>CM067510.1:31439370-31955063 GCA_034509495.1 Acestrorhynchus altus | reverse complement strand
CTGAGAAAATAAAGTCTTAATTAATTATTTTGGGTGTGGTCGCTTGGTCTGAGGCTGAGTGGGCGTTCACACAACACTTTTTGTTGCGTCCTACCCCTAGGGGACGTAACAAATGGGGGCTCGTCCGTCGCTTTCTCTTTTGTGCTTTTGGTCCCTTGCTGGTAGGTGAATTTTGTTTCTGATTGGCAGTTTTTTATTGTGGTGGGAGGAGTTTGGGTCTGTTTGTTGGAGTCTGTTTGATGTGGTAAAATGGAGTTTAGTATTGAGGCGTTTCGGCAGAATCCTTCGTTGGAAGCTCTGGGTAGTTGCCGTAGGGGTGACTTATTGTTGATTGCGGATTTTTATGATATTTCGGTGCCCAGGTCTGCTACAAAACAAGCAATAATGGAGTTGGTACAGGAGGGTTTAGTCTCTGCTGGTATTTTGCCTTCTGAAGATGTTAGTTCGGAGCCGGTCTTTGAAACGGCCGATCTTGATTCGTCTAAATTCTCTGGTCAGGCTCCTGTTTTACATCCTCTTATTGGCTTGGGTAGTGCAGATCTTAAGTTAGCTATTAGACTGAAAGAGCTGGATCTACAAGTTAAACGCCAAGAACATGAAACTCTGCTCCTGCGAGTTAGACAATATAGTTTGGAGAGTGGTGACACACGTGGAGCTGGAGTAGCTAGGCCTCCACCTGTGTCAGCCTCTGTGGTTTCGCCTAATGTTACTGCTGCCTCGCCTGTGTTACCTTCAGTGGAATCTTGTAGAAGTTTTGATCTCAGTAAGCAGATTCGTTTGGTTCCCACATTTAGAGACAATGAAGTCGATTCATATTTCGGAGCTTTTGAACGCATAGCTAGTGCTTTGAGCTGGCCAAAGGAGGTTTGGCCACTTTTGCTACAGTGCAGGCTGACTGGGAAGGCTCAAGAGGTCTGTTCTGCATTGTCTCTTGAGGATAGTTTAAATTATGATGTGTTAAAAAGTGCCATTTTGAGGTCATATGAGTTAGTGCCAGAGGCTTACCGTCAGAGATTTCGTTCACATTTAAAAACTGCCAACCAGACATTTACTGAGTTTGCTCGTGAAAAGGCAAACCTCTTTGATAAGTGGATCCAATCCAGCAAGGTGACAAATTTCGAGCAGCTTCGTGAACTTATTTTATTAGAGGATTTTAAAAATACGTTGCCAGACAAGATTGAGATCCATTTGAATGAGCAAAGGCTGCGGTCTGTAGTGACGAATTTGTTTTGACACATAGGGGAAACTTTGTTTTATCTCCTAGTGGGGGAAAATTTAGTCCGGAAAGAAGCGTACGCAAATTTAAAACAGCTAATGTGTGTCAGTCCGAAAATCGAGAATGCTTCTATTGCCACAAGTCTGGACATCTCATTGCTGTTTGTCCAGCACTAAGAAAGAAAGCTCATCTTTCTGGACAACATGCACCAAAAGTGGTTGGCTTTGTTAAGGCTATTGGTGATTCTGTTGCAGACAGACAGGGCATTGATCCTGTGTATGAACCTTTTATTTTAGAAGGTTCAGTCTCACTGACTGGTCAGAAGGGTGACCAAGTCCCAGTGACAATTTTGCGGGACACAGGAGCTGCTCAGTCATTTGTTCGTGAGGGGGTTTTGCCTTTATCTGATGAAACATTTTGTGGTGCAGATGTCTTGGTTCAAGGCATTGAGCTTGGTGTGGTAAAAGTTCCACTGCATACTTTGCACATTCAGTCTAGTTTGGTGACAGGGTTTGGTAAAGTTGCTGTTCGTTCCAAACTACCTGTACAAGGGATTGACTTTATACTGGGTAATGATTTGGCTGGTGGAAAAGTGTTGCCTTTTCCTGAGGTCATTTGTGATCCTGTATCTGACCTTCAAGGACAGACAGAGAAGACTGTGGATTTAGCTTCCGAATTTCCATCCGTTTTTCCTGCTTGCGCTGTTACGCGAGCACAGTCACGGAGGTTATCGGATGTAATTGATCTTTCTGATAGTTTTCTCTCCCGTGCTGATGGCAGTGGTGGCCATGACGTTGGTGATGACCAACGGGGGTCAGATTTAAACACTGATTCTTGTGATTTCTTTGCAGGACTTCATGGGTCAGTTAATGAACCCCAGCTGCTGTCTACTGTCCGCACTGTTAAGGGCAAACCACCGGTGTCATCTTCTCTTGCTGAACCTGACTTGTCACTGTCAGTTGATAGAGTTCTCATCATCGCTGAACAGCAGTGTGATCCCTCTCTGGCTCGTTGCAGAGCCGTTGTGGTAACTAAGGAAGATTTGTCTAAGAAACCAATTGCCTATTTTAGGGATGAAGGGTTGTTGATGCGTAAATGGACGCCAACAGCATTGAGTGAATTAGAGTGGGGATCAGTGTACCAGCTAGTTGTTCCCCAGAAGTTTCGCAGGCAGGTTTTGAGTCTTGCTCATGATCATGGTTTTGCTGGCCATTTGGGGGTAACTAAAACTTATAACCGAGTTTTACGTTGTTTCTTTTGGCCTGGCTTGAAATCTGATATTGCAAGATATTGTAGATCCTGTCATATTTGTCAGCTTATAGGGAAGCCAAATCAAATTGTTCCCCCAGCACCTCTTAGACCCATTCCTGTAATGGGTGAGCCTTTCGAACATGTGATATTGGATTGTGTAGGTCCATTGCCACAAACAAAGTCTGGAAATAGATACCTACTGACAATAATGTGTGTAGCAACACGTTTTCCAGAGGCAGTGCCTTTACGCTCTTTGAAAGCTAAAGTCATTGTTCAAGCGCTCATTAAGTTTTTTTCTTCCTTTGGACTCCCACGAATTGTACAATCTGATCAGGGTTCCAACTTTATGTCCCGATTGTTTAAGCAAGTGTTGTCCCAACTTAACATAAAGCATCAAACTTCTAGTGCTTATCATCCTGAAAGTCAAGGCGTATTAGAGAGATTTCATCAAACATTGAAATCAATGCTACGTGCCTACTGCTTGGAGACTGATAGGAACTGGGATGAGGGAGTTCCACTGCTGTTATTTGCCATTCGTGAGACTCCTCAAGAGTCTTTAGGTTTCAGTGCTGCTGACTTGGTGTTTGCACATACGGTTCGAGGCCCACTAAAGCTGTTGCAAGAGAAGTGGATGTCTGATGGAGATAATGTCACTTCGCATGGTAACTTGTTGGACTATGTCAGCTCGTTTCGTGAACGTTTGCATCATGCTTGCGAGTTAGCTCGCACTTCACTGTCCTCTGTTCAGACCAAAATGAAAATGCTTTTTGATAAAAAGACAGTTTCTCGTTCATTCCAGCAAGGTGACAAAGTACTTTCTTTGTTGCCTGTTTCTGGCTCTGCTTTAGAAGCATGTTTTTCTGGTCCTTATGAAATTAAGAGTAAACTAAATGAGTCTGATTATGTAATCAGCACCCCTGACAGAAAGCGTAAAACCAGGGTATGCCACATTAATATGCTTAAGCCCTATGTTAGTAGGGATGAGGACATCTCAGAGCCAAAACCTGTTGCCCCTCCTGTTGTCACTGTCTCCGTTTTGCCATCTGGAGATGGTTCAGAAGTTGATGAGGATGGTTTAGGCATGCACAGCATTCCGGTGGCTGGCATTCGTTTGCAGAATTCACAGATTTTGGTAGATTTGGATTCCTTCTTGCTTCATTTACCTGAAGAATTTCGCAGAGACATAGTTGAGTTGATTCAGCTGTATCCTGCTTTGTTTTCTGATGTTCCTTCACGCACTCATGTGTTGTCTCATGATATTGATGTAGGGCAGAATGTTCCAATAAAACAGCATCCTTACCATGTAAATCCGGTTAAACGGCAACTGATGCAGAAAGAGGTTGACTACCTCTTTGATAATGGGTTGGCTGTTCAGAGTTGTAGTGCATGGAGTTCTCCCTGCCTCCTTGTGCCAAAACCAGATGGTTCAGTCCGTTTTTGCACCGATTATCGGAAAGTTAATGCCATCACAAAGCCAGACTCTTTTCCCTTGCCACGCATGGAAGACTGTGTTGACAAAGTGGGGGCAGCTTTATATGTTTCTAAGTTGGATCTGCTTAAAGGTTATTGGCAGGTGCCTTTAACCCCTCGTGCTGCTGAAATTTCTGCCTTTGTCACACCAGATAGTTTTCTGCAGTATACGGTGATGTCCTTTGGACTTCGAAATGCTCCAGCCACATTCCAACGGCTTATGAGTCAGGTGTTGATGGGTGTTTCTGATTGTGAGGTGTATTTGGACGATATTATTGTCCATTCATCCAGCTGGAACAATCATCTGACTACACTTCATACTGTGTTTGATAGACTGCATCAAGCCTCTTTGACACTAAACTTGGCCAAATGTGAGTTTGGTAAGGCTACAGTGACTTACCTAGGTAAACAGGTTGGTCAAGGACAGGTTTGTCCTGTTGCTGCGAAAGTGCAGGCCATTCTGGATTTTCCTGTGCCTTGCACCAAAAGGGAACTTAAAAGGTTCCTTGGAATAGTAGGGTACTACCGTGGTTTTTGCAGAAACTTTTCTGATGTAGTATTACCCTTGACAAGTTTACTTCGGACTTCCAGTGAGTTTGTGTGGTCTACATCCTGCCAAACTGCATTTGAGTCTGTAAAAATGTTGCTCTGTAGTGCTCCTGTGCTTTCTGCTCCAGATTTCTTGCGTCCTTTCAAGTTGGAAGTGGATGCCAGCGCAACCGGGGCTGGTGCTGTCCTGCTCCAAGAGGATTCCAGCGGTATTGACCATCCAGTGTGCTATTATTCAAAGAAGTTTTTAAAACATCAGCTTAATTATAGCACGATCGAAAAAGAAACCCTGGCCTTATTACTGGCATTACAACATTTTGAGGTATATGTTGGGTCTAGTCCACTGCCCCTTGTTGTGTACACCGATCATAATCCATTGGTTTTTCTTTCTCGGATGAGAAATTCAAATCAACGCCTTATGAGATGGGCGTTAATTATTCAGGAATTTAACCTTGAAATTTGCTATAAAAGGGGATCTGAAAATATTCTGGCAGATGCTCTTTCTCGGGCTTAGTGAGCTTGATTGTGGTGTGTTGATTTTGGTGGTGGGGATGTTACGTCCCTGAGTTTGGGGACTTTTCTTTTGGTTTGTGTTTAATTATTTTTCCAGGTTTGCTGCTTTGACTGGTGGTTGGCTGCTCTGGAGAAACCCTGATTGTTGCTCCACCCATGATGACTTCCCATTGGCTGGTTGTTTTCGGCGGGAGACTTAAAAAGGACTCTTTGTTTGGGAGTGGGGAGCTGCATCTTTTTTCTCTGAGCCGAAGAGTGTTGCTCCCGTGAAGGCCCACCAGCCCAGACCAAGCTTGCTTGTTTCTTTGATTCTGTAGGTTTTTGTAGGGGTGACCTGCCTTTTTGTTACAACCTTTTGCCTTTGTTTATGTACAGAGTAGTTAGGGTAATTGTTTGTATTTTTGTTTCTTTACTTTCAGTATGAGATAGTTGCTTTCTTTTGTTATAGTTGATTTGTTTGTTGTTTTGGCCTGGGGTCACCCTGAAGTCTTTGATTCTTGTTTTTGTTCCTTATTTTGATTGTTTATTCACTAATTCTGAGAAAATAAAGTCTTAATTAATTATTTTGGGTGTGGTCGCTTGGTCTGAGGCTGAGTGGGCGTTCACACAACACTTTTTGTTGCGTCCTACCCCTAGGGGACGTAACACCTGCATACAGACTCTGACTGATTAGAGAGAGGGGGCGGGGCTGATGCTCAACCTGCATACAGACTCTGACTGATCAGAGAGAGGGGGCGGGGCTGATGCTCAATAATTGATCTAATAATTACAAAGTATTCTTGTATTTTAAGATAGAAGACACTCTGGATGATCAAATTCCAACCACTATAATCTCCTGAAGATAACAATATCTAGTTTGTGTGACTGTCTATAAATACTTTTCTACATTTTTCAGCAAATAAAAGTACCTCAAACAACACAAATGTCACAAAATTGGCCTTGGGTTCTTAAATACAGATGTGTAAATGTTTTTGGTACTCTGATTGAAACAGTGGTGAAATGTATTGAATTAATTGTGTATTAATTGTGTATTAATTGTGCATTAATCAGTATTTGTCCCTATGATGTAAGTAACATTTCTATTCACTTCATTTTATTGTAAGAAGCCGTTATAAATATCACTGTGATATCAGTTTATTATTTGTTATTTATTAGGTGTAAAACATTATTCACATCTCACCTTGTTTTCTTCTCTCCCCATAAAATACATTTATATCAAATGTAAGATCCAGTATAAAGTCATACCAGGGTAGCTACTGAAGGATGCCTTGCCAGTGCCAGTGTGACTGGTGCTCTGTTTAAAGTCCCAGTGCTTGTAGATTCGCATGCTGGCAGCATAGGTATACCAGCTGGAATGAGCAAACAACAGATTCTCATAGCCGGGTAACATCTGAGAATGAAAAGAAACCAGATCCAAGCTCAGTCTGTGAGATTACAAACACCAGAGAAAGATTTTCAGAAGAGCAGGATGGAAATGCAGCCGAATGAATGCAGGTGAATGGCTTCAGCTCTGACCTTAATGAGAGCGGAGCAGTGGCCCATTCCTGGCATTCTGAAGGAATCGGGGAGGTTGGAGAGACTTCTGAGAACAGGGATTAGGTCCAGTAGGTCCCCGATAGCATTAAGGAATTGAACCGCAAACATGGACAGAGGCTAATGGATTAAAAGGAAAGGAAAGATATTCCTGCAGTTTCGCAATACGAATGTTTTCAGAATATAAATGATTTCGGAGGCCGAATCACAGGGGAATAAGAAAAGGAACAAAAGTCAAAATCCTGGCCGTCCAGTCGGTCAGAACAAATTCAGTGCAGATTTTGACTCGCAGGTCCTGAAATACCTGCAATGCACTCATTATGCAATTTCATAGAAACACTTGCAATGCAATCATATCATCAGCCAATCATGTGACAGCTGTGCAATGCATATGTAGCATCAAGTAATGTCAGCATCAACCATCAGAATGGAGATACAAGTGATCTCAGCAATTTTAAAAGTGGAATGATTGTTAATGTGGACAAAGCTAAAGGCTGACCAGTGAGACACTAGACATTTTATGTGTATTGTCAATTTTATGTCGTATTCAACACTGTTTGAAGTAAGCATGTGATGAGATGACATAGGCCTGCTCCTCCCACCCCTTTGTACATCTCTCTTTTTCATGCTTAAATGCCAAAACAGCCATCCGGTGCACTTTTACTGCTCTGTCCATGTATAGATGCTCAACCTGCATACAGACTCTGACTGATCAGAGAGAGGGGGCGGGGCTAATGCTCAACCTGGATACAGACTCTGACTGATCAGAGAGAGGGGGCGGGGCTGATGCTCAACCTGCATACAGACTCTGACTGATCAGTGAGAGGGGGCAGGGCTAATACTCAACCTGCATACAGACTCTGACTGATCAGTGAGAGGGGGCGGGGCTAATGCTCAACCTGCATATAGACTCTGACTGATCAGAGAGAGGGGGCGGGGCTGATGCTCAACCTGCATACAGACTCTGCTGATCAGAGAGAGGGGGCGGGGCTGATGCTTAACCTGCATACAGACTCTGACTGATCAGAGAGAGGGAGCGTGGATGACATCACTGACTCAGTTATCGGGTTATAAATGAAAATGAGATGGGATGTTTGCTGTATTTCTTTGCCCACACAGTGTTCAAATTTCAGAATAAATGTCCTCAGAAAGGTTAATACGGCTACATTCACAAATAATAAAAAATAATAAAGGACATTCGTTTTTTTTTTTTTATTTTAAGCTTATAAATATCTTCATCAATCTAATCATTACAAATAATGCATCTAAATAATTGCATTTTCAGATCAGAAACTATGGATGATCAATCTGAGGAAAACAAATTGTAGGTGCAAGTACATTTTTGAGTGGCCTGAAAAAGAAAAGTACAACAAACCGCAAAAACATCCCACAAAATTGGCTTAGAGTTCTAAAGGTTACATCCAACTACATTATAAATTCATATTTTTCATGCTCAAAAAATGCTCACATCATATTATGTGTGCTGTTTGCTTGTTGCTACACAAATGAAAGAAGGCAACCTCAGATCTTCTATACTCATTACCCTTTTTCAATTTAGTTTTACACTGGAATTCAGTGTCCGGGGCTTCATTGCTCTACTGCCAAACTAAATAAGCAAACTGACCGCAGACGTGTGTTGTCTGATGGGCCGCATGTAGGATTAAGTGAAACCAGTTTAGGAAACACAGAAATTCTCAACCTTCTTCTGTCTGCATTTGGCCCAGTATGCAGCCCCAGCATGCAGTCCATCCAGCTGAGCCAACGTTAGTCCTACTTGCTTCCAAAGTGGATCGTTCTTCCCGTTTAATCTCACATGATCTCTTGCCCAAGAGTTCTGGTCACTGAGAAACAGAAAAGATGAAAGCAGGTTTTATGTAAAACTCAACATGAAGTAAAATCATGTTTTACACATTTAAAATGAAGGAACCCACTTATTACGTTTCACAATTATCATGGTTATACTTTACAATAGTCAATATTAGCAACAGCGGGATGACCGGCCTTTACTTACCTCAAGAACGTCTTTAGAGGATTGAGGACTTTTTTATCCTTTATTAAGTGAAAGTACATGTTGAGGTAGTGGCTGGTCATCTGTCTGTCATGGAATACAATGGGAAAAGTTAGGATATCCCATCAACACCATCTTTTTAAAAACATATTTAGACCACATGTTAAACAGCAATGAATAGAAATGCAACAATTCAACAATTAGAAAGATCCAACAATCCTAATATTTCATCTCGACCTACTGGTAGTCGCCACGGTTAATGTCAAAGTGCAGCAACTACCATCAGAAACTGATTCGATTTTCATGGGAGGTGTTTAAGGAGAAACCCCTCTGTCAGAAAAACATCAGGGTAAGGCTAGAGTTCTCCAGAGAACATCTAGACCAAGAGCAGGACTCCTGAAACAGTGTGCTTTGGACAGATGGATCCAAAGTTGAATTATTTGGACACAGTAACAGAAAACATCTTTGGCGCAAACCAAACACAGCATTTGAGCCAAAGAACCTATTACCAACTGTGAAGCATGGGGGTGGACGTGTGATGGTTTGGGGCTGCGTTCTTGCAGCAGGGTCTGAAGATCTCTGCATCATAGGAACCAGGATGAAATCTTTATGGTATCAGAGGGGGCTTGAGGGCAATGTAAGACCATCTGTACAAAGACTGATGCTGAAACATCACATGACTGACAGAATTCTGCATGGAGGTGTGGATCAATGTTTATTCTCGTGGAGCAGTGGGACTGCACTCCGTGGAGTGATGAAGCTCCGTCCGATACCCCTGGGATGAGGAGGTGTGGAGTTTGTGATCTAGAACTACTCATCCAACATCAGTGCCTGACCTCAGAAGGTGTCTACAAACTTTGAGACATACAGTGTAAGAAAAGTAGTTTTTAAAATACAGATCTTTTATCCAAAGGAGGAAAACTGCTCACGGGGCAGTCAGGTAGCCCTCAAGGTATCCAGCCAAAAAGTAGGTGATGTCATCGCCGTGCTTATGGTGTCCATAGCCCGCACGCAGCTCCAGCACTCCCCAGCCTGTGTGCTCTAGGCTGTGGTTGTAATAGCCGTAGACCACAGCGTCCTCCCTGAGCACCTCCTCCAGCAACACACTCTGCTGAACTGGCTCCCAGGACACTGAGGCTACTACAGGCTCTGATACACAACAAATAAACAAATACAGCACTTATTACAATACATGACTATTATATTAAAGTGAATATATTACATTTTTACAGTCAAATTGCTAACCAGCCTTGTGATGGGAAGGTTGCCAGTTCAATCCCCTGATCTGGCAGGGCATGACTCAAGTGCCCTTGAACAAGGCTCCCCAACTGCTCCACACATAACAACTCCTCAACATAATGGATGTTTTATTGAAGGCTATTTTTTACACATCAATTTGGCAAACAAATTCTTATTTATTTTAATTTTTTTAAAGAAAAAAAAAAGTTCTAGTCATTGACAAAAAATGCACCAAGATGTTGTTAGAATTGAATCAATCTCTCTATGTTTAAATATGTGATTACAATATCAGAGTGAAAGGATAAGTTTACTGTGAAAAATTGATTGAAACTTAAAGGAGGCTCTTTGACCCTGTTGGGTTTCTCTAGCCTCCATATAAGATGATATACGGTTGGGCATGAAGGTATACAGGTTCCGTCCTGCAGCCCATTTATCCAGATGTTGCACCTGTACCTGTAGATCCAGGCCTGTATGTTTCCAGTCCATAGCAGTCCAGATTTGTCCAGATAGTGACTCAAGTTTGACTCAAGACACGTACAAATAGACCTCAGACTTGACAAGCAACTCGTTCCTAATGACCCACAACTTTTCTTGGACTCGTGAATAATAACTCGTGAACATTATCAATCAAAGTTTATTTATAAAGCGCTTTTTACAACAAGGAGTCTCACAAAGCAGCTTTACAGAAATCCGGATCCGAGCCTCAAATGAGCAGCCAGCGGGCAAAACAGTGGCAGGAAAAACTCCCTCAGAATAGGAGGAAGAATATGAGGAACCAAGGCTCAAGAGAGGAACCCATCCTCCTCTGGTCGACACCGGAGAGCATAAACAAAGGCACGATACATGTGTGTAGAAAAGTAGAGAAGAAATGAAATGAAATATATAAAATAGAGGGAAGATAAAGAGAGTTTTGCTTGCAGAGGTTGTGATACAAGTATGAATGGATAATGACGGTGGAAATGTAGGTAACATGCAAGCCGGAGTTGGTATTCAAGTCCGTGCAGGTTGCGTAGTCTAATCTGGCAGTTGGTACTAAGAAGTGGATGGGTAGAGGGGTGGACCGGTATCCGCCAGGCATCCGGGGCAGCTCGGGACATGAGGGAGTGAAAGAGAGGGAGAAAGATCAGTGCCCCCTTAGAGGCGTTAATGAAAAGTGTAAATAGAAAGATTTTCAGTCATGATTTGAAGACAGAGAGAGTGTCTGAGTCCCGAACGGTAGGACGAAGGCTGTTCCAGAGCTGGGGGGCTTTATAAGAGAAGGCTCGTCCCCCAACAGTGTTCTCTTTATTCCTATGGACCGTCAATAGGCCTGTGTCCTGAGAACGCAGTCTACGTGACGGGTTCTAGGGTAGTAAGAGGTCTTTTAGGTAATGTGGTGCTAAACCATTTAGTGACTTGTACGTTAGTAGCAATATTTTATAGTCGATCCGGAAGCCAATGGAGGGATGAAAGAACAGGACTGGTGTGGTCACATTTACGAGTTCCGGTGAGAACCCTCGCAGCTGCGTTTTGTACAGATTGGAGCTTCTGTAAGGATTTCCCCGAACTACCAGCTAGAAGGGGACAATAATCTAGTCTAGATGTGATGAATGCGTGCACCATATCTCTGCATGCTTCCGTGAGAGTGATTTTGCGTAGGTGGAAGAATCCCGTCTTTACTACATTACTAATGTGGGTGTCGAATCAAATATAGCCCCAAGGTTTCTTACCGTTGAAACCTTGTCAGTCTTATCCTGATCCATGATGTGAGGGAATATTACAAAAAGTGACTATGGCTGTGTGAAACATAAGAAATGCCGCCGGCTTACACAGTATTCTTAGGGAAGAAGGCACCTGAAGGCATCTGAACTGAAGATCAGTGATCTAACCTTCTAAGTTAGTGGGTGAAAATGCAAAAGGAAAATGGTGACCCAGCCGGCGGCGTAAGTGCAAAATCAGTGAACAACACCAAATGTAAACAAAGCAGCATAGAACGGCTTCACTGGGAGCCCAGGACAGGTCAGGTCTCGGCTAGAGGGAGTTCAAAACTTATTTTAGACTTGAGTGATGGGATACACATCCGTCCTACTAAATAAATAAACAAATAATATTGATATTTTCAAGCCAGGATCAATTCTTAAAAGTAAGTGCATCGGAGGGAAGTATTGATATTTAGGTATTGATCAATGAAAATCAATCAAAATGTACTTGTATAGCCCTTTGTGCAACTGATGACGCAGAGCAGCTTCACAGAAATCGAAAAGAAGGCGGTGAACAACACATGAATCAAAGGACACAGACATAAACCCCCCGGATGAGACAAAGGATGACAGTGGCAGGAAATACTGAGCTGGAGGAAGAAACCTTGGGAAGAACCAGGCTCACAAGGGTGGACCCTTCCTCCTCTGGTCAAACTACTCATACATTATTGATAAGGGGACACTGGACCACATCTGCTGTAATACTCTGGTGCACTGATGTAATGATAGTTTGTTGATGGACATACGAGTTACTTAGGGTCCATGGAAAGTTCTACATGTCTGGTAACAGCAGGTGGGCAACCAGTTCAGGTCCAGTAGCCAGAAAGTGGGTAACTAGTGTGAAGGGGTGGATGGGGAGCTCGGGGTCCAGCGCAGATGGGTGACAGGGGGTCAGCCTCTGAAGGGGTAGCAGGGGAGCTCAAGGTTAGCCTTCCATCAAAACTCTTGCTTTCTATTGTTGTGTTGATCATGAAGAACTTCGGGAGGTTATTAAAGCACTACTTACGTTGAGTTCCTGTGCAGGTGGCCAGAGCACACAGAGCAAATAATCCCCCTGTGAAACAAACCATTCTCTTCTCTCATTCAGGCCAGTGTCTGCTTTTCACTCTCCGCTCTTCACTGTCTACTCTTCACTGTCCACTCATTACTGCTTACTGTCTACTGTTACCCTCCAATGTCCACTCTCCAATCTTCAGTGCCCACTGTTCTCTGTTCACGCTACACTGCCCACTCTGCACTCTTTAAAGTCCACCGTCCACGCTCCACTCTTCTCTGTTCACTCTTCACTATCCACAGTTCACATTCTGCTATTCACTGTTCACTCTTCACTAACCACTCTCCAGTGTTATTCACTGTCCACTATTCATTGTTCACTATCCATTTTTCTCTGTTCACTTTTTACTGTCTGTTATTCACTGATCACTCTTCACTGTCTAGACTTTAGTGTCTGCTCTTCAATTTTCAAGTTTCAACTTCACAGTCTGCTTTTCAGTGTCCAATCTTCATTATCCACATTTCAGTGTCCAATCTTCACTGTCCGCTTTTCAGTGTCCAATCTTCACAGTCTGCTTTTCAGTGTCCAATCTTCATTATCCACTTTTCAGTGTCCAATCTTCACTGTCCGCTTTTCAGTGTCCAATCTTCACTGTCCGCTTTTCAGTGTCCAATCTTCACTGTCTGCTTTTCAGTGTCCAATTTTCACTGTCTGCTGTTCAGGGTCCAATTTTCACTGTCTGCTGTTCAGGGTCCAATCTTCACTGTCTGCTGTTCAGTGTTCAATCTTCACTGCCTGCTTTTCAGTGTCCAATCTTCACTGTCCCCTTTTTAGGGTCCAATCTTCACTGTCTGCTTTTCAGGGTCCAATCTTCACTGTCTGCTTTTCAATGTCCAATCTTCACTGTCCACCTTTCAGTGTCTAATCTTCACTGTCCCCTTTTCAGGGTGCAATATTCACTCTCCGCTTTTCAGTGTCCAATCTTCACTGTCAGCTTTTCAGGCTCCAATATTCACTCTCCTCTTTTCAGTGTCCAATATTCACTTTCCACCTTTCAATGTCCAGTCTTCACCATCCACTTTTCAGTGTCCATTCTTCACTCTCCACCTTTCAGTGTCCAATCTTCACTGTCCGCTTTTCAGTATCCAGTCTTCAGTCCCCACCTTTCAGCGTCCAGCCTTCACTCTCCACTTTTTAGTGTCCAATCTTCACTGTCCACTTTACTCGTTCAGCTTTGAATAATGGACCAGAGACTGACCCGGTGAGCAGATCCACTGGTGTGGTTTGCACTGCAGTTCTGAGAACAGCAGAATGAAATCCCTGCAGACTCTGAGAGTCAATGGAGTGAATGAATCTTCCTGAACTGAATCATTCACTTCAGAAAATGAGTCACTGAATCCTCAAAATTCACATGATGGCGCCACTTGCTGGTCAAATACATGTAAATGAGAAATATCCAAATCAACCCTCTAAACACCAACAATGTTAAAGATAGATATAGATAGATTCTTGTTGGTGTACGGTGGATCACACTGCTCAGAAATAACTAGACTACCAGATATCTACAGTGATGACCCTGGCCATCACAAGCTGGTCAAGTCGGATAAGTTGGTTGAACATGTTAATTCTTGACCAGAATAGGATGTGGTCTTGTTTGAGTTTGATGGTTTAGCTGGTCTACAAGCATGGTGAACTTCATCCATCTATACACCAGTATGACCAAGCTGGTTGACCAAATTGACCAGCATGAACAAGAATGTAGACCAGCACGACAAGTATGACCAAGCTGGTCCAGTCAGACCAGCAAGACCACAGTCAGATGCAACACAAATGGTTAACCAGCCAGCTTATAATCATAAGGTATATTGTCAACTGGCTGATCAGCTTTTCAAGCACTGTGACCATCACTAAGACCAGCTTAGACCATTTAAAACCAGTGTCCAGCATTTAAATAAATCGCTAAAAAACACTTTAGTGTCTGCTCTTCAATATCCAACTTTTCAGTGTCCAATCTTCACAGTCCACTTTTCAGTGTCCAGTCTTCACTGTCCACTTTTCAGTGTCCAATCTTCACTGTCCACATTTCAGTTTCCAATCTTCACCGTCCGCTTTTCAGTGTCCAATCTTCACCGTCCGCTTTTCAGTGTCCAATCTTCACCGTCCGCTTTTCAGTGTCCAAACTTCACTGTCTGCTTTTCAGTGTCCAATCTTCACCGTCCGCTTTTCAGTGATCAACCTTCACCGTCTGCTTTTCAGTGTCCAAACTTCATTGTCTGCTTTTCAGTGTCCAATCTTCACTGTCTGCTTTTCAGTGTCCAAACAAGGAAGTCCTGGACTTATTTCACTATTTGTCTAAATACTAAATATTGTAGTATTGATAAATTCCATACAGGAATACTTTAGTATTGTGTGTCATACTGTATTAGTAAGTGTCCAACAAATGGGAAAAATTGACCAACCAATCATATTGCAGACTGCAATGGCACAGCAGGCCACTAGGCATTTAATTCAGACTGGTCAGTAGAGAGCAGTAGAGATCAGTGTTTTATGTCCCAGTGTGGTCAGCAGTACAGCTTTTAGACACAAATCTACAGTAGACTTGATGATCTAACTTTCTTTCAATTTCAGTTATAAATTAGTTTAGTTCATCATTTTCAACATTTAAAAAATGTTTATTATCAGTCATTTTTTCCTCAGTTGTTTGTAACATTTGTCTTAGTTTACGTCTGAAAACTTAGGAGATTAAAAAGTACTCAGGACAATATTTGGGTGGTCCAAGTCAGCTGATTACATGTCTACATAATTGACCTGCATATAGACTCCAACTGATCTGAGAGGGGGGTGGAGCTGATGTCATCACTGACCCAGATATTGGGTTACAAGGACAGTGAGAGGAGAGGGGCTTTTGCAAATTTCAGAATAAAAGTCCACAAATTACAAATAAAGGAAATGCTTTCAAGAATATATTCTTATATTTTCCGCTGAAAAACATTTTTTGTTTTGTTTTCATAAGGACTTAGAACAAATTGTTAATTTTTACGTCTCAAATGAAGACATTTCATATGAAACAGACAAATCCCACAAAACTGACAGAGGGTTTGAAAGGTTAAGGAAATAAAAACAATGCTCAGTGTACTGATATTCTAAAATTCTGTATTAAAAACAAAAGATGCATTTTATTCTATACAGCCATTGAAAAATGTACACATTTTTTTCATGCAGCTCAGAAAATTATTTTTTGTTCCACATGCACAACGTATTAACTATCTTCAGTGACCAGAGAGAGGACTTTAACTGGCACCAATATGAAGAACCTTTAGCTTTATTGAGTCTCTGTGTGTGTGTGTGTGTGTGCATGTTAAAACCTTTTAAAAGCATTAAAGGTGGGCACTGATGTTCAGCTGCCTTTAAAACACTGAATTTTTTATCCACTGGTGCAGCTGAGCCAAAAATGATCCCAGTATAAGTGTTATCACTGTTGGCCTGAAGGCAGGCTGTGAAAACAGACTATCTCAGAGCTACAGCACCGTGCTAACAGGAAGTCAGATGAGGTGTTTTAAGGCGTGTTAACTTTGAAAACAGTCCGTGTTCAACTGAAATTCTCCCTGCAGTTATTTTATGGTTGGTTGAAAATGTTATGAACGTGTCAGAGTCAGACAAATGATATGACTCTGAACTTCACTGTATGGTCCTTGTGCCAATCAACAAATCCAACACCTACTTCAGGGTTTGGGGTCCAATTAATTTTGATTCTGATTGGCTCAAGATATTACCTACAATGTCACATCTAATAACTACATGTTGTAATAATACAGCCTCGGCAACCAACTGCAAGGCAAACCTGCAGCTTTAGACGTGGCATCATCGGTAATATCTTCAACCAGTCCGATTATTAATCCAAATTAAACGTCAGATTGTTTGATCAGAACTGTATAAAAAGCGCTCCAAACCCAAAAGTGGGTGGTTGAGCCGCAGCAGAGCCGTCCAGGAAGTGGGAACAACATCTGAAATATCCACCTTTGTTACGCAGATCAAACCCTAATAAGTAACATTTGTTCATTTTAAGATGTTCGAACTATGATTCAGACAGAAGACAAAAAGAATCGCTACATAAAAAATAAAGCACACACAACAGTTTGCATCTGTCCAACAAACACCTTGGCTGTGATCTGCGATAGCAACCTGCCAGCACCTGTGACCAAACCACACATTCTCAGGTCTTCAATCATTTCCTCTCTCAGAACAGTTCTTTTGAGATGCTTAATCAGAACCCTGGTCCAGGAGGTCCTAGCTCCCAAGATTGAAACAGAACGTTAATTAAACATTTTAAACCTCCATATAAACTCTCACCTCAGCCCACATCCCACTGCTCTCAAAATAACATATTTGATTTCAGATTTTCAGATTACTAATCACAGTATCAACTTTCAAACAAAAAAGAATGAAATGTATAACTTTAAACATAAAACTAAAATTAAACTGATTGAATTAAATGATCAAAAACCCTTTTCACAGCATTCAATTTTTTGAGATGCAATGGTAAATAACGATGGCCTAAAGAGATAAATAAACCAGGCCAGCCCGTATCCCGCTGTTTATATCTCAATAATTATATCGATATATCACTCAGCCCGTATCCCGCTCTGTTTATATCCCAATATAGATATAAATATCGATATATCGCTCAGCCCGTATCCCACTCTGTTTATATCTCGATAATTATATATCGATATATCACTCTATCCCTGTATCCCGCTATTTATATCCCAATATAGATATGAATATCTATATATCACTCAGCCCGTATCCCGCTCTGTTTATATCCCGATATAGATATAAATATCGATATATCACTCAGCCTGTATCGTGCTCTGTTTATATCCCAATATAGATATAAATATCAATATCATGCCCAGCCCTATCCTGGAGTGCCAGCTTTCCCGCACAGCTGATTTCCCTGTGCTAACAGACCGACTAAACCTCCCAATTAACAGGTAGGCTGCAAAAGCACAAAACTGTGCACTGAACTGTGGCACTGCAGGACTGGAGGACCTGTGCTAAATGAACGCTGAAAAAACAACATTGTTTGATGTGGAAGAAGCAAAAGAGCCAAAAAATATACGTAAATAAGCTGAAGGTTTTTAATCCTTCATTTTTATAAACAATGCGTTTATGTTGGCAGGAGGCCATAAATACAGGGCGAACCTATGTTTTGTAATATCTGGATGTGGATGGACACCTTAGTTGAGGTAAGTGCAGTGAAGTTGGACTTCAGCATTAAAACACTACAGATCTGAAAGCCTTTTATAAATGATCGTGTAGGTTGCTCCACAAAGGTGTCAAATGCACACATTATTTGCATTTTATATCATTTTTGCTGTAAAATATTTGCTTTCGTAAACAAAAATGACCAGAAACCTGCCTTCCATCAAAGAGTCACTATAGACATCAGTTATTGTGTTCAAACCAAGTAAGACAGAGCTCAAGTAATCAATGACAGCCCTGTCAATTACATCATTCACCCTTATCAGTGCCCTGCATTTGATACTGGTGTTGACCTTTGTCCTTGATGATTTAATGATTTGTGTTTTGACAACAGTACAATCAGGATGGTGTTTCACAAAGCATTTTCAGCAAAACAATAAAGACCAACAGCGCTAGATACTGGCTAAAGTGATCTCTGTTAGATGTCCAATATCTTACCAGACAACTGGAGCATAAACAGAAACAGCACCAGCTATCCAGACTCGAGTTTCATACACAAACTTCAATTAATACCTTTTGTTCGCTCTTACATAGTTTTCATATCAGCTGAATGTGATCTTCTACAGCTAGTATGTCCATCAAATTAGCTGTGAAATACAGCTACACAATTATCATCACATTAAAATCTTAATTCAATTCCCAATGTAATTCAAAGCCAAGCTTGTACGTTAAATCATATGTTACTCTGGGTAAGTACAGTTTTAGGTGTTTAACGTCATATACACACAATCTGGGATTAAAAACATGCACCAATAACAGCACTGTATATTTATGGGGTAGAGCTGCCTACACGGCGTTCAGCCTTTTCACCGTTCGGATTCAGTTTCTGGGTCACGGTTTGGATCATGTCATTTTTTTTTTTTTTATTAAAAATTAATTAAAATTTTTAGTTTTACATTTTAACCACTTAAATTACACCAGATTCCATTTACCCACAACAAAGATTTGAGGAAATATATATTTCAAGACTTCCAGAGTTTATTTTGATGGGTGGGTTCGCAGACTAATCCCGCCCCCTTGCATTAACATGCTTTTTCGGTGATCAGACCACATTTGGAATTTACTCGGAGCTCCGAATGGCATAGTGCTGGCACTAGGATCCGAGGATCATAGGTTTGGATCCTGGGTCATGCTGTTAGCCATCAGCAGCCGGAGTCCGAGAGAGCAAAACTGCCCATACTTTCTATGGGTGGTAGACGGTGCGTTGGTGGAGGGAGACACCTAACAGTGTTGGGTAACTGGCACTTGCAATTTGGGGGGATATAAGGATAAAATTAATAAATAAAAGCTTGTATTTCACTTGAGCACATGAAAAGCCAGATGTCAGCACAACCAGGACATATTTAGACGAAATCCTGACGAGAACAAACTATATTTGGAGGTGGAGAACATGACCGGATACTGTTTTCTCTGCTGGCGTGAGTGCGGTCCTGAATTCACCAGCAGATGATCGAACACAGCTGGCAGTATTACAGAATGCATTCCCCTGTGTTCTAAACAGTCCTTTTCATTTTGTAAAGGGGCCGTTACGGGAATGTTAAACCACCCATTGTTCTGCAGCAATGTGGAAATCTCCCACTGTTCCGAACAGAGGTGGGCACTTCAGATCCAGCAAGTTCAAATCCACCCCAGGACTTCATTCCAACAGCCTGGGTGGTTCCGCTGTGGCTCAACCAGAACAGATGGAGCAGATTTTGACCTGGTGGACCTGAAATACCCACCGCTGATTACAGAGCAATAAATCGAATGAATGTAATATAAAACTGCATCTGATCTCCAGTCTGGCTCATGTGTATCCAGATACTATCCGGATATGAAACTCCTGTAAATGCAGGGTGTGTACAGCCTCACAGTATCAATTATCAAGTGCAGCCACATCAGAAAAACACGGCAAACTGAAGTGTTCGTCCTCATTCACCACAACTCTTCACCTGAAGAGCGAGAGCCGCGAGTGCGGGTGGAAAGTGCTGATCTCTACACTGCTGTTTCCGAAAAACGAGCACAGTCTGACAATCTGATTGAGTGCATTTTCAGATTGTAACTGTGGAAGTAAGTGCTTGATCGTGCACCCTCAGCGAGACAAACAGACAAGTAAACAAATAAATAAACATCACATTCATGTCACACATTGTGAGCCAAACCGTGACCTACTGAACCGTGGATCCTGCTCTAGTTTCCAGTCTGTTAAAGCAATTTTCTGGATCTGAACATGAAAACGTAACAAGGTGAATGATGATACTGGTTTTTTTGCCTGCGGGTCTGATTAGATTCCTTTTTTCCAGTTTCTGCTGCCACACAGACCTTCCAAATATTCAAAAAGCAATGGTGTATCTGCTTTAGAACAACCTCATATAAAAGTCATCACAGCATTTTGAAAGCATTCTGACGTTGTAAAAGACCATGTAAACAAGTCCCAGAGGTAAATACAAACGTTAACAGTCTCGAGGAAACAAATCAGTTTGTTTACTCTTCCATTGCTGACCAAGCCTCCTCAGCTTTCATGTAGTACTGATTAGCCAGTCTGCCCTTCATCGCCTCCATGGCTGCATCGGCTGCCTCAGTGAACAGATCACCTGCAGAAATAGAAAATAAAAAAAAGAACATGCTAGTAGGATCGTGTAATGGAAAGAATACGGTGATATGGTACATAGAACAATGCAAGTGTCACGATTCGATATATTTCAATAATGTTGGCGAGGGGACATTGTGACTTTTTTAACTCCCTAGCTGATTTTGTGGACTGTTCAGATTTTTTTTTTTTTTTTTTTTTTACTGGTCTGATACCTTTATTTACCTGAAAATTACAAACATGACAGATATTATTATTAATTTCAGAAGACATTTCTCTAATATGAAATCGTTTGATATCTGTATGAATTTGACCATCTTTTGATAAAAATGCTTTCATTTTTTGGCTTTTTGTCTGTTGACCATGAAAAATCATTTCATTGCATGGAACTCTTGTTAGAAATTGATAATCTAGTGTTTATGAGCTGAAATTACAAAATTGTATTTATTACATTACTAGTTATTTACAAATTTTCACATTAGTCCAAATTAAGGGAAAAAACTGAATATCCACTATTTGTTTGTTATTTATTAATGTTGTTATTATTCGCAATAGTAGTTGTGGTAGTAGTAGTAAGGGCTGAGCGATATATGGATATTTATATCTATATCAGGATATAAACAGAGCGGGATACGGGCTGAGCGATATATGGATATTTATATCTATTTCGGGATATAAACAGAGCGGGTTACGGGCTGAGCGATATATGGATATTTATATCTATATCGGGATATAAACAGAGCGGGATACGGGCTGAGCGATATATCGATATTTATATCTATATCGGGATATAAACAAAGCGGGATACGGGCTGAGCGATATATCGATATTTATATCTATATCGGGATATAAACAGAGCGGGATACAGGCTGAGCAATATATCGATATTTATATCTATATCGGGATATAAACAGAGCGGGATACGGGCTGAGCGATATATCGATATTTATATCTATATCGGGAATAACTTAAAGCTGGAAAATTCCCATAATCGTTTGACTATTTAAGAAAGTATACTTTTGTACAGATGTGAAGCTGAATTCTGTTTCTCATTCTAACCTGCTCTCTGAGGGTCTGCATCCAGGCTGAAACCACCACTCAGATACAGCTCAGCCTCACGAGCCAGAAGAAGGTAGCGTGGGTCATCCTGCATGCCATCAAACTCTCCTCCCTCGTCATAGTCCGTCATATTTAGAACACAGTCATACCAGTGTACGGCTTCGTTCCAGTCCTGAGTCCTGCACAACAGAGGTAGAACGAGGAGAACAAGGTTTGTGCTTTCAGTCGAAAGAGATAAACACATTGTACTGTTGATTAAATCAGACTCTGCGTCAGTGTCAGACAGAGATAAGGCTGAAATACAACGTCTTTAAGTGACCGCTCTCTTTAGGTGACCGTTCTCTTTAGGTGACCGTTCTCTTTAGGTGACCGTTCTCTTTAGGTGACCGTTCTCTCGTACCTGTCAGGTGGGAGGTTGTTGCCTGTGTCAAACGCTCTGGCCACCAACATCATACTGGGTCTATCTCCAGCGTCAGCCGCCTGAAGCAACAGATCAAAGCCTTTCTTCTTGTTCTCCTCACTGTCCTGTTGTCATGGTAAATTGGGTGTTACCGTGGGAGCGCAGGGAAAAGTGGTGAGACAATCAAAGGATTAATGGTAATCGTTCAGCCTTGAGAAGGCAGACTAAGAAAAGTACCTCCATTTCGATCTCAGATAGGATGTGATGGGGCAGCTGCAGGTAGCACTGGCCGAGGGCTACGATAGCCTCCAACTCGCCGCACATGGCAGCCCTTTCCAAATGATACAAAGCGGACTTCTGGTCCCACGGTGCATCTTTCTCGCAGAATCGGCCGCCCTCGTGGTACCGAACCATGGCTAGATGAACCTGATCATTCAGAAATACAGAAACCAAGCATTTAGGATTAGAAATGATTTTATTTACAGTTTAAAAATCCAACACCTTGTTTATCTAATCAGTCCTTCATTGGAGGACATCTGAGCTGCTTATAGGGCAAACAAACACGTCCTTCTAACTGTGATGTTCTAGACTATAGATCCATAACTTTACTGACAAGCAATTTTTGGATTTATTTATCTATTTTATGCAGCTTTGGACTAAAATGACTAGTTTTATCCACAATCTGTACTTTCAATGATTAGTACAAATGTCATGTGTATAAATTTGTAGAGCAGATCCAAGTAGTCTAACGAATTACATCCCAGGTTCCAGTGTTTACTGCATGCAGACTCTGACTGATCAGCAAGAAGGGGGTGTAGCTAACGATGTCACTGTCCCAGATATTGGGTACCATAGGAAAATGAGAAGGGAGGGGCTGTTTGCCTTCCTTTCTGGCTCAGATAGTGTTTATATGTCAGAATAAAAGTCTTGTTATAAATAATATATTTATATAAATTTATATAAAATATAATATTTTTTACTTTTTTGGGACCACTGTCAACATTGACATTTATGGCATTTAACAGTCTGTCAATCTAACTTTTACAAACATTTTTTTGCATTTTCAGCACAAAAACACTCCAGATTAAAAAAAAATGTTCAAAACATGGTCAAATTCCTACAAACCTTAACATACTCTTAAAATTTTAATCTCAGATATAGACAAATTGAAGTAGTCCAGGGTACTAGACAAGATGTCTAGTACTTCTTCAAGTACTAGACATCTTGGCGAATAAAAGTACATCTAACTACAAAAGCATCCCACGAATTTGGCCTTGAGTTTAAAGGTTCTTAAAGACAGTCACATGACTGCAGAGTTTAATAGCTTTGTCGAGTGACTTTTACATTCCTGTATATTTGAACTGAAATAACACCTTTAAAGATTAGAATTTTTATGAAGTCAAATAAAATTAAAAAACGTACCTTGCCCAAAATAGACTTTCCGATTTTCCTTTCAAGCAACATGTTGTTCAATCTCTCCACCTCTACCGCCACACAGGAGGGTCTGTGAATGTGGGCACGGGATGAATGGAAGAAACTCCATTTTTCTTCGGTGAGCTGAAGGTTAAGCAGGTATACATTAGCAGTGTTGAGATGGTATTCATGTTCACAGTGAGTGCAGTTTGTCTGCAGTGCAGAAATGAGCCACACTGTCAGGATGTTACAGCTTCTGTAAAGCATTTTTCTTTAATTGCACTGTATTTGCTGGGGAGGGCGATTTCCCATTAATGCATTCCCAGGACCCGAGTGCTGTCCTCTAAACATCCCTCCACCATGCAGCGTTTCCAACAGTCCAGAAACAAGCTGCAGCCGTAAACATGCACAGTAGAACAAGCCTGCAGAACCTCTGTTCCACTGAATTTACAAAGCTTTTGGACCCATGGCACTCTCAGACTCCTGCACTTCCGGAGGAGTGATACTGCATATGTGAGGGCTGGAGACTAACAGACAGCTGATGACGGACAGCTGTATTTTGATGGACTCTTTATTTTCCATGTTTGCAGAACAGTTACGCATTGCTTTAGATTTAACTCTTAGAACCTGAGGAACCTAGAGACATGATACACAGATCATAACAAACCTATCTATCCATGTCTCATAACCGTGTAATTAATTATCAGAGAGTAATTCAGAGGGGGCGGGGCTGATGCTCAACCTGCATACGGTCTCTGACTAATCAGAGAGAGGGGGTGGGGCTGATGCTCAACCTGCACACAGACTCTGACTGATCAGACACCCATGAAAGAAGGTATTGCAGTCTGAGAGCGTGGTGTCTCCAAGAGCTACAGCTGGAGAATATTAAATCAATCTTTTACATGAACCCACGTTGCCGAAATCATCCCTAAAGACACAAAATCAAGTAAAATAAAGATGGAAAAGAAAAGAAAAAATCAGACCAGTGGTTATAAAACCTTTTGATTCGTTTTTTTGTTAAACAAATCAAAGAACAGATGCTCTTCAACAAAAGAGACCTTCACACATCAGCTGTTCAATCCCAAAGAAACAAGGAACAAGAATCTGGTCCTAATATCACATTTTTTTATAAAGAGACTACATCAACCTACCAACAGGAAAGGAAGCATGAGACAGAGGGTGAGGACACATCAGGGATACCAGTGTATTAGTATTCATTCGTGAGCTCTAAACAGAGTGCAGTGGTAACTGTGGTGCATGCAGGGAATCACCGTGTGAGAGTCAGGGCTGTTTACAGTAACGGAGAGCTTGCTGGCATTAATCACCGCTTTCTGCTGGGGAAGGTAAGAGGAGGATGAGATTGATGAACATTAGAGATTACTGGTAATGTGCAAAGTGCTAAAGATAGAAACACCATAAATCAGTGTGAGAGGCAAGAGGTTAGAGAGAGTTGAGGATCGTGAGTAGACTGGATTATGGATTATAGTGATTATGGATTAGACTGGGACACCGGAAACAGTCGTTCTCACCCTGCGGATGCTGTCGTCGTCCGACTCGGAGAAATGTCTGTTGTAGGTGGGCCGAGCCTAAATCAAAAAACCAAAAACAGAAACGCTCTCACACAATATACAGGAACAACCACAACATACCGACGTGGACAGAAGTATTGGGACGCCTGCTTATTCTTTGTTTTGTTTGAAATCAGTTCATCCTGTCTCTATTGTCCAGGGAAGGTCTTCTACTATATACCACAGCATTGATGTGAAGATCTGACTGCATTCTGTAACCAGAGCATTAGTGAGGATACTGGATGATCACCACACCTCACCCCCAACTTCTCAACTCATCCCAGAAGTAGGGAATGGAGCTCCACCATTCCACTGTTCCACAGCTCAATCCTGGGGTGCTTTATACACCTCTAGCCCATGTCTAGCATTAGGTGCCAGTGGTTCACGTTTGTTTATGAGTCCTATTCTATTGGCATTACTTCTGTACACGGACCAGACAAGCCGTGTGCGCACTTTTGCACGTCTGTGTCCACAAACGTTGGGACAAATGGTGTATGAAACGAAAGCTGAGCCGACCGATACTGAGCACGTTAAAAGAGAAACAGATACCCGGTCATTATGTTCACCAAGGTCTCCTTCGCTGCGTCTTTCGCTGGGGTAGCCACTATCTCCTCCACTCTCTGAAGCCTTGAAATGGAAGAACAACTCAACTTCAGCTGAATTGCTTATCAAAACACCGAAGTTCACAGAGGGAGACTCTCCACACTCCTACCTTGTGATCTGCGTTTCTGTCGGCTTCATTCATTTCGTTCATGAATGACCAACCTGCAAAAGATTAAACGGACAACAACAAAAACAGAGGTTCAGAGTGGCTCGGTGGTCTAATGCGCTGGCACCATGATATGAAGATCAACACCAAATTGAAGAAGCTTTCTCTGGATGGGTTGATGGCACAGTGAGCATTGGAAGCCCAGGAATTATGCAATTGTGGCAGAACGAAAAGAGGTGGTGGCTGCCTTCATATGTATCTCCACCCTCCTAGTGTAGGGAACCAGCCTTGTGACTGGAAGATTGCCGGTTTGATTCCCTGAACTGGCAGGACATGACTGAAGTGTCCTTGAAGTCTCCAGCTGCTCCTCAGGCGCCATGGGTAGGGCTGCCCACCGCTCTGGGCCTGTGTGCTCACTGCCTCCTAGTGTGTGACAGTGCAAGCACAGTGGATCTATATACACGTTTACGATTTCTATCATTGCACTTGACCTTTATAGTTCTAAAATGGGTGTGTGTGTGTGTGTGTGTGTGTGTGTGTGTGTGCGTGTGGACACCTGTTTCAACTTGCTTCTATAGTTCAACTCAAAGACACTGTGGGTGGCTTCACAAGTCCTGGAGAACCTACGTTAGCCCTCTAGACAAAGCTAGCGATTGTCTATTGTTCTTGGATTACATGGATCGTGTTGGATTTGACAGAAATAGAGTAGAACCATAAACACTGCATTAAAACCCACCGAACAGGAGAAATTCTGCCCTCTTCATGATGACACATGAATTAAGTCACTGTTCTAGAAGTACTGATAGTATCTACAATATACTCAGCAAAGCCTCTTGTGAAATCCTACAGGGCTGTTACTTGGAGAACCAAAATATTGTGATGACAGGGATGGGCAGACGTGTTCCAAAGAATCCTAATTCATGCAAATCCACGTGAGAATTTACCCAGGGGTGAGCGGTCCACAGAGACACCGAGGCTCAGGGGAGAGCAGGGAATCGAATCTGCATCACTGACGTTCTCATCAGCTGAGGAAGTTTCCGAAAGGCGGGACAGGTGAGGTGGCATACGCGTGAAAGAGGTGGTACGAACTCTGGGAGAACCGCACTGCTCCTCACAGCCACGGAGCATGGTCTTTGCTGACTGCTGCCGAGCAAGACAATAAATAAAAATAAATGAGAATTTTGGTATTTTAGGAAGAGGAGAGCAAAATGGCATCACAAACGTGAAGATTTGAAGGCCTGGATATAGAATTTCATTTGTATATTCATTGTTTATAAACAAGTTTGAACAGCATTTTAAAAAAAATGAAATCATGTTTTAATTCATATTTACAAAAATAAACTAAATTAAATGCACATTTACAGGTTATAGTCTCCCTAGAATTGGTCCACATCTACAGTCACCCAAGAATTGGTCCACATCTACAGTCACCCTAGAATTGGTCCACATCTACAGTCGCCCTAGAATTGGTCCACATCTACAGTCGCCCAAGAATTGGTCCACATCTACAGTCGCCCTAGAATTGGTCCACATCTACAGTCACCCAAGAATTGGTCCACATCTACAGTCACCCTAGAACTGGTCCACATCTACAGTCGCCCTAGAATTGGTCCACATCTACAGTCGCCCTAGAACTGGTCCACATCTACAGTCGCCCTAGAACTGGTCCACATCTACAGTCTCCCTAGAATTGGTCCACATCTACAGTGACCCTAGAATTGGTCCACATCTACAGTCTCTCTAGAATTGGTCCACATCTACAGTGACCCTAGAATTGGTCCACATCTACAGTCTCTCTAGAATTGGTCCACATCTACAGTCTCTCTAGAATTGGTCCACATCTACAGTCTCTCTAGAAATGGTCCACATCTACAGTCTCCCTTAAATTGGTCCACATCTACAGTCTCCCTTAAATTGGTCCACATCTACAGTCTCTCTCAAAATGGTCCACATCTACAGTCACTCTAGAATTTGGCCCAAATGTGCAAACAGTAGAAGATAATAAATGCAGGACTAACCAGCAGCTTGTTGGTGCAGTCCAGCTGGGTGCTTTCTGCAGGGGCCACGTCAAAAGGGGTAAGCCCCATACTCTTACAGATCTTGTTACATAGATGCGAGTGGAAGAACAGGGCCATGCCACGTACACCTTAGAGACACAGACACCAGGCAAACAAAGAGACACAACGGAAACGATTTCAATCACACAGTTACATGCCTACTCATTTCACCGGGAGGTTGCTTCATCTGCCTGCTGAGAGAGCAGAACAAACGTTCTGTCATTCACAGCACAGCGCACGGAGACGTCACACAAACTGAGAAAGACGTAGATAAGTACCCAAGTTGCCGTCACCAAAGTCAGTGCCCTTTTCTGTGTGGATCTGAGGGTCTGTGTAGAGGTCGCCAACTCCCTGAATGTCCACAACTATCAGCTGGTGGCCAGAGCGCTCGAATGTGAAGTGACTGAATGCCTGTGAAGATCACAGAGACTGCATATCAAGAAGACAGCTTGTGAAAAAGCTACCAATGAAGAACTTTGAGAGGAGAACGGCAGAGATAACTGCCTTTATTAGAAACATTCATTTAATGCTTACAGTTTAAACTGCTGGATAAAAGCTACAGGACAAAAGAATTATCTCCCCTATCAGACATGATTCTCCCGGAACCAGGAGGGTGAAGACAAGCACATGCCTCCTCTGATACAAGTCAGCCACCACCTCTTTTCAAACACTGCCATTGTATAATTGAGTCCCCAGCACCAATCAGCTAACACACACACACGTGCCGGTCAGTATCGCACTGGGTGTGATGTGGAGAGAGAGCATGGTCAACTATACTCTCTCACTCTCTCTCTCGAACCTGGAATTTACATTAGAATCTCCAGCCTTAAAAGCAAACTGATCTCAGTTATTAAACCTGAAATGAGCTTATAATAACAGCAGGAATTAAACATGCTGCTATAGTAACACCGCATCAAGCCTAAAGGTCACTGGCACCAACGACAGTTAGGGGGGGGTTGTGGATTCCATTTGCACAACTGTGCAGTAGAGTCACTTCTTAATTCATATCTACAGCGTTGGGAGTGTAAGACGAAACTAAACATGGACCTACTGGCATTTTCATAATGGTAGGTGTGGGCTATAGGGGTCTAAAGCCCCCCAGCATATCTGAAAACTACTTTTTTTGCAATGCAGCTACATCTTTTGAAGTGTTGGGAAATTAAAATCACTGGACAGCGGAACAAGAGATGATTGCACAGGATAGTACTGTTCCTCCCCACCGAGAGTGAGGCCAGTTCTGCTCTCTTGAACTCTTGGTCACAGATGGCTGTGGAATAATCTGGGATCAAACATACAATCTCCCCACAACAGGGTCAATGGTTGCACAGCTGCACCAATCAAAAGTCTCCAATGGCTGCTTTCACTGGAAATTAAATAACTGAAGGGGGGGGTCTCTGACATTTGCATAATATAGGACTGTCCTTTATGTGCATTTTGGATGACGATACCTGGGGTGTGAGACGTATGTTATCGTCCCTCACGAAGCCAGAGTTGGAGTTGTATTTGATGTACTGCCCCTCAATGTAGTGCTCCAGGTGATAAAGAGGTTTTCCCGGGCGAGAGGTCATTTCCACCACACACATCTGCATAATGTCCACCTGACAACGGATGAAGAAACGCATGAAAGTCTGCTTTCTGGAACGAAGGTTTCACAGTTGGTTTGAAACAGAAAGAGGTACCTGTTTCGGAGGCCTGTGGCGATTGTACTCCTCACCCCACAATTTAGCTTCCATCTGTAACCGGACGTCCTCAAAATAAACGTCTCTGTCCACAGTCTCCATGTACCGCTTAGCCACATAGTTTGACGCTGATTTCCAGTTGCTGCTGTGAGAGAAGTTTGACAGCTTCTTTCTGTAAAGAAGAAAACATACTGGAGATGAGTGTGAAGAGCAACATATGGGGAAGCTGCATTTGCAAGTTGGTTTGGTGAAGGTCATGAACTCGTACAGACCAACTGAAGACATTATTAAACACACTATTTTTAATTGCTCTCTCTTGGTGGGCAGATGATGCCCACAACAGGGCCTGGACATCAGAGCTGGGGACCTGGTCACAAACATGTTGACTGACTTCACATCTACGTCCATATCTTCACCCTCCTAATCAACATATGGCTAGAGTACGAGGAGAGATGTTGCTTAATGCTGAGTTTTAGATGTTTTATGCACTATTGTGGAAATCATAGAGCCCAAGAACTGGAGCTCTGGATAGTTTAAACTTTAAACTGGAACCAGAACCCTGCTTAATGACCAGAGGAAGGACGGAGAGAGAGAGTGATGAGAAACAGGGATGAGATGAGGTGCAGAATCTTTTTCACTGGATACCAAAACCAGATATTTACAGGGCACGAGAGTTAAAGGACGAAGCCCTTCAGGTGTGTTTTTATTTAGTCCAGTTCTAATTTGGCCCACATAGACAAAAACATAGATTCTATAACTTAATACATATTTCATTTTTAATTTAAAAAAATATTAAATTTGTACTCAAATTGAACCCAAACGTAACATGTTGTGACCATATTGATATTTAAATTACATCCCTTAAGACAGACCACTTAACATGACAAGGACTCTATGAATCAGACCTCCTAGAGGAATTAGTGGAATGCAGGTTTGGGTGGGGGTGGGGGGTGGGGTTTATACCACTTACGTTCGGTAGCACTCCCTCATGGCTCCTTTTCCAAAAGGCTGGAACACACGTTTTTAAAATGTTAGCAAACAATGAAACAACAGCTACACATTCATGCAAAAGTTTAAGAACACCAGGTCAATCTGTCTCGTACTGTGAAGAGTTAAGCGTGTAACAGATGAACGGATATCCATGCCTGAAGGATATCAGATCAGCTTTTACTCACGGAACTATTTACTTAGAGATGAAACGAAACGAAATTGAGCCTAAAGCAAACGTTTGAGCACTCGTCCGTACTCTGAGACACACGTTCTGCAAGATTCCTGGTCCCTCTCGCCTACTCTTTTGAGGTCTGTCCACAGATGATGATGAGATCAGGGAACTGTCAAAGAAGAGCCAGACCTTGAGCCACATACTCTTGAAGTAGTCCTCTGTAGATACCGAGTCCAAATTTAAGATAGTTGTACAAGAGCTGTGGCATACTTTTCAGATTTTCAGAAAATGTATTTTGGTGCTAGGCAGCTGCATAGAGGAGCACATGGCTACGGACGTTTGGGAGAAGGTTTGAGGAGGTTAGATACCTCTGTAAATATGATACAAGAGATCAAATTTCTTGGGGTGCTTAAACTTTTGCATGATCCTTCTTTCCTTTTTTTTCAACTCTAAATGTGTCCTTTAATTTCACTTACAATGTCAAAAATAATGTTTCATAAACTTTTTTTTTACAGAAACACTAACTTTTTGTGCTCCTGTTTACATAAATTAATGATGAAATATATAAAAAAATAAAGTAAATACATGAACAAGGTGCCAAAATACCTGAGATGACATCTTAATAAACACTTGGTCCTGTACCCATTCACCAGTAATGGCATTGTACCTAGAACGTAAACAGTGCATTAGGACAAAATGATAACATGCCTGCCTTTGTAAACGTGTTTATTACTTTTTAGCTATTTTATGCTGACAATAATTCTGTCTGTGTCACTGTTTTCTACCAAGATTACTTATAAAGCGCTGCAGGAGAAGACAGGGTGTAAGTACGTGTGAGACAAGCACACAACCCTGCTTGCACGTGGTCTTTATTTTTTACACATAAAGTGTGCACACTCCTCCCTTTAGCTGAGAACACTCTGTACCATGTGGAGCATTCCATCACAAGCACAACCCCTACTACTGTGTGTGTGTGTGTGTGTGTGTGTGTGTGTGTGTGTGTGTGTGTGTGTGTGTGTGTGTGTGTGTGCCTGCACGAGCACACAGCCACTGGTTGTACATCAAGACTGGAAGGGAATTAAGTTACAGCCTTTTTTAAAATTAGCACATAAAACGGAACCTAAACCCACTAGTTTACCTTCAAGTACAGCCTCATATTGCTGTTAATTATTATTATTATACATAAACACTGATTTGTCCAAAAGTGTTTAGATGGTATGAAACTAGAATTTGGCCAGTTTAAGCTGATTTTTCTCTGTGATATGAATAAAAAAATGTCTATACATACTGTAATTAATTCATGAATCCATAAAAATGATCATTATATTTATATAGTATTTATAGGAGACAGTCACACATGCCAGACATTATTTCTGGAGATCCTAGGCTGCTCAAATTTGTCTTAAATGATGAACATATTTTCAATATTTGTATTAATTTGACCACATTTTGATCCTAAATTTATCTGCACCTACAATGTTTTGCTTGATTTGCTTTTAAGGACTAAAAAACACAGAAATCCTGTTGACAATTGAGTTTTCTAAGCTGAAAATACAATGATTGTGATGAGTTATTTATTGTTGAGGATATTTATAATAATAATAATTTAGTAAAAATACTAGACAGTCGTCCAAATAAAATAAAAAACCCTTGAATATATATGTATTATTTTTGTTATTTATATATGCATCAGTATTATCCCTTCTCGTGATTTCTTGTTTTCCTCTATAACCCAATATCTGGGTCAGTGATGTCATCAGCCCCGCCCCCTCTCTCTGATCAGTCAGAGTCTGTATGTATGTTGAGCATCTACACATGGACAGAGCAGTACACACACACTGGAAGCTCCTCAGGCATTTAAACTGGGAAGTAATCCACGCTTGATTTCTGGTTGATAATGGTTAGACGGGGTAAGACACGTCTACCATGTGTTCATGTTACTCTGATCCTGCGTTACGAAGCTTCGAAAACAGCATGCAAGTGCAAACAAAGTGCGGATCTCGGGTTCTAAGGGTTAAAAAATAAGTGTCTGTAATGGCCAGAGTGTTGACGAAAGGCAAGCAAAGCAACACACAAAACTACAAACCTGTATCTAACGCAGGGCTCAGTTTCAACATCTTCCAAATGGAACTCGGCCCAGGGATCTGGCATAGCTTTTGCTTTTTCAATAGCATGTTTCCAAGTGGCCTGTGGCAGAGAGAAACAGGGCTCAGTTTGCAACTTCTCTGCAAAAGCCTCCATTTCCCTCCCACACAAGCACTCCCATACCATTACATCTGGACTGAAGGTGATTGATGTTCTTCCCTTTCCTGTACAAGATTCTAAAAAGCAAATGTGCAAAACAAAACCATGGGACAAAGGGAAAGGAGAGCAGACAGACAAGTGAGGCAACAAGTGAGGAATGCTGTAATAAGGGACAAAGACGTAATAGCGCACGAGCACCTTATTAGGAACACTACACTGACACTGCCAAACCCCCTCTTTGCGTGGAGATTCCAGTCCATGTAGCCACGAGGGCGTTATGCAAGTCCTGCAGAATTTTCATGAGAACGTCCATGCTGCCACATCCCACACAGGGTTCTACTGCAGTGGTTCTCAATCCTGCTCCTGGAACACCACTGCCATGCTTGTTTTTAGAGCTTCCCTGCTGCACAGTACCAGGTTCAGCTCAGTAAGGGCTTGTCAATTAGTTGGATCAGGTGTGTTGGAATTAAGAAGAGACAAAATGGCACGCTGATTATTTACATGGTAACCTTTAAGCAATGTTTCTACAACATAATTTGAACAAGACTTTCCTCTGCAGTGATGTACAAATAACACTCTTATTATGATATTGTAATATTTACGATATATTGCTCAACCCTTTCACAGAACCACTGAAACGCACGTCGTACACGGTGGCTGAACCGAGCTTTCAGGAGTGAGTTGCGGTGCGATTGGTTTATCGTGTGTGAAAAATGAGACATCTCTTCAGACATCTCTCTGAAACCAGTTTGAGACCCCTGTGGCTTCGAGACAGGTGTATTATCATGCTGGCGAGCAACATTGCTCAAATTATTAAACAGGCACAAGCGTGCCAAGAAAAGCTTCCCCACACCATTACACAACTTCCATCATCCTTGACTGTTGACACAAGGCAGCCTAGGTCAATGGATTTATGCTGTTGCCGCTATATTCAGCATGCCATCTGTGTGTCTCAGCAGGAGCTTCATCAGACCAAAACAATTCTCCGGTCTTCAACTGTCCAGTGTCGGAGCGCCTGTCCTCGCTGCGACCTCAGCTTTCTGGTCGTGTCAGAAATGGAACCTGATGTGGTTTTCATCTGTTGCAGCCCATCCATCTCAATGTAGCATATCTGTCAGCTGGGACTAGTCTGGCCATTCTCTAGAGTGAACTCTAGAGACAGTTGGGCTGAAAGTTCAAGCAGATTAGCAGTTCAGGAATTACTGCAAACCTGAGCAATCAGTCCAATGCATAAAATCACTGATACCATATTTTCCATCCAGTAATTGATGTGAACATTACCTGAAGCTGATGGCCGGTGACTTTACCCAGCTGCCACACAACTGGTAGATTACATAAGTGTATGAACATGTTCCTAATAAAGTGCTCGGTAGGTGTAAATCTGGTCTATGGATCTTTGCATGCAATACTACATCAATAAATAGCAGACATGCCTTAAATACTGCACACAAGTAAACAAGATACTGCAGCAGTGGAGGCTATAATTAGCCATTTGGATCATCTTGGCTCAACAGCGAGTACGTGTAGATGCACATGTGCTCCCAACATAGAGAACTCAATCTAGAAGTCATGAGATCACACCAGCAAGTCATACGCACTTAGGAACACACCTCGTTACGTACAATTCCAAGTTACTGTGAGGTTGTTGCCAACTTATAAAGGTGCTGTCGCTTTACTTATTGCGTCATCGTGGAAAAAAACCCAGAAGAAATCATTAAGGAGTCATTAAGTCACTCAGAAGATCATCTTCACTGACGAGTCCTGCTTTTGTCTTGGTGGAGACGACCAAAAATTCTGCGTGTGGAGGAACAGTGGTCAGCGCACTCCGGTGAACTATTCCAGCAGCATACTGCTGCCATCTCAAGATCTCGCCTTGAAGACACAGATACTACGCCGTGGTCGGTCTCATCTCCAGACCTGTCCCTGATTGAAAATGTGTGGGACGCTATTGAACGCTCTATCAACACTCCACCCCTACCACACCATCTGCAGAACTGAGGGAGAACATTCAAGCTGCATGGGATGGATCACCACAGGACACCATTAGGAACCTCTACACCTCCATGCAGAGACGTCTGTCGTGTTGCGTTAAACCCGACGCCGTCCTGAGAGACACCACTTCTGTATGAGTAGATCAATAAATATTGATCAGATCAGTCTAGATTTTGAATCATTTATTGTTCCTGGTGACCTTCATCTCCCAACTGAACTACAACCCCACACTTCCTTCTGGGTGAAGCTATTTTTTGATGATGAGTGTAAAATTGTGCTCACATGCGTCTATATGCATGCGAGGGTTTTATCGCTGGACGAACAAAATACCTCACAGTGGGTTTAGTGACAATACTATTTCCAGTTTAGCGACAGCAGTATGACTGGGCTTGTTTTCGATCGAGTCCGGAGAACATTAAAGTGTAGTATGGCTGCCCTCTTCTAATCATAATCATAACCTATTTATTACTAATCTACGATAAATCAGAACTGCTAAATATTTATAAACGCATGACTAGTGGATTACTGCGATTGTTCTCTTGTGGTTGGACACGCTGCTGAAACAATTGGCAGGAACAGGTGATTGAGGGAAAAAGGGAAACTCCTACGGTGAAGGAAAGGCATGCACATCATACTAAAGGAAGCCACAGAAAGAATGGATTAATGAGGAAAGGAAAGGAAAAGGTCAAGAGCGCAGAGGGGCAAGATACTGAATGTTGAAAAACTTGAATGTTGAACATACCCGACCTTTCTCAGTTAAAGAACCAAACCTGACCGATCGCACTTCTGGCTGTGTGTCATTTTTGTTCTAAATGGATGGGAAGGAGGGGGTAGACACAGTGTAGAGTTAGAGAGACGTGAACTTTACATTGGCTACATCTGGACAGCTTTCTTCTATACTTCATAATTTGATCCATCTACTGACTTAAATATATATAAGACGGTCCACAAAAGGACCTGGAAAGGTCAAGGGTTGCATGCATCAGCCTACCAGTGCATACCAGTGCATACCAGAGCATACCAGTGCTGAGGAAGCACCAAAACAAAACCCCAATGTATGAAAGGACAGGACATCATGTGACATGACATGCATCGAGAATGTTAAGAAAGGGGACTTTAATGCATGTCTGAATGTAGCCACAGAGATAACAGTGTCTCGACTTCCTGTTCTTTAAACGAGGTTCAGTGATGCAGCTGCTGGTTAGCGTCTAAGCATGCGTTTCAGACAGGACTCCTTCTCCATATATGGGAGAAAGATCTCTGTGCAAGAGAATATGTAGCCATTTGTAACGGCATTGTAAGAACAGGGTATTATAAAAGATTTGCAGCTCTTTTGCTCTTCGATGATTAATAATCTGCTACTAATATGCTCATATTAGGTCCAAATGAACCAACAAAAGCTCTGGTGTATGTTATGCAAAATGAAGAGCCCAAGACTTTCCATATAAATGATGCATCGCTGACGGCCTCATGGAAAATCAATTTGAGTACATTCAAAGCACAACTATACACCACGAAACATCAATACCCACGAAACCAACATTTCTCACCTTGTAGGTGAAGGAGTTTTTGGGCAGAGAACTGGAAAGCGGCCTGTTGTTGGCAATGTTCTTCAGATAATCACAGATGTCCTTCGCGGGACTGACCGGGTCATCCGTGATGGGGCAGATATAGAAGTCTTCTTCCTCCTCATCCAGCGAATTGTCGTTTCCAAAACGCACACTCCGATCACGACAGCTCCTTTTGAGGCTGCCCACCTCCTCCATGCTGAACATCAGCTCATCGTCGGCCATGGTGCTGGTGCTGCTGGGTGGCAGGAACGTGCAGGACTGTTGAAAGCTGGAACACACAAACACATGTGTCAACAAAAACAGAAGTCTACAGCAGGGGCGGGGAACTTTGGTCTCGGGGGGCCGGATTCCTGCACAGTTCTGGGTTTCTGTCACCTGAGCCCACCTGATTCGACCATCCGTTCATGTACAGGTGTGCTGGAGTCAAAACCTCAGTTCCCAAACCCCTGATCTACACTGCAGTAACACAGGAGCATGGCAAAACCCTGCAACAACTGGGCTTAAAACCAGTCCCGGCCCTTTCTGAAAACCAGGTACGCACCTCCTTTATGACCTGATCACCACCAAAACCCTAAACCACTAAACTTGCTGTTCTTTATGATCTGATCAGCAATGTTTTCTTAAACAATAAGCTCAGATGAGCCAAACACAAAGAAAATTCATTGGGAAAAAAGTCTCATATAGTGATATTTTAGCTTTTATTTTAATTATGATTCACTTTTAAGACACTTTCTAAGCTGGACACCCTACTAAGACCCAACTGGACACCCTTACTTTCCTAAAAACACGTTTCAAAGCCAGGTTATCATATAAAAACACACATTTAAGACACCAGGCACCATGCATAGCCCCAAACAGCATTAACAGCTCAGCCAAAACCAGTCAGGCGGCTGATTTAGAAGGATTACATGTCAACACCACTTCTGGAAAGGTGTTGAGATGTTCCTAAACGTCTGTAGTTAAATAAACGAAGCAGCTGGCAGGTGAAGCACGCTGTGGGCCATTGCATGAGCAAGAAGCAAGAGTAAACAAGGATACATGCCTTCTGTTGATATGATCCAGCCTATTCTCTGTAAGACATGCCTTTCACAGGTGGACCTTCTGCTCTTCTCCTCTCGCCAGGTAGTGAGCTGGAGCTGGTCGTTCCTGGGGAGATATCAGCTGTAGTGACTGTGTCTGAAACAGCTCAAATGCCATGAACGGCGCAACGTGTCGTCCTCCCCCTCCTTCCTAAAAGAGATGGGAAATCCAGATCCAGCATAATCCGCTTCGGGACTTCGCTCCGACTGTACAGGAAGCGCTGCTGTGGTAGAGCCAGTGACGCAGTCGGAGCAAAATCCCGGAGCCGATTTCACTGGATCAGGACTCCACTGCCTGTTTTTAGAAGCTCCACTCCGGGATTTTGCTCCGACTGCGTCACTGTCTCCGCCGCAGCACCGCCTCTTTGGCAGCCGGAGCAAAGTGGAGTTTCTCTTCCTGGACCCGGATTTCCCTTCATCCACTTCACTGCATGTTTTTGACTGCACCTCCAGAGGTGGGGGACAATCCCCCTGCCCCCCTGCCCCGACCCTGTTGCGCCCTCTACCGGATCAAACCCTAGTCTTGGTGACTGACACAACACAGTTAAAACATGTTTATTCGCCATCCTTCCATTCAATACAAACCTCATCCATAACAATTCACACTGAACTGGCGATGATAATGGGAGTACTGGTACCTGCACCAGCGGACCACCAGGGGGCCCCGTGAGCGGTGTTTAAAGGACAGCCCGTCCACTGCGCCATGCTGCGAGGACACGGAGCGCACGTAGCACACACGCCCACACACACGCGCGTGACCAGCAGACCCCTGAAGACCCCTTTTAATGGTCAGCCACCAGTTTGTAGTTATGTGTGCAGAACGTTGTTAGTTAATGGTTGGAACACGAATTATAAGATAATAACTCGAAATGGGGGTTTACGCACGTTTCTTAAGTGCAGGTTCAGACTGCAAGTTGCTGCGGTAGCGTGGCCGAGTGGTCTAAGGCGCTGGATTTAGGCTCCAGTCATTTCGATGGCGTGGGTTCGAATCCCACCGCTGCCAAGTTATCTTTTCAGTCGGCTGATTCATAAGAGACGTGGCAGATATTATTTTCAGGAGCTCCTAGGTCACTCAAAATTTGTCCTCATTTGAGATGGATTTTTTTTGGCTTATAGTTACTGAAAAACACTCAGAAAGTGCTTTTTTGTGATGGTTGGATTGACAAGGGCATTTGTATTATATTGTATATGTCAAAATAAAATGGGAAAGCAACCTTGATTTGTTTATGTATCATAATCATAACTTCTCAGGACTTTTATTTTGAAATGTGAGCACTGTGTGAGCAAAGAAAGAGAGCAAACAGCCCAATATTTCGGACAGTGATGTCATTAGCACTGCCCCTCTCTCTGATCAGTCAGAGTCTGTATGCAGGTTGAGCATCAGCCCCGCCCCCTCTCTCTGATCAGTCAGAGTCTGTATGCAGGTTGAGCATCAGCCCCGCCCCCTCTCTCTGATCAGTCAGTCTGAGGATGTACATGTGGACAGAGCAGTAAACATGCACTGGAAGCCCCTTTGGCTTTTAAACTAGGATAAAAACATGTATTAAATTGTAATTTAGTTAATTGTAGTTTGTTATGTGTATCGTGTCTGTAGGTTACTCTGATCCTGAGATATGAAGCCTAGAAAACAGCCCACAAAGTGCAGATCTCGGGTTCTAAGAATTAACGTCTGAAAATATATTTTAGACATAAACACCATCATACAAATAAGCGACAAAATCCAATGATTTTTGTCAGACCGTGATTTCTTGCATCGTTTTGGACATGTCCTCTCCCCATCAGTGGTGTCCAGTCAACAAGTCTGTTCAGGTTGAGCGCCACTGTGTGGTCATCCTTTTTTATTGTGGCTTTACAGAATTCATGTTATACATGTAATCTGCAGATTTGTTGTGCTATTAATGTTAATGTTGAGTTATTATGAATCTAGGCTAGAACCACTCTTTTTACATACATTGATCCAAAACATTATGACCACCTCCTCGATTCTACACTCACTGTCCATTTTATCAGCTCCTTTGACCAGACAGGAGCACTTTGTAGGTCTATAAATCCAGACAGTAGTTCATCTGTTTCTCTGCAGACTTTATTCTCCTCCTTTCACCCTGATCTTCAATGATCAGGACCCCACAGGACCACCACAGAGCAGATATTATGTGGGTGGTGGGTCATTCTCAGCACTGCAGTCACACTGACGTGGTGGTGGTCTGTTAGTGTGTGTTGCTGGTACGAGTGTATCAAACACAGCAGTGCTGCTGGAGTTTTTAAACACAATGTCCACTCACTGTCCACTCTCTTACACACCTACCTTGTAGATATAAAGTCGATACTTCTATTTACAAACTAAAGAAGAGGGGTCTTCTAGGGTTCTTTAGTAAGGAAAATGGTTCTGCATGATTAAAAGTGTTCTTCAGAGTGATGGAGAACAGGGTTCTACACAGAACACTTTTGAAGTGGGTTCAATATTGCACCAAAAAGGGTCTATTGTTACAATGTCAAGCTTATAATAGTAGAAGCCTTTTTGGTAGAACCCTCTACAGCACGTTCTCCATCAATCTGAAAAACAGTTTCAAGAAGTAAAGAACACTTTAATCATGCAAAGGGTGTCCATGGTAGCACCCTTGAAGAACCCTAAATTATAAGCATATAGAAATGGTTTTCTGTAGCACCAAAAGGGTTCCACTATTGTGGAAAGAACCTTATATATTACAAGATGTCATGACACTGTTATCATAAAGGAACTGAGCGAGTTGTCATTACTGTCCTCAGTTTATTCGTCTCAGCCTCCTCATCCTGGCAATTCCCGTCGAAACCCCTGTAACATGTCGCTCCTCTTTTCCTCTACAGAAACGACAGAACTGTATAATTACTACCGATGAACCGTCATCTCATAGACAAAGCTCGTTCCCTCACTCCGTTTCTCAAAATACTGGCCGTTGCTAAGGAAACAAGATGGATTCATACAGGGATGAAGCTCACAAAGAGATGGATAAAACTGAAAGTGGCACAGGAGACAAGCTATAAATAACAGACTGAACTTTCATCTGTGAGGGGGCGACTAACATCGGCATCGGGTTGAGAAACAGTGTTAGAAACGCAGAAATCACTTAACTGTGCTGGACCTGGGCTGGTTCCCAGTGTCCACCCCTGCTCTAGACAAACATTAAAGAAATGGCCATTTGTAATCATTCACACTAACCGCACAGCGCGTCTTAAACTGCGGTAAATAAGAACAGGCTCTGTATCCATCCTGCCCATCGAAAACAACTGTAGTGAAAAAGGAAAATATAGAACTATTGACAAAATATCTATTTTACAATCAGTATCAGTGCATTTCTGCAAATCCTGAAAAGATCAGAGACATAATAAATAAACGAAAAAACACCAGATAAAAAGACACGGACTGGGAACTGAACACTGGTTTCGTGTGGGCAAGTTTAAAAACCACATCTCGGATTTGACAACAAAGGTGTCTGTATGGAGCAAAATTGGGAAGAAAGGATTTGTTACTTAATAAACGAAAGAAAACAAATGAGACAAAGGTGAAGTCTTGAACTCAAACTCTGAACGCCACAACAGTATATTCAAAATAAAATTAGTTCTGGAATTCTTTCATTTTCATTTTTCACCTACTTTCAGGTAAAGCTCTTCTATTTTTAATCGTCACAATGTTCTTCAGATTCAGACTGCGTTCGCTCACAGTTTCAGATGTATAGTGCGGTACCGATGTTTTCGCCACCTGAGCTCATTATTTCAACTAATTTCTCTCAGCAATAAGAGAGTCGTTGCTGTAAAAACTCCAGATCTCATTAGAACAGATGAAGGTAAAAACAGAAACACAGAATTTCTCGTTCTGAAGAAAGCAGTTGAGATCTTTTGAGCTAGTCTGAAGAACAAAGCTTGGGTCCAGATTTCTCCTGGATGTCCCAGTAAGCAGGGCTGTGTGTGTGTTCAATTCCATCAGCAGCACAGCTGATTTAACATCACTAACACACTAAGCCTGATGAAACTGTAAACTTTGGAGATGTTTCATTAACACGGTCCAGGAAAACCACCACTTTCTGTAGGAATGTAATTAGTGTTTATTCTAATATTAAATGATAAATATCTAATATCTAATGTTAAATTGAGTTTATAAACTCACAGCCCAGATAAGATTTACATTCTCAATTACACAGGAGGACCTAAACCTTCAGACGTTCAGCTTTGATTTGACGTGAGGACGTGGCATCAACTGAGAGTGATGTAGTACAACGACTGACAGCATAAACAAGGCTTATGACCGCTCTCAGTGTCGGCCGTCCTGGTGAGGCAGACGCCATCGCTCACAGGCAACGTTGACGGGACAGAAGCCTTATTTGTTACGCGGTCATTCGTTGTACCAGATCATGCCACACCAAATCAAAAATCTGAAACCGAAAAGTACAAATTTAAAACTGTGGGAAAATATAATCTGAATTTGAGACTAAAAACAGAAGAGCTCAAACATCAAAATATACATGGATGTGAAAAATGAATTCATAAGAATTTCAGAATTTACTCAAATTTTACACATTTTTATTTTGAATATGACTGTAATTGTAATTTTGTTCCCATTTTGGCTCCATAGAGTTTGGCTATGTTTAGACTGCCGACCCAAATCAAAGTTTTGTCATATGTGGATTATATCCAGATTGCTTTCTGACAGTCTGGACAGCAAAACAAAAACAAAACAACCAAACAAAATATAAAAACACACCGATAGCTTTGTGATGTCCAGACAAATCAGATCTGATTGCTTAAAAATGACCATACAGACAGCCACCTCAGATCTGATTACCTGCAGTCTGAACAATAAGGCAGTCCTTCCAAAGGTCCGATGTTACGGATTCCTCAGTGACAGAATGAACCGTCTGAATAAACCCTGAACTGTAAAAAAAAAAAAGGATTCTTCAGTAAAGGCAGCAGTTCTACACCAATCAGCCACAGCATTTAAACTACTGACGGGCAAATCATATCGTCAATCACATGATATGGTTACGTACACAATATTAGGAGGGTGGTTTTAATGTTGTGGCTAATCGGGCTGTAAAGGGCATAAAACGATTCATGACAACTCAGGAATCATTTGGATGCTTCAATGGTTCTTGTCTCTGAAATATTGTTCTTCATTGAACCTTGAAAACATAGAAAAAGGTTATAGAATACAGAGAACCAGGGCTGCTAAAAGTTTTGTCTTAGGTATGTGACATAGAATTTGTCTGGGAAACAGACTGGGTATTGTGCTTCCTGTTAAGTGAAATGGAAATAATGTATAGTGGAGCTATATGGGAATATTTCAAACAAGAAAAGGCAAATCTGTACAGTATGTAACTCGTTCTACTGGTCAGCTGGGAGGCCATCACTGTCCACTGAAGGCTCAACCGGTGAGGCCATTATTTTACAATATACTCTTGCTTCAGTTACACCATCCCAATCATTTTAACATCAGTGGTATCTTCCAAACCAGCTCTGCTCTCAACCAAAGTTGGGCATATCAGGTCCAGCAAGTCAGAATCCACGCCAGAATTCTGTTCTGACCGCCTGGACGGCTCTGCTGCAGCTCAGCCTGGCTGAGCCATCGTTAGCGAAAGTAAGTCAAGGTGGAGTAAGGGCCGGTGTTACTCGCCAAATGAGTCAATTTTGATAACGATGACTCGGCAGGTTGAGCAGCAGCAGAGCTGCCCAGGCGGTCGGAACAAAATCCCGGGGTGGATTTTGACTCGCTGGATCTGAAATTCCCACCTCTGCTCTCAACACAAGGAAAATGTGAGGAGCTGATTCTGATTGGGTTTCGAAAGTGTGAAGCTGGAGCTGAAATGACTAATCCGTTCAGGTAACTAATCCAACCAGGCCTGAATAAAATAATGTCTGATCTTTCCTTTGAATCTTCTTGGAGCAAATTCGTGGTCCTCTACAGACACCAGCTTGTAACGGAGAAAAAGAGCTCAAACGTGTCCAAAATCGATGCAAACCAGTGGTAGATGTGCGTCAGCCAGGCAGACACACCTTTCCAGCAAACAACAGTCCAACGATTGTGAAAAATATTGATAAAACAAAAAGTACATAAGACGATCCCACGACTGTGTTGTTGGGTAACTTATACGGCTGTCCTCCGATTTCAGTGATGTAGAATCCAGTTGGAAAAATGAGGGCGGCCATGCAAAAGAAGACCACTGTAACACAAGAACAGAGATGAAATTAGAAACGGCGTTCTTTTAAAATCAAAGACATCTGAAGCCAAACTTCAAAACAGTGCCACCTACTTCCTGTGAAAGCGATCCAGCGAGCATACTTTGTTGTTTCCTGATACCAGTGTGACAGCACCAGCAGGGCACATGTGACTGAGAGAGAAATGATGCCCATGATGATGAAGAAGAGAGTGGTGACCCATTCCGGGGGAAGCCGCGGTGGCATGCATATCTTATTCCGTCCATGAATCGTCTGGCACTGCCGAACAAGACCCATCATCAAGGCACCTGTGTTTAAAAGCACATGACCAAATGCACCAATCAATGAATCGATACACTTTGTTCGAGTTCAGGGATAGGCAACCCAAATTTTAACCCTGTTTCAACCAAAATCATACCTTCAAAGACATTTTTTTGCATATTTTATGTCAATTTCATTGTTGTCAGGTGTTGCTATTTGAGCAGACATCGCAACAATCTGCAGTGCAAAGGTTGGAGAATCAGCAGTTCAGGATTAATTCCAGCATTCAGCAGAAAACAACTGACAGAATACCGCATATAAAATTCCATATTAACCTCATTAAAATGTTTTGGAAACGGCGCCGCACAGATCTCCACGTCGAGGCATAATCAGCAAACTGATTGGCTCGTTTTGTTGAAGGGCAGGACTTTATCCTTAAGCAGCAAGCTGATTGGCTCTTGTTTTGTTGAATGGTGTGAAACCTCTATGATGATTATTTAATGAATATTTCATTTTTAATTCTGCTGTGGAGCCACGAGAGAGCAGTAAAAGGGGCACATTTTGCCAACCCCTGGTCTAGAGTACATTATCTGTAAAACGAGTGGATTACAGGAGGATGTTGGGATGCTGCTTGAAAACTGTTAATAATTACACGGCCATACTGAATTTTATCAGCACATCACATTATATTTAGTAAGCGAGAGTATTTCACATGCCTCTCTTCTCCACCAAGTTCCGTTGTTGGCATAACATGCAGTTCGGTTCCATTTTTGTGCTTGTAAATAAAGGTGATGTGTTTTCTGGTGGCAGTAACTTGTGGTTCGCATTGCTGTGTTGGAAGTGTAGGAAAATGAGGATATGGGTAATCTGGATGCCTTTTGCAGTTATTTTAACAGCTTGTCAGTTGTTCTACACCAATACTGGATGCATTTTGCAATTTGGAGACTGGGCTCGCTTCCACCCAAAAGGGGGCGTGGTCATTTGGACGACAGAAAATTGCCATATGGCTGCTCTCATCTAGCTAGACCCTCAAAATCGACCCATTACCAATATTAAGGAGTTAGCAGAATGTATTTAATGACAATCTCTGAGAAGAGGTTATTCTTGCCCACCCTTATAAACAACTTACAGTTAAACTAAATGTTTTATTGATCTTCATTTTCATGCAGCAAACATGTTTTCTTTCAATGGACGAAAGCTCACACTGGCCTGAAGCTCTCACAGGAGTGTCAATGCTTCTTAACAAACTCCCTGAATGTGGAAACACTGGCGGGATTTTGTTGGGCTGAGGTCTAATAACCTCTCATTTGAGATGAAGCTTCCTGCCCCGGCTCCCCTGAGACGTAACAAAAACGTCCGTGCCTGAGAGTTGGTATGGGAACCAACCCCCAGGAACAAGGGCCTGTGGCAGAGGGCCAATGACGGGCGCCCCTGGGGCTTCTACGAATGATGAGGGCACACAATGTCTGAACTTGGGGGAACAATGATGACGTGCAGAACAAGATGATGCCCGTCCATAACAGTTTTAGACAACATAGAAGTGCATGTCCAATAAAATACAAAGGATTAGATCTCACAGTTACAAATATCTAGTTTTATTATCATTCAAATTCTACATATTCTATTATACAAAGTTTTCAGGTTCAGCTTAAAAGAAATATTAATCGCAGCTCAGCACTTCACAGACCTTATATGAGAGAAAGCAGATCAAAGGCTGAGGTGAAATCATATTTGGTAAGCCTAATAAGATCAAATGATCCAGATGAGGGACACAAGAGGAAACCATTCAATTGAGCGAAAGGTCGACTGGGTGAGTTAGTCAATAAAATCATAGATACCGTGACGGCTTGACTTTCTGATATTAAGCCAGATCTTTATCGTGAGAAACGTCTCCTGAGCTTTAGCCTACTGCCAAGCTTTCTCTCAAGCAAAGGTCTGAGAATTCATTCTAATGAAAAATAGATGAAATGGTAAAATGTCTTCGAGTCTGTGGTTCATCCACATTTCTGAGTAGGTAGGATGGCCCTCCCTCTCTGTCCATCACTCAGTGTTATGTGCAGACCACTGCAGATCCGTTAATAAGAGAACTGGTAGAACTGTTCTCCTCCACGTGCTTTGAGCAGCCCAATGACATTGCGTTAGGCAGTGGGAATCTGAATAGATCTACTGGCTCGCTCTGTTTATATCCCGATATAGATATAAATATCGATATATCTCTCAGCCAGTATCACGCTCTGTTTATATCCCGATATAGACATAAATATCGATATATCGCTCAGCCTGTATCCCACTCTGTTTATATCCCGACATAGACATAAATAACGATATCGCTCAGCCCGTATCCCACTCTGTTTATATCCCGATATAGACATAAATAACGATATATCGCTCAGCCCGTATCCCGCTCCGTTTATATCTCGATATAGATATATAGATATATCACCAGTTCTATCACAGAGCAGTTATTTTTCCCCGTACATATTTAATCAGCCCAGTAGCGCATGTACAAAAGTATAAATAGAAAGTATTTCTTAATTAGATCGGCAACTTGCTTGTTTTCTTTCCTGCCCTGTCTGCGCTGCTTCAGGCTATCTTTTTATCACAGGACTAGGAATGCCTAGTTCTGTTTATTTTTGATGTTCATACAAAAAAAAAATCAGCTAATTGTTGGGCTGTGTCGCAAACTTCAGCTGGGCTCCTAGAGCTGAACATTATGTTTTGCATTATGTTGAAACATGAAAAGGGGTGTGTCGCTTTGGCTGTTACTTGCAGAATTTATTGGATTCTTTCATGGCACTGTTTTTGTTTGTGGCACATTGAGGTTTTTGGTACCCTTTTAGCATAACCTAGTTACTGGAGTTTGATTTTGCCCACTTCTGCATCTGATTTTGAGATTTACTGAATGTCAAACAACTTGTGCATATTTTCTGATATCTCTAATATACACTCTGTTTACCACAAAAGGAAGTTGTGGGATGATAATACTATTGCAATACTATTGTGAAAAGTCTGATAGTATCCTCTCATAATCCATCCATGCAGAACATTAAAAACATTAAATTTGCTGGTCGAAATGACTGGTTGTAGGTGAGCAAGTCTAAAATTTCTTATTAGATAGCAATGTCCACCTAAAAGGCCTCATCAATGTAGATGAAACCAAGATGAACCGGGTTCCATAGACCTCTGATTTTTGGTTAGTGCAAGGATATGCCAAACAAATTAGACTAACCACAATGTGCATGAGGGTGATGCTGCACTTGTCATGTTGGGAGTGTTGAGAACTCTTAGAACCAGAGATCCACACGTTCTTTTTTCTAGGTTTTATATAAGGATCAGAGTAAAAAACAGGATACAGATATTATAAACTACAAACATATGTCTCATCATTGGGTGATGAATTATAATCTTGGACAACAGCTAAAATCACTCATTTCCAGCTGAGTTAAATCCCAGTTTAAATGCCAGATACTTCCAGTGCATGTTTACTGCTCTGTCCACGTCTACACGCTCAACCTGCATACGGACTCTGACTGATCAGAAAGAGGGGGCGGGGCTGATGCTCAACCTGCATAGAGACTCTGACTGATCACAGAGAGGGGGCGGGGTTCATGACATCACTGTCCAGATACTGGGTTATAGAAGAAAATGAGAAGGGAGGGGCTGTTTGCTCTTAATGTTTACTCACAGTGTTCAAATTTCAGAACAAAGTCCTGAGAACAACATTATAAATGTCAATCTAATAATCAAAATTCTTCCATTTTCAGTTTCAAAAAACACTGTGGATGATAAATTTCCAACTTCTCAATCAAGTGTTTTCAGTTTTCATTAAAAATCATAAATTCAGAATCACAAATCATTACAGTATTTAAATGTCATTTTAATTCAATTAAAAAATTTTGACTGAAGTTACAAATCACAATCAATTTTTAAAAGAAATCTGAAAAAGATTAAAATTTACCACTTTAAATGTAATGAACATAAAATATGTGACGGTTATTTTATTTTTATTAAATATGAATAAAAAATGTTCATAATACTGTGATTTATTTGAGATATTAGAGTACATTTGGGACTTTTATTCTGTAGCAGCTAAACTGCATTAGCCGTTTAGCTTCGCAGCTAAACTATAAACAACCCAGAGCGTCAGACATAGAACCAAACGCGTCCGGATCCAGGGAAACTGGGCTTTATGAAACGGTACCGTTCGCTTCTCCGGTGTTGATCCAGTCCGGGTTCGCGACGCTGGCGACGGCGAAGATATCAGCGGCCAGAAACAAACATCCGGAAATAACGGTCAGCTTATCCATCATCCATCATTCCGGAGAGGTCAGCGGTGTCCTCCGGAGAACTGTCCCCCCAGGAGGGGGACACTCAGGCGTCTCTGTTCACCATGGACCACCACACTGAGCGGTCCGAAGTCCGGTTCTGCCCTTAACCCCGCCCATCAGTTTAACCCCGCCCCCACACTACAGGTTCTGCCCTCATTTAACCCCGCCTCCTCCCTCCACACTACAGGTTCTGCCCTCATTTAACCCCGCCTCCTCCCTCCACACTAAAGGTCCTGCCCTCATTTAACCCCGCCCTCTACCTCCACACTACAGGTTCCATCCTTCCTTTAAACCTGTCCTACCTCTCTCTGTCCTGCTCTGCTCTATCTTGCTCTGCTCTGTCCTGCTCTACTCTGTCCTGCTCTGCTCTGTCCTGCTCTACTCTGCTCTGTCAATTGTGTAAGATGACCATTCATTAACATTATATATGGGCAAGGCCTTAACAAAGTAATGTAAGAAACAGGCATATTTCTCTCAACATGCATCCGTTAAGCTTTCACCAGTTTTTCAGTCTGTCTTTTTGGACCACTTTTTGACAAATACTGACCACTGCAGACCAGGAACTAGAGCTGCAGTTTTGGAGATGCTCTGATCCAGTGGTCTAGTCATCAGTATTTGGCCCTAAACCCCTCAAACCTTTGCACTAACCCATATTTCCTGCCACATCAAGGATAAAATCTTGTTATTTTAAGGATAAAATGCCTAATAAAAGGTGGCATAATAAGAGAGTTGGACAGGGCCAAACTGTGACCGCTAGCTGACTGGGTCAGAGCATCTCCAAAACTGCAGCTCTAGTTCCTGGTCTGCAGTATCAGTATGTAGTTTGACAGAATTATAAAACTGACACTGTTTAATGTTCTGAACACAGACACAGAGACACTGATGGCACATGACTACTTTGACACTGACACTATCGATTATACTGAAGCCAATGATATGATCACCATCACATCTATCACTGTGGAGGATGGTCTGGAAATCATCTCCTGATTTCTGGATGATCTGTTTCTGGAATATAGATGGCCTGTCACCGAGCTCCAAAGTAAGTGACGCCAGAGAAACTGCTGACATTATCAGTTGCAGATATTTTCAAAGATGCTCACAGTTTGGATCAACTTCTTCAATGTTGAAAATTACTAACATAAAAATTCACAATCGTAAACCATACACTTCATACCACCGAATGCCGGACCCCTGGCTTAATAAGAGAGCGAATCTATCAAACCAATCAAACAAACATCTGTTTGAACTTTTGAGGAGATGTTGAAACATCGTTTGACTGCAGGAAATGAGCTGAAGGTGGAGGACGTTCCAGCTAAATATGAAAAGGCTGTAGATTATCTTCTCTAAACTAACCTGGACAATCAGTAAAATATGACTGCAATAAAATATAACACTGAGCTCTGCTGTGATGAAAATGACAGAATTATAAAACTCACACTGTTTATTCTTCTCAACACAGACACAGAGACACTGAAGGCATATAAAGACTGTGAAGATGACACCGTCACAGCTCTAAGTTTAACATAAACACACACACACACACACACACACACACACAAGCATATACATAAATAAATAAACAAATAATTTTAAAAAGATACAAAGGGTTTTTCATTTCTTATATGCATTATAGAAACACACACCTGCAGATTGATTTATGAAATGTTATGACTTCTGGTTCTTATAATGTTTCATCTACCAAGGACTCTGGATGTACAATTTTTATAACTTTTTTGGCAACATTTATTTGTTTATTCTCACAACTGAATTTTCATGGTAGACAGTTAACTTATTTTTAGTAATTAAGCAACAATATTTCATGCAACAACAATAACCCTGATCTCTGCATTAAGTGTGGTCTAGAGGACGGCACACTTTATCACTGCCTGTGGAACTGCCCTAAAATGAGGGAATTCTGGGAAAAGGTAATAGAACGAGTCTCTGACATTAGCTCCACCAGATTGGCCGTCTGTCCTGACTTGTCCCAGCAGACTTAAGATTGTCTAAATGCAGATAAAAAGATGGTCTATATGAGCTCATTAAAGGCTAAACACTGTATTGCCATCTCATGGAAAGCTATGGAGGCACCTTCTGTCACTGTTTGGTTCAAGACCCTTTCCAACACTCTAGCCATGGAAAAATGGACTTGTGCTAAAAAGGGGAAGCTACGGAGTTTCTACAAAGATTGGGAACAATTTACAGACTTCTTCAAAAGCCAGGAAGGTGTAAAGGATGCATAGGATGTATATTTCAACTTTCTGATTGTAAGAGGTTTTATTTGTTTGTTTGTTTGTTTTTCTTTAATGTTGTTTTGTTTTTGTTTCTGTTTTTTATTAATAAAATGTATTTTTCATTCTATGATGCTAAATATGTATATATGATCTATGTCATGAAAAATATAATAAATAAAATTATAATTATGTTTTATATCTTTCTTGTTTAATTTAATAAATGCTGACTCAGGAGAAGGAGGCGGGGCTAATGAAAGGAAGGGGCGGGTTGCTCCTTTTTTTGTTCACAGTGTTCAAATTTCAGAATACATGTCCTAAGAAGGCGCAGTACTGATACATACTTTTGGTTATTATTTTAATTTGGACTACTGTCTCATATTTTGAAGAACATATTATTACAAATATCATTTATAAAAATATTTAAACTCTTAATTTTGACATCTCAAATTGAGTGTCCAAGGATCTCCTGAAAATAACATCTGGCACGTGTGCCTGTCTCATATAAATCCTAATTACTCATGTTTTGGCAAATACAAATATGTCAAAGCTGGTAATCAGACCAAAGTTACTAGCAGTTCTGATGGAGGTAGATGAGGTGGAGGCTGTGGACTCCTATACGTACCTCGGGCTGTGGCTGGACAGCAAGTTGGACTGATCATGTAACATTGACCACCTGTACAGAAAGGGACAGAGCAGGCTGTACTTTCTGAGGAGGCTACGGTCCGACAACATCTGCAAGAAACTCCTGCGGATGTTTTATCAGTCTGTGGTCACCAGTGTCCTGTTCTACACTGTGTTGTGCTGAGGGGGCAGCATATCCAAGGACACACACAGGCTGGACAAATTTATCAGGTTGGCCGGCTCTGTGGTTGGCACAAAGCTGGACTCTCTGGTGAAAAAATATACTGGACATTATGGACAATTCAGTTCACTTCACACACTATTTATCTATATTGTTTATTGTAATATAGTCTCTATATTATATTCTTTATATTTCTATAATGTTTTCTTTACTAAATTATTAACTCTTTCTACTCTTTTCTGTACTGATGTTGCTGCTGGAACCTTAATTTACCTGAGGGAACCCTCCTAAGGGATCGATAAAGTTCTAACTAATCTAATCTACTCTAATCTACCCTAAATTAAGATAAGCTACGCTAATCAAAATATGAAAATATTCCATAAAATTGGCCAAGAGTTCTAATAAGGGCTGACTGATAAAATGATTCACTGATATTTAATGAGGTTCATTATTTAAACTTTGTTTTTCAGTGTAAATTCTGTAAATTTGTTTAAATAAATGCTCCAGTTCATTTATTTTCATGTGAAAATAATCAATTATAATGCATCAGTGTGATTATCAGTTTTATTAAAAAAATATTCATTTTGGGAAATTTCAAATATTTTCATAAATGTAGTGTTGAAGTTCTGATGGAAACTCTTACTCTGACACATTTTCAGAACATGGTTGGGTGTTTGATATTTGGATTTAGCTGATCTTCATGACAGGAACTGACTATGAAGACTTTACTGGGAATGAATAGACAAGCAGACTCAATGAGAGCCTTTCAAATTCTGCTAAACTGGCACCAAGACTTAAAGTTAATAAAATAATAATAATAATAAAAAATAATAATAAAAGTTACAGCAGCATTAACAATCAACACACCTCTCAATTTCTAGAGGGGTTAACAGCTACTGACCCTTCATCAGTATGTTTCATGAAGTCTGAACTTGTCTTTAGTTCGAAATGGAGTTTTTGTTTCTCATCAAGTAGGTTTCAGTAAGCAATCCGGGTCACGGCACCAAGTTGTTAAACATTCTGTTCTGTTCTGATCTTCTCTATAGAAAAGTGACCCCATAAATAAAAGTGATCATCTTATATAAAAGTGACCCTGCCATATTAGTGACCTGATGATAAAAAGTGACCCTGCAATAAAAGTAACCTGCTCGTAAAAAGGTCACCCTGCCATAAAAAATGACCCCATCAGGGATCTGTGAGGATCATGGCAAAATGTTCACCTGCACCTTCTGAGCTGTGTTCAGGCTCATTAGCCCATTGTAGAACCATCCTTTTTCCAACTTTGGAACTGAGGAAATGACAACCTGAAAATGCATTGCTATCATCTTATAGCTTCTCCTGTTTTGTAGGACTCAGACATTTTAATTGTCAGAGGAGGCAGCTGCTTAGACGAACCCATACTTCTCCCTGGGTTCCCATACTTTCCTTTTTCATTTTATTACTGTATACAAGCAAAATAATCCACTAGAGTTGCTTAAAATGTTTTAAAGTCTGTTTCACCTTTAATTTTATACCTTTTGGAGATCTTTAACTTGCTTTACTGTTCACAGTAAACCATTCTGACCAGCGGTGCCATGCCATTCTGCGTGTCATTGTATTTGGCCATGCAACATTTCGTCATGCAGTTTCTTAACCCTGGTCCTGAACGTTGTAATGAATTCACTGCTCCCAAAACACCCGAGTCAACTAATCAGCTCATTATAAAACACTGTCGGAGTTTAAGGGGGGCATGTTATAGCTGAGAATCAACTAAAATGTGCAGGGAAGGGTGTCTCCAAGACCAAGGTTAAGAAACACTGATTTTAAGGAAATCACTCCTGCTTTCCATTCATGATGCAAAAAAATGAATAAATGCCACGTCTGGAAGTGAAAAGTACATGTCCGTTTTCCCACTTCGTTTTATCCATTACCATTAAACTGACTGTGCCTTTAAAACTGATATATTCAAATGACCTCTGACCTTCATCATCTACCATCTAAAACACCCGTTTGGAGCTAAGGGCTGGAGTCCCGACCCAATTTGCTGATTGCCCTGCTCCACCATGCCAACTAAACCTGGAAACCCCCAGGAACGGAGTTCCCCACCCCTGACCCAGGCTGTGTACACTGGTAGGCAATCCCAGTCTTGGAGTGCCGGATTCCTGCAGTTTTCCGATTTCCCTGCCCTGACCTTCTAACCCTGTCAATGTACAGGGGAGTTGATTCAGCACACCCATCCCCTCAAGTGTAATTGAGGAGGACAATTATTGAACTGTGCAGGAACCTTCTAGAAGAGGGTTAGTGAGGTTCCTCACATTCATCAAACTCTTTTCAGAGAAGAGCAGACAACCCTGTTTTTCCTGCTCAAACACACCGGAACCAACTCACCTGTTACATTTCCAGGCACAGATCTGTTAGCAGGCAATTCAGGAACCCGTGTCGGACTCCGGCCATCCAGAACCAGGATTGCCTTCCCAGCAGTCTCTGAAGAATTCTGCTATGTCCTTGTTTACATATTGTTGACACAGAGAAACATATTTTTTTTTTTGGAACAAATACACTTTATTAGTTTACATCTTCTATACAGTTCAGATGAACGAGGGTGGAGTCCTTCGTCTTATGTTTCTCCACTTTATACATTTCAACACCAAATATTACTCAGGACAACAAGGGTGCTGGAACTGGAGAAGAGACCGTGTCTTGCATCTTCGTTGAATGAAGATTCAGGCTTCATTTGCAATTAAATTAATTTTCAAGAGCACCGGAGGTCCATTAGATTTCATCCAGAAAAGGGGTGTTAACCAGATTTCCACTGGCAGCCATTGACTTCTTGCCGGACATGAACTTCTTCGCCGCCTGAAGAGAAGATTAAAACATCCAATTTTAAATCAATTGACATGACGATGAAGGTACATCTTCCTTAAAGTCAGATCTGAGGTGTGTCTTACGTTGATAACATCATTAGAAGACAGAGCATCGATGTTGTGGGTAATCGCCTCTGGGGAATGGTAGGTGCCCTCTGCCAATGCTTGTGTCCCAATAGCTTCCAACAGGTTTTCTGAGCTCTCAATCGACATCAGATACTCAGCCATCAGCTGGGTTCTAGATAAAAAGAAACAAACGATTGATAAATGATCCTTTATTCATCGTGTATTTCAATGTCGGCACACGAACGTCGATGTTGTGAAACCAGACTACAGAGAATCTGATTTCTCCGTTTCTAAATGACTCACTTGGCTCTGCTGAGGTCAGATGCAGAAAGATCTCCTTGAGCAATGGCACCGACCTGGCTAACTGCAGCCTTGATCACCTACGGAACAAACGTGTGTGCAAGTAAACACTTATTTATTTAGCACTTTTCCAATTCAGCTTTCAAAATGCTTTACGACAGTAAAAAAGTATAAATGCATTTATAAAAAAGATAAGACACCACAAACAGGACAAACTGTGTCCATCCTCAAATGCCAAGGCATACGAATATGTCTCGAGCCTCATTTGTAAACAAATCCTTAGACTTAGGGCAGCAATGTGGCTCTGGAACGGCATGCAGCCATTTTTATTTAAAAATAAAAGAATAATTCTGGTTATAAATGGCTGTAAATGCTGGAGTTTACTGTTGATTCTCCAACCTTTAACCCTGTTGTGCACGGATTGTTGTGACTGCTGGTCAATTAACACTGACAATAATAAAATGGACAGGAAATGTGGCTCTGAAGGTGGTTTGATTTTGGTTGAAACAGGACAAGTTGGGTCTTCGCACAATGTGCTGACCCCTGGTCTATACTTTGTCCTCCCTCAGTGTCCCAGTATTAGAGCACAGGACTAAAAGCTCAGTCCATCCTCATGCACTACTTGGAAAGTTAGCACCAGAAGACAACAATTCACCCGAAAAGAAATAAGCAGCCAATGCTGGTGTAATGTGCTCCCTTCTTTTGGTCCCAGTAAGCAACCGAGCGTCTGCATTTCTGGACCAACTGCAGCTGTGTTATAGCAGGAATGTCTGCATTTCTGGAAGCATTTTTCTGATTTTAGCTCTATTTCTCAGTCAGAGCAGCACTGAGAAGGTTTATTCCAGAGGTGGAAAATCCAGATCCAGAAAATAACAGTCGTCTTAGCTGCAGCAGAGCCGCCCAGGCAGTCAGAACAAAATCCTGGCACAGATTTTTACTTCCTGGACCTGGATTTTCAACCTCTAACTGACCACATACGTCAACTGCTCTAACAAACGGGGGAAGTATTCATCAGGAGGTCAGTTTTATCCGACACACTAAAACAGCAACCTGACTTACGTCTCTAGCGGCACCGGCCTGTGAGACGGTGTACACTCCAAATAAGCCAGAGTCAGAGTAACTGGCATTGAAGGCAGAGACCTGTGTAGAGGAGGAACACAGACTACAATGTAATCAACTGTTACAAGTTAGGAAACCATCACTACTATTAAATACTATGAAATGGTTATAAACAAACTATTCATGCTTTACTGGTTATTTTCCAGGTTCCCACAGTAACGTCTACTGGATTCAGGTTGTGTGTGGTATAATTACTGACTTCACTTACGTCAAAAGGCTGAGCTGTAACCGCCGAGACGGCCTGGTCCAGTAAGCCGATGCTGCCGGAGCCTCTCTTGACGCGCGGTCCCACCCCTAGAACGTGCTGCAGCACACCGAAGGCTGTGGCCTCAGCAGAGCTCGCCGGTGCAGCCTCAGCTACCACAGCTGCGTGCACCAAGCTGTCCCCAGTCTGATTCCGTAGGTCACCTTCTCACACACACAGGTTTTTTTTAAACCCCGTAAACCCTGAAGGTCTCCGTGTGGCTCATACTGAGCCTCACACTCATACCTACATAGTTTTGTTATGAAATGTAGCTTCAGGTTTTAACAACCTTTATTGGTGTATTATTTCACGATCAGTGTGAATGTCTGAAAGTACAAAGAGGGTAAAACGCTGTTTTCCTGATCCGTTACCTCCACGGTACTCAGCTTTGGACCCAGCGGTGCCGGTTCCACTGCGGATGTTAAGGAACTGCTCTCCTACTTGCTTGAGCACAGCATGGTCCACACCTGTGTAACAGTTAAAAATAGCTTAAGTGCCAGAATGCACACTGGGTAAAAAAAAAAAAAAAAAGACTTTAATGCTCTAACGGGAGCATAAAGACGAGCACGGTGGACAGGCTTGACTTCGGGCTCAAGTTAAACTACGAAATCCTAATTTTTAAGATTTGTCAGAATATCCTAAACATGCCATACCAAGTCCAACAAGAGCCATTCGTCCACTTGTAAAATTGTTTTGGACAAAGGTGTGCATCTGCAATAGAAGAGGACAAAAGAGGGACAGTGAAGCACTGCTTAATCATTCCTTCATCTACATCCGTTACAGCCGCAGATCTTACCTGGTCTGTAGTGATTTTACCAACCATGTACTCTGGACAGTACAGAGAGTTGGAGAGGGCATTCTTGTAAGCAACAGCATGCAGATTCTCAAGGACACCTTTGGAGAATCAGAGTAACGACAACAACAATTAATAAGCTTATTAGAATAAACCCAAATATCATTCATACAGTAGTATTTTTACATCACTGTGCTCCTCAAACATCTCCAGAGAGTCCCATATTAGTTATCGTTCTCACAAACATCTGCTTGGGTAAATCAGTGCTTAATGATGTTAAATGAGGTGCACATCCAGGCTGGCTGGTGGCGGCCAGGAGAAACCTGGAAGCAAGCTTTGTTCTTCAATCTAGCTCAAGAGCTTCACTACTTTCTTTAGAATGAGAAGTTCTGCATCTGCTGTTTTCACAGGTCAGAACGCTCTTCTCGCTGAGAGAAATGGTTGTAAATGATGGGCCTAAAACGTTTGCACAGTACTGACCATCAAGAACAGTCATGATTTAAGTTCAGGAGATAGAAATAATATTAAAGAAAGACACCAATCCAAACACACCAATCTGCACGCTCTGGTGCGCAATGGCATTATCCACTTTCACCCGGGGGGTGAGGTCCTCCAGCTCCCAGCGCCGAAACTCCGGAGCAGTGGTCACGTTGATCAGATATTCCATGACTGTGTCTCTGCAAATACAACGAAGCCTCAATGAAGACAAACATTAAAAAAAAAAAAAATGTCTGAATTAAAGACGTCAAGAAACTACTTACATGTGATCCCTCAGACAGTCCACAGTGTAGAACATGGTTTCCCGAGTTGTAGTCACGCTGTTTAAAGACAAGAAACAAATCAGGTCGCAGAACCTGGAACATATATTCTCAATGCACACATATGTTACATATATCGTTACCGGAAATGTGAACAGATCACCACAAGGGCCGGAATCGTTATAACATTTATTAATTATGCAAAAATATCAAATGTTATATAACAGTTCGTTACACGACAGGGTGCCGACACACACGTTCAGCCCATACTTAGCGTAGCTTAGTTATTTCCAAACCAATTTATCATCATTAACGGGTTTTATGAATATTATCCTCTACTACTGTATCAGGACTCAGTCTAAGACTCTTCCCATCCAAACAAGGCTGAAGCTGATTGGTTGGTGCACCACGACCACGCTCGAGGCAGACGCTCCAAACAGATTTCACACCACGAGACTTCATACGAGGATCAGAAAACAGATCAAATAGCGCACGAACCCCAGACTTCCTCCGACAGCTTCAATCCCACGGCAGATCCTGAAAGCGGAGGCTCCTTTGGTAGTCTGGAAAAAGCAGCATGTGAAGAAGGGAACGTTAAAATCACTCTTTTTCGCTCCAAGCGTGTTCCTTCACTGCCGCTGTCGCTACCTACCAGGCCACTTGCCAGTCGAAGCAAGTGCGTGACACCCAGGCTGTCAGTGGTTTCATAACGACTGCCAGCCCTCACCAGCACACCGATGTGAGAGGCAGGGGAGTAGTTTTCCAAAGAAGCAATGACCAACCCACTGGGCAATTTGGTCACCTGAAAAGGGTGAGACATAAACATCACACACTAAACACTACATAACAGTTCATATGGGTTGTTGCTATAATTATAGACAAAAATCATAAAACCACTGTGTTGCTGACCGACACAACTCACGACACAACTATAACCTCTTCTTTCTCCCACATCACATGCACACGTTCACAGACACACACACATACATGTACGTCCTGGTACGTGTGGAGGGCACCCGTAGACACCTTAAGGCCCGACAGAGGCTCACTCAAGGGTGGGTGGCTCGAAGTGGCCGCGAAGGCACGTCTCTGTGGAAAGAGAGAAAAGTCAACAACCACTGACCTGCACCTCCTGTGGCAGAAACTTTACCGGCTCCGCGACCTCCACCTTACGGGCAGCCTGGGCTGCATAAAGTCTCCTCTGCAAATCAGAAAAGGAAGAGACGGCATTATGCCGTAGTTACACCTGAGCACTTAATCTGCGTTTCAAGACAGAAGACTCAATGGAAAAGAAGTAGAGAAGCAAAGAATGTGCACCAAAATGATAAACTATGGCCTGGTCCTGGAGTTCCAGCTTCCTACATGGTTGTAAATTTTTCATGGATTGAGTATCATTACTGATCCAGGTTCTATCCTCTGTTTTGCTGTAGCAGAGCCCTCTCTGGCACCTTCTATATGCCCAACATAACAGACAGCTGCTACAGTCAGAAACTTCTCAGAAGGTAAAAAAAACCCAGAAATGTTACAGAGGAACATCAAAACATAGGGTTGGACTATTTATCGATAATTATATTAGGATATAAACAGAGTGTTTTATGGGGACAGAAAAGAGTCAGGATGCTTGTCTTCCACGCGTCTTGAGAGATAACGAGTCAAGCTGAGCTGTACCTGAGACTCTAAGAGCTAAGAGTTAGGTATGGACCGTTCCCATCAAGTGCAGATGGGCTGGTCCGTGTTTGGGATTTGTAGGCCAGCATCAATCCAGTGAAGGGAACGCAGCAGAGGACTTACATGACTGAACACTGAAGACAAGCCATGTCGCTGCATTTTGGATCAGTAGGTCCATGGTATACAGAGATGTTGGTGGTGTTGTCTGCCTGATTCCAACGATCACGTTTGTTCCTTCTGGTTCTCTCCTTTGAGTTCGGCTGTTACGGTCAGAGTCACTCACCAAAGGTAACGTGTACATTCTCTGTTCTCCATGAATCTAAACACTATTTCTATATCTCTACCTTTTCCAACAATGACAGTCCACCAGCCTGGGCTGATGGAAGGATAACCTCGAGCTCCACTACCATGACGTTTGATGATGACCATCCTCATCATCACCACTCCAGTACACCCCAGCATTACAGCAGACATGGTGGTCCAGTGTCCCCTTATCAATAAAATATGAGTAGTATGACCAGAGGGGAGGTCGGTCCCCCTCCTCCTGGTTCCTCCCAAGGTTTGTTCCTCCAGTTCTGAGAGAACTTCGGAAAAGAAGAACCTGAGATCAGACATTCGGATCTCTTGACCTTAATGTTGTCAGTCAGGTGTCTGATGATGTTTCCAAGTCCTCCATTTCAGGTCTGGAGCTGCTGACACTTGTCTCTAGGCTAATAAACTTACTTTATATCCTGGTTAAAAGTGCTGAATCAGATTTTGTCGAAAGATTCCTGAAAGTTGGTTGGCCGGAGGTGAAGATCCAGGTCCAGGTCCGGGATTACAGACTCCGGTCCGGGATTTGGCTCCGCAACGCTCAACCAATCACAGAGCCGCCTCGGCAGTCGGAGCTAAAACCGGAGCGGACTCTTTCATCGCGGACCTGGATTCTCCGCCTCCAGACAGAGTAGACCTAAATATACCCCCCAGGGCAGCTCACCAGGGGCTTTAATCAGCCCGAGGAGCTCAGACTCCTCCAGCGACACCCTTATGGAACCAAATCCTCACCGATAACTGACCGATCCCCCGAATCCCCTTCATCCTGCCTGTCTCCTTCAGCACGATCACAGCTACGTCTGACCGGGACGTCCTTCCAGCCACTGGGGGCTTTCACTGCAGCACTGCCCCCTACCGGAGCGGCGAGGAAGCGCCCACCAACTGCACCCCTACAGTTAAATACACCTAATAATTCATATTTAATTTATTAAATTAAAATAATTCATAATCGGTTTAATTTAAATCACATCAATTACGACATGTTGACGACAAATTGCCTGTTATTTGGTTGGTCAACACAATGATAAACGTTTATCGTTCTGGGTGTTGGGTAAACACGGGCACGTGTGGAGCTCGCGCATGCGCAGTGCCGCTTGATCGGACACGTGTTGCCAGCGGTGGAGAGACTCGTAAAGGACGCAATTCGGCTGCGTTCGGCGATTTTCAGCTTTAAGACTGAAGTTTTAGCGGCTCGTCCTCCGTGAAGCGCTCGCAGAGAGGACCTGAAGACGCCTCGCAGCCATGGTGAGTGAAAAACAGGCTGTTTTGATGATGAACGAATGAATGAAACTAGAAAAACAAACCAAAATCCACTCCATTCATTAAATACAACAGCAGACAGAAACAGGGCCAGGCGTGTGAATTCATTAGGGGTTCAAAAGTCATACATTTATATTTATAATCTATTATATTTATATATGTGATTTATTATATTTTATATTTGTGGGATTTATATGCATATATGATTTGTTTTTATTTTGTGTTAGTTTTTATATGTATATGTGATTTGTTTTATGATTTACTGTTATATACTTTTTGTTTTTGCAATCCAAACCCTACATCTACATATATTTGCTGTATTCTGATATGCATTGTTGACAAATGTTACTACTGTTTACTGTCTGCACTTTCACCAGTAATGCTTTACCCATTCATAGCACTGGGAATCAATGACTGCACTTTCTCTTAAAATGTTTTTTATAAATCACTAAATTGTATTTACACCTTAAATTTTGAAAACAATTCCCATAAGACATTAGCAGTAGGGCTGGGCGATGTGCACAAAAAAATCTTATCGCGATATATTTTAGCTGAATGGCGATGTACGATGTGGAAATATTAGGGCTGGGTGATATATCTGTTTATATTGATACCGGGATACACACAGTGAGATACGGGCTGAGGCGATATTGTTTATATTGTGTTTTAAATATCGTTGTGTTTCAATCTTGTGGAAATAGTTTTCTGCTCTACTCGCTGCTCTCATCTCCTCATCTACTTCTGTGTTTCAGCTAAAATACATTGCGATTTATTTATTTTGTCCGTATCGTCCAGCCTAATATTATACTATATTATGCCCCCTCCATAGTGTGTACTTGAGTGCGAGTGGGGCTGGAGCGGAGCACAGTAGAGGAGGAGCAGAACAGAATGCTGTTTAAAAACCTTACACCTGATGTCGGCTCAGCCCCATGTTGTGCTCCGTTCATATCCCAATATAGACATAAACATTATGTGGCTCCAGCCCTAATTACAATGCAGTGTTACTATCAGACGTCTGAGATCACCCTGTTTTACCTCTTTCGTGTTTCTCTTTATTTCAGAGTGAAGCCGAGGTGAATCCCAAGGCCTACCCTTTGGCCGATGCCACTTTGACCAAAACTATTCTGGACCTCGTTCAGCAGGCGTCAAACTACAAACAGCTGCGCAAAGGGGCCAATGAGTGTAAGGAAGCAAACCGTTCATTTAAAATGGCATTACAGACCATCGATTCAGACCTTTTGAAAATACAGTGTATATTGGTCTGGTCAGATTTAATATTCTGGACTCAATGTCTGTTTCATACGGTACGACTCACACGCCGGTATGTTTATATAAAAAGTGAGTTATTGTAATGTCTTGTACACCCGGTGCGTTTGTATTTGCACAGTACAGGGCAGTAAATTTGACCAGAGGTCCAGATATAATAAAAAATGTATTTATTCAGGTTCTAAGGGGTGGGAAATGGTAATGAGAACTAGATTATGGGTTTGGGTTTGTGCCTGTTTTATTTTAATTCTTCTTTTCATGGTCTTTTCACAGCCACCAAAACTCTGAACCGTGGTATTTCTGAATTTATCGTCATGGCTGCTGACGCCGAACCCCTGGAGATCATCCTGCACCTTCCGCTGCTGTGCGAGGACAAGAATGTACCGTATGTCTTTGTAAGGTCTAAGCAGGCCCTTGGACGAGCGTGTGGGGTGTCGAGACCGATCATCGCCACATCGGTCACCATTAAGGAAGGATCACAGCTCAAACCTCAGATTCAGTCTATGCAGATGGCGATTGAGAGACTCCTGGTCTGAGCCTTTGATTTTTCTCCAGATATTTGTTTGTTTGTTTTTTAACAGTGTTTTTTAACTTTGTAATCTCTGTGCAAAAGTGGTTTTATTGTACTGTGGTATAAGGGGCTAATTTTCTAATATGTATGTAATGCCAAAGTAAAGCTTGGTTATTTGAGAAACATTTGTTTGACGGGTTTCTTTAAATAGGAAATACTTCTGTTCCTGAAATCGTGCAGACACAGGACCATCTCACACTACTCAAATTTACCATTAAATTAACAGAATTTAAATAATTACATGAATTTGGGCATTTTCTGATCAAAAATGTACCTTTTTTTTCCTTATAAGGACAAAAAACACTATATATGAAGAATCCTGTTGGTAATTGATCCAGTGCATTTTGAGGAATTATTTTTGTCAGGATTAGTTTGACACGGATATTTACAATAATGACGTCAAACTACTTGACAGTGGTCTAATAAAAATAAAATAAACCACCTGAATGTCCTTTATTATTGTTACTTATGTATGCTTCAGTATTATCAGTAATGATAGTCTTCTTAGGACTATTATTTTGAAATTTGAGCACTGTAAGCAAAGAAAGAGCACAATTTTATTTCTTAATGCTATGCAAGGAAGAGTAACAGCATCTTAAAGTTTGTTATGTTACAGTCTGCGTTTACTCCATACGTTTGCTCCCTACCCCCTGTAGAGTACAAGGCACACGTAAAGCTTTTGGCGGGTTGAATCCTACATGCATATCTCGGGCATTTCTTTGTTTTGTTTGCTGAAAACAATATTTTAAGACCTATGTACACTGCATCAGGTGTCAGAAAGCCATTTGATGTTCAGCCCCTTTGGTTGTGTCAAAAAACATACTCTTTCCATGCCGTACGCCACCACTCTCCCCCAGTCCCGAATGGCACAGGACATTTCTCATCCTGCTCATCTAAAGGGTGTTCGTGACTGCCTTTTATGCACGCTTACTAAGCCCATCGGCAAGNAAATCTGTTTTCAAAACATGTCTTAGCTAATTATTGCATCTGAGATAACTATGTTTTGTAATGTTGCTTATTCAGTCTTTTTTACTATAAACAATTTAAGGTTAAGACCTGTACCTGAAGTTCATCCAATTGTGCCTCACTGGAAAACATGCCTTATAATTTCAGTGAATGGGTCTAAATGGCTGTAGGCTGAGTAAGAAGATGTGTAAGGACACCATTTTTTGTGACAAAAAAAGGAGTGAAATGGGATTTATTTAAAGCTTTATTAAATGAGAAGTGAGAGTTTGAAACTAATTTTTATCCATCTTTTATTTACTGTTTGATAAAGTCTGCATTAAAAAAAAAAAAAAAAAAAAAAAATATATATATATATATATATATATATATATATATATATATATATATATATATAGCATTTATAATTTATATAAAAAAATATATAAATTATATATAATTTAGAGTGCTTATAATAATTTAACATTTATATAATAAGTAATAAGTTACTATGACAGGTTACACCATTTCATTGCTTGTTAACTTAATTAAATTACAAACAATCGTAAAATAATTCCTTCAGGAAAATGTTGAGATTTAGATTTTTAATGTGCATTTATGAAAAAAAACCTGCCCAAATGAATAGATTATTAAATAAATCGTCCTTTCCTTTGTTGTGATGACGTCTGAGTGAGAAGACAGAGGAGGAAAATAGGGTTTAGGGCACTACTTGGGACTAGGGGACTTTTGAGTGCACTCCTGCTAGGGCTCAGTGCTGCGGCTCGATTTGGGACGCGCCCTTTGCAGAACGGATCCAGCCATTGACTCGCTGTTCACGTGACCAGAAGTTGGTGCGCATGCGTGGGAACTTCGCGCGGAGTGGTTGGGCAGGTGAGCAGGCTTACCTGGAGAGTGGGAGCTGGAGGTGGGTTGGACAATGTCTCGGCAGCCCGTGTTCCTGAGCGAGGACGTTGTCTCCCGTTTGCTCCGCTATGAGGAGCTGATCCCGAGGCTGGAGGAGGCTCTGGGGAGGTTCTCCCTCCACCAGGGTTCTGAGGTTCTGCAGCCAGTCAGATCAATGATGCCCCTGCAGAACCACAACGGGTATGACCTCACTCTCACCTTTACTGGAGGGACAGACTGACCCAGTCTAACCAAATCACTGTTTGCAGGTTCCTGAGCCTGATGCCATCATACATGCCCTGTGAAGGTATTCTGTGCACCAAGGTGTTGACCTTCTACAGGCGTGCAACTGGTTCCAGTCTACCATCAACTCAGGCCAATGTGCTGCTCTTTGACCCCGAGTATGGGAATGTCACAGCGGTGAGTGTGTACACCATCAACCCTGGGCCTGGAGGCACCGCTGCCCTGCACGTTGTAGTGGATTCCCTGCTTTAAAATGAGCCGATTGGTTGAAAAGCTCTGAAATATGCAGGGTAGGGGTGCCTCAAGGACCAGGGTTGAGAAACACGAGTCTAACTCATTCTCAGTCCTGGTCTTGGAGGCACCCCTGCCCTGCACTTTTAGCGGATTCCCTGCTTTCACACACCCCTTGATATATCGCTCAGCCCGTATCCCGCTGTTTGTATCCCGATACAGATATAAATATCGATATATCGCTCAGCCCGTATCCAGATACAGATATAAATATCGATATATCGCTCAGCCCGTATCCAGATATAGATATAAATATCAATATATCGCTCAACCCATATCCAGATATAGATATAAATATCGATATATCGCTCAGCCCGTATCCAGATAGAGATATAAATATCGATATATTGCTCAGCCCGTATACAGATATAGATATAAATATCGATATATCGCTCAACCCGTATCCAGATACAGATATAAATATCGATATATCGCTCAGCCCGTATCCAGATATAGATATAAATATCGATATATCGCTCAACCCGTATCCAGATATAGATATAAATATCTATATATCGCTCAGACCGTATCCCGCTCTGTATATATCCCGATATAGATATAAATAGTAATCACTCCAGCCCAAGTGAGAATGGGGTCTTGGTTCTTTTCATGATTGGAAACGTTGTTACTACAGTTATTCACTGTTGCTGGGTTTTCTCCTTCCAGGTTATGGAAGGATTAGACATCACACATAAAAGGACAGCAGCCGTGTCGGCCATATCTGCTAAAGTAAGTCCTTTAGCTCTCTTGTGGGAAGGGGTTCGTGACGGCATAACGTGAAGCAACAGTAACACTGAACCCTGTTCTTCTCCCATTAGCTGTTGAAGCCGGCTCAGTCAGACATACTGTGCATCCTGGGCTCTGGACACCAGGCTCTGAGCCACTATGAAGTCTTCACACAGCTCTTTTCATTTAAAGAGGTAACTGAGAAGGATGAACGCGGGTGTACAAGAATTATTTTTTGAGCTGATATAATTCGGTTTCAAGCACTGTGACGTTTTCAGGTCCGTGTGTGGAGCAGGAGAATGGAAACGGCCACACGCTTTGCAGCCAGCGTCCAAGGTCCCGTCACAGTGTGTTCCTCTGTTAAAGAAGCTGTTAAAGGAGCTGACATAATCGTCACGGTCACTAGCTCAAGCGAACCAGTGCTCTTTGGGCAGTGGGTTAAGCCTGGTGCTCATGTTGCAGGTAAGAAAATGTCTCCATCAGGAATTCGTCAAAAGGGAGACATCATGGTGCTCTCTTTTCAGTAGTATCTCATCCCTAATACTGGAGGCACCAAGGGTAGGGGTGCCTCCAGGACCAGGGCTGAAAAAAGTCTTTTTTTTTGACATCTCATGCCAACATATGTTGAGATATCATTGAGATATTGTCATAATTACAACATACAAATAATACGATATTATATATATAATAAAGTAATTGAGAGAAATGATTGTATTTCATTGTTGTGCTACAAAATACAGCGGCACATCTTTCAGGCAGCTCTCTGCCCCGTTTCTTGCTCATAAACATCGTCCCTAAAATCCCTGAAATTACATTTTTGAAATCATACATGGAATAAACTACAGCCACTACATTTAGTCGAAATTCACAATCTGTCCGTATGGTACCTACAGGTGCAGGTACAGTTAAAAACATAGAACTTTGAAGAAATGAAATCTGAAGAACTTAGATGGTGTGAAAATTTGGACGCTATAAACATACAAGAAATTAATTATTATAACCCATTAATTACTGCTGTGGCACATCATTATATGCATTACATGCAACTTTTAGTTTGGTAAAATGTGCCTTCGCTGATCAACATATTACAATCTAATTTTGTTGAAATGTCCATTGTTTCACGTTTTATAAATCTCAACATTTGTGCTGTATTACAACCATGTAATTCATACGTCACACTAGCAATTCATTACTTAAAATTCTAAAAATCAGCTTCTAGTTTTTCAACAGGTTTCAGGATCTTATTTCTAACCCCGATAACTCATCTCTTTAAATGGGAAGTTTGTCCTTTCCTCCAGAGGATAAAAAAACGGGACGAGAAGGCCTGGCTCCCGAGCTCTATCCTAGTTCATCCCAAAGGTGTGCGATAGGCTTGCGGTCAAGGCTCGGTGTAGGCCAGTCAAGTTCTTCCACACCAGACTCGTGGGGTACAGTCATGGGCGTTCTCGAAAATTATCCCGCAACATTGGAATCGCACAAGTTTCCAAAATGTCTGGGTCTTTGTCTCCATTAATGTTTCCCTTCATTGGCGCTATGGGGTCAATACCAACCCCAGGAAAACAGCCACACAGCATTATCCCTCCTCCACCAAACTTTACAGTTGGCACAATACAGTCAGACAGTGTTTGGTAATGTAAGGCTTGCGTTCAGCCTCGCAACCAGAGGAGGTTTGGAGTCAGCAGAGCGTTTCAGGGTGTTATGCACGGTGCTCCTCAGCACTCTGAAACCCTGCTCTGTAACGTTGTAGGAGTTGCAGTAGTTACTTAATACAAATGTTAATAAAAGCAGACTGCAATGCTAATCGCTTGGATCCACACATCTACAGCAAAGATCTGCATGAAACACCTGAAGTTAGGAGGTGTGGTAACTTCTCAGGTGCAATATTAGTCATTTCTAAAAAATTCTCTTTCAATATCTATATGCAGCTACCGACAGCCAACCACGTAACAGTCTGTTGTGTTTATGAATACAGCAGTGGGGGCATGCCGACCAAACTGGCGGGAACTGGACGATGACCTGATGAGAGATGCGGTGATCTACGTCGACAGCCGAGAAGGAGCTGAAACGGAGTCCGGCGACATCATTCTGTCTGGGGTAGGTTTTAGTGACTAATCTGAAAACCCTTACAGTAGATCATTAATCCAGCATGACGTCTGCGTGAACATCCCGGGCCAACGTTTTCTTTAAAGGCATTTGGAAACGGAAAAACATTGCATGGATGTTACAACAATACGTGAAAAACATTCATCACTAGAAGTTTATTTTCCCATTTGTGTCGAATCACAGCAACAATGGCACACCTCCTACTCAGTGGACGTGGACGTCTGCGGTTAGAGGACCGGCTGAATGTCACAGGGGTGTAAATGTAACTGCTGTGTTTGCGTTGTGTTTATCAGGCCAAAGTGTTTGCAGAACTTGGGGAGGTTATAAATGGATCCGTGCCTGCTCTCTGTGAGAAGACAACAGTGTTTAAGTCTCTGGGTAAGTTGTTGTTTTTTTGTTGTGGTAAGAAACAGCATGTCACTAATTCTCAGGCGCTCTTTGATGATCTTGATATCTGGACGCATTCCCTCGAGACAAGAAGGAAGTGTGTGTTTTCTTTTAGTCTATTTAAAGCCAGTATGTTCACAGGGTTAAGCTTTCTCCAGATGGTGAAAAACACCAACTCTTCTTCTTAGTCTCATGGAACGACTTCAGTAGATGTTGATTTTAAGACTGTTTCTCATCAGTGCTACAAAATATCTGCTAACGGCAACGGCCGTTGTAAATACGGCTGGACGATATGGACCAAAAAACATCATTTTGCCTGAAAGGTGATATACGATACAATATATGTGAAAAAAAATCCCGGCATAACTATTAAAACATTGAAATCTGATTTTAATTTTTCTTTAAACACACTGCCGACCGAGCCAGAGCACCGTCTAATGCCCCTCGATGCTGTGGAGGGGAACAGAGTAGAGGAGCTGAGTTTTCAGCAAGACTGAAACAGATCTTCATTAAAAAAAAAAAAAACCTTTAAAAACTAGATATAAACAAGCCCACGATACTGCCCAGGCCGTATCCCGCTCCGTTTATATCCCGATAGATATAAATATCGATATATCGCCCAGCCCGTATCCCGCTCTGTTTATATCCGATATAGATATAAATACCCATTAATCACTCAGCCTGTATCCCGCTCCATTTATATCCCGATACAGATATAAATATCGATATATCGCTCAGCCCGTATCCCGCTCTGTTTATATCCCGATAGATATAAATATATCGCCCAACCTACATGTAATTATTATTTTTTTTTTGTACTGCAGGAATGGGAATACAAGATGCAGTATCTGCTAAACTTGTTTTCGACAAGTGGAAGAGCCAGCAGTGACTGAGGCACGATTCAGTACAAATATTCTTCTGTTGATGGACTCTGTCTTCTACAATAGAAGATATGATCACACTACTGGATAATCATTAACCAGTAGAAGCGATTTCAACAATACGCACTCATGCTTGAGATCGGAGATCAGTATTTTTTTAACACTTAGTACGTGTGAAAATGAAGGTATGCACATTTGATTGAGATAATGGTTAATACGCTGTAACTTCTATTAAAAATAATTAACAGTTAAAACTGATCTGGTCACAGAGTAAGATTTATTATTGTTAAATGCATTGGCAATCATACTATTACTTGCTTATTTGTCGACCTAATGTGCTGTCAGTTAACTTCCATTAAAAATTGGATCATTTTGAGATTCTTGGCTGCTTAACTGCATGGACACTTACTTCTTCAACAGCGTTCACTTGCAGTGTTTGCTTTTACAGGCGTGCAAAGGATATTGTAATCAGATGAATTACAGTTCTGTACAATACTGTGGTGGAATAATCAAAACTGACAGCGGCTCTACGACTGAATTTACAGCACGACATTAGCACACAGCCATTTCAGGGCACTCAGACAGCAGTAAAACAACAAATAGATGTATTTCGCTGCTCCAACAGCTGCTTAACACGTGCCTGACCACTTTATACACACACTAAATAATGATCATTTAAAAAAAAAAAATGAATAAAAATGTCAGCAACTACGGTGCCGAGCAAGGGAAATACTTCCTTCAAGAGTTCTAGGAATTAGTTCTCGTCAAGGGGTTTCAGGTTTAGTGTGCCCTTTTTAAAGTATAAGCCATTACATATAGGTTTAGGTTTTGGTAATTCTTCATTTTCTAAAAAGTAATAAAAGCAAAATTAACAAAATATATGGGCTTACATGGAGGGAAGAAAATAAAAGATAGGAGTGTTTTGTTTTAACTTTACATAACGTGAAAAAGTACATTAGAAGGCAGCAGGAATTGCTTAGTGTGAGGGAACATTAACTAGGAAAAGCCATCCACCATGATTCTGGAGACGAGTAAGGAGGCTCCAGAAGTAGCCTAAGATAGAGTCAGTAATACAGAAGTAAGTCTAATTGCAATACATGAGTGAGAGAGACATATTTGTATGGGTATGATTCGTCACAGAGTCTTCCCTCTTGCCCCTTACACATACTCCCCACCATTCCTGACTCCTCTTCTCAGGTGAGCTCAGATTGCAGCTGATGTCTTTGTGTTTGGTCACTTCAGAGCAGCAAGCACTTCCTCTTCCTCTTCTTGACCGGCGGTGGGCACAGTACTGCACGGATGGCTTCATCGAACACTGTCTTAAGGCCACGCTGAGTTAAGGCTGAGCACTCCAGATACTTCACAGCTCCTGCACGACAAACGGCACAGTCAGACAAGATATGGATTGGCCAAGCTTAGAACCATCACATACGAAGCTCCCTTTAATACACGTAGAGACGGACAAGGGAGAGACAGAGCGCCATCTACCCCGCATTACCCAGAGTTCGAGTCACAGCAAGGCACATGTCAAGTGCAATGTGAAGCCACAAACGGACCGTGTTTTGTCCATCGCGTGCAACCCGGACATAAATCAAAACCGAGGAACCTACTAACCGATTTCTTTGGCCATAGCAAGGCCTTGAGGGTAAGTGATGGGAGTGAGCTTCTTCTCTTTAAGCTTCTCGATCGTGTCCTTGTCATCTCGTAAGTCAAGCTTGGTTCCAACAAGAATGATCGGGGTGTTGGGGCAGTGATGTCTGACTTCAGGATACCACTGTAGGGAGAAAAGGTAATGGTTTAGTGATGGTAGAAATAATCTAGAGGTCTAATACAAATGAGGCCCTTTCACTCCAGAGCCTTCACACCAACTCAGACATGTTTGTCTGCCTCCTGTTCTTTCTGGATCTTTATATTTACTACAAAAACAAAACAAAAAAACAAAACCCACAACCCCAAAATAATCGGTAGAACGTTCAATTAATCGCGATACTGATTCGAGTTCGCCCAGCACTAGGATGGATGCACCTGAACTTAAAAAACAGTTACAAAAAGTGTCTGTGAAGTCATTCCCCAGCCTTTCTGCTCCACATTTCTATAGTTAATGTGTTTCTCATCATATAAACCTTCGGTGTTCCGATAACGGAACTCTGATTTGAATGTCTGATTTGAATGCGTCCGATAACGCTGGAAATTCGGTTGACAAATTGGCGCAGCATCGCACTCCTTCCGTATCGGAGTCTGTGTGCAAGTGAAACGATGTGCATTTTAAAAATCGGACTCGGACAGAAACGGCCTTAATGCTCATTCGCTTTGTGTACAGGATTCCGTTTTTTCAGACACTACCTTTGACGTACTCTTTGGAAAAGCACATCTGAACGGTAACGAATTGTGTAACAATCAGCAACAACTGGTTAAAACGTTTATATTATGGATGTCAGACGGATGATTTAATTTAACACATTGCTGTCTGGAGACTGATGGACCTACTAAACTGATGTTGGTCTATTGCACCAAAATATCTGCATTTTATTCTTTACTGCACTTTAAACCCTTCAGAAATAAAATGCTCCATTTCTCTGTAATAAGCCAAGTACGTTTAGTCTCAGTTTCTACATTTGACACATTTAATTATCAACACGTGCGCAAATAAACATGGAAGAATCAGACACTGGAACGCAATTCTCATGATAATGACCCTTTCTGGGTCCCACTGAGGCTTATTTGGGCCAAATTCCCAAAATAATTTGAATCACTGTAATAAATATGCTCAATTTAGCAGAGCTGACTTGGGAATGAGTTACCACTCGGATAGAACAGGCAACATTTATAAAAAACGTTGGTACTTTTCCTCAACTCACACTTTTCTGTGTCTGAACAGATTGTTGTAACTGCTTGTTCCTATAAATAACTGTCTGCTGGTGAGACAGACAGGACCTTGTCTTTAGTTCTTTGAACTTTGTCTTCTGTGCACTGTGTAAAACTGCACTCCGCAACAACCTTATGCAACACATCAGAAATCCAGACAGATTATTTCAGGATCTTCTGCTTTCATTTTTAGTTATTTTTACAGGTCTTTCCACTTTTGGTGAGGACGTTCAATTTTGAGTTGGGTTCTTCGATTCCAGTCCTGGATGGCTGGAGTAGTGAACAGATTGGTGATGTCCCTGATCAAACATCTTGTTTCGGACAGGTTTAACGTGCTTGTTTTACAAGGGAAATCATGGAACTGTGCTGGACGCTGGCTATCCAGGACTGGAACGGAGGAAACCTACAAGTCAGTCATGGAGAATAACAGTACTGACCATCACCGGATGGACCAGTTAAAAGCAACTTGAAATGCCAATTATAATGTAAACCTTACTGAGTTTAAAGGTTCCTATAAACTATAAACACTAAATGCCTTTTTTCTTCGTCTCTAATCATGTGTTTACACTTTTAGTACCAAACTTGAAGATACATCCACAGCTTCAGTTCAGCGAGAGCCAGCAGAGATCTCCAGACTGATGCTTTAGTTGTCGTTTGGTCAAAATCAATAATTTTAATCTGCACGTTCACATTTTATTAAAGCAAAATCAATCAAATTAAATAATAAATTAATAATAATAAAAAACGAATTAAAACGAAGAAAACTAAGTTTTTTTTCTTCTGTTCTGCTTCTGTGTTTGGGGAATGAGATGTAGTCTCTTAAATGAAGAACGAAGGATGACACTGTTCCTCAGGAAAAAAAACAAATGAATCGAGCCGGACTACAACAGAACATACTTTGACAGATTTAAAGAGCTAGACATGTCATCAGGTGGTAGAAATGCATCTTAACACTCGTTTTTGTTATTTTGACATTTGGGACAGAAGTTTTCTTCAAGACATGCTATTTTTAATCTCTTGTTGAGGCTATAATTCTCAGATTTTCATCATCAGCACTCGTGAAAGAAGATACAGAAACAACTTCACATAAAGTGGGCTGTTAAATGTTTAAATCCCTGGTTTAATATGCACTGTTTTCACTGTGTCAGAGTCACAGTGACACGGCACCATGATACAGTGATATTTAAATAATGAAATGATAAACGTGGACACAGACACACAGGGAATTTGTCTTCTACATTTAACCCAATCACGCAGCGACACATACACCCTCTAGAGGACAGTGAGCACGTGTGCCACATGTGTGGAGCCCTATCCACGGTGCCCGGGGCTTAATATCCTTGCTCAAGAACACTTCAGTCACGTCCTGCCAGAGCACAGAATCGAACCAGCAACCTTCTAGACACGAGGCTGATTCCCTAACCGCCAGGCCAGTTGGAGAAACATAAGATCTGTAAAATAATAACCTCCAACGTCTTTTAAATAGTGTCAACTAAGCTATAAGTTACACAAATGGTACAACTCATTACAGCAAAAACAAAAACAAACAAAAACACTGTCCCTTGGTCAACCACTCTTGATGTACAGAATGGTTCTTACCTTGGCACGAACATTCTCAAATGAGGCAGGGCTCACAAGAGAGAAGCAAATCAGAAATACGTCCTATTAAAGAGAAAAGACAAAAGAAGATCAGACACGTCATATGAACGTGGTCACACAGGAATACAAAATTTGATTATCTTCAGAACATCATCGGTGTGCACCAAAAAGCAACATTTCCTTTTTCCTCATTGTTGGCTTTTCTGATTGAGCACAGACTGCACTTGTTTAACTGGTCTAAAAATAGAAACGGCTGATAGCAAACAGAGAAGCCATTCAATTTCCATGCATAAATGAGTAGTGGTTGTGAGACAATGGGCTACGTTATGTACTGTGCACAGATTTTTATAGCAACGAGTACCGGCGCAGCAGAGGCACAGCAGAGGACTGTTAGAATTAAAAAGGGTTTGTACCAGATCACACTTCCATGTTCAGAACAGTGTTATTTAACGCTCCTGTGATATTCCTACCCTGACATTTACTCTCCACAGTTATCATTACTGTACCGTTTGAGGATAGGACAGCGGTCTGAGTCTGTCATAGTCCTCCTGTCCTGCTGTATCCCAAAGCCCCAGGTTCACTGGCTTCCCATCGACCATCACATTTGCAGAGTAGTTATCAAACCTGTAAACACGCAACTTGTTTCATTGTTCAAATCCCAAGAGACCCAACACCCCAAACATGTTTAGTCCATCTATCTGAACAGGTTGTGCACTTACACCGTGGGGATGTACTCCCCGGGGAAAGCATTGGTGGTGTAACTGATCAGAAGGCATGTTTTTCCCACCGCCCTGTACAACGAAAACAACATCCATCAATGACGAGTCATTTAACACTTAAAAAAACAGTTTGAGAGCATGACTGGCTGATCCAAAATGTTCCCCTTCTCTCCTTAGCCAATCGATTTGAGTAAATTGGGAATTCCACGGAATTTCCTTCAATCGATTGGCAAAGGGAGAGAGGAATTGAACAATAGAACAGAAAAGTAGTCTGTGTTTTAACTGTATTTTACCATATTTTAGCTGTGTTTTGACTGGTTTTACTGTGCCTAAGCTGTGTTTTGGCTGTTAAAGCTGTGTTTTGAACGTTTTAACTGTATTTTAACCATGTTTTGACAGTTTTAGCTGCGTTTAGACAGTTTTAACTGTTTCAGCTGTGTTTTGATAGTTTAAACAGTTTTAACTGTTTCAGCTGTGTTTTGATAGTTTAAACAGTTTTAACTGTGTTTTTACCATTTTAGCTGTGTTTTGACCATTTTAACTGTTTCAGCTGTGTTTTGATAGTTTAAACTGTTTTTTGAACATTTTATCTGTGTTTAAGCTGTGTTTAGACAGTTTTAACTGGTGATTGTTTTAACTGTTTCAGCTGTATTTTGATAGTTTAAACTTTTTTAACTGTGTTTTGACCATTTTAACTGTTTTTTTGACCATTTTATCTGTGTTTAAGCTGTGTTTTGACCATTTTAACTGTGTTTTGCCCATTTAAGCTGTGTTTAGACAGTTTTAACTGTTTCAGCTGTGTTTTGATAGTTTAAACTGTTTTAACTGTGTTTTGACCATTTTAGATGCGTTTAAGCTGTGTTTTGATCGTTTTAACTGTTTTCACCGTTTACGCTGTTTTGACCGTTTTAACCATTTTAACTGTGTGTTTTAGATGTATTTTGACCGTTTAAGTTGCGTTTTGGCCGTTTTAACTGTTTTGACAGTTTTAACTGTATTTTGACCATTTTAACTATATTTTGACTGTATTTAGACAGTTTTAGTTGTGTTTTGACTGTTAAAGCTGTGTTTAGACAGTTTTTTGAGCTAAAGTTTTGACCATTTTAGCTGTGTTTTGATCATTTTGATTGTGATTTGACAGTTTTAACTGTGTTTAAGCTGTTTTAACAGTTTGAACTGTGTTTTGTTTTAACTGCGTTTTGACCATTTTAACTGTGTTTAAGCCGTTTTAACAGTTTAAACTGTGTTATGTTTTAACTGCATTTTGACTGTTTTAACTGCGTTGTTTTAACTGCGTTTAAGCTGTTTTAACAGTTTAAACTGTGTCATGTTTTAACTGCGTTTAAGCTGTGTTTTAAGTTTACACTGTGTCATGTTTTAACTGCGTTTAAGCTGTGTTTTAACAGTTTAAACTGTGTCATGTTTTAACTGCGTTTAAGCTGTGTTTTAACAGTTTAAACTGTGTCATGTTTTAACTGCGTTTAAGCTGTGTTTTAACAGTTTAAACTGTGTCATGTTTTAACTGCGTTTAAGCTGTGTTTTAAACAGTTTCGCTTTGTGTGTATGTTTTAACTGTGTTTAAAAGCTGTGTTTTAACAGTTTTAAACTGTGTCATGTTTAACTGTGTTTTTAAGCTGTGTTTTTGTAGTTTTAAGCTGTGTCATGTTTTAACTTTGTGTTTTAAGCTGTGTTTTTTAACAGTTTTAAACTGTGTCATGTTTAACTGTGTTTAAGCTGTGTTTAACAGTTTAAACTGTGTTTTCTTTCAGTTTTAAAGCTGTGTTTTAACAGTTTAAACTGTGTTAGGCCCAACTGTGTTTAAGCTGTGTTTAACAGTTTAAACTGTGTTAATTTAACTGTACTAGCTGTGTTTTAACAGTTTAAACTGTGTTGAATTTAACTGTGTTTAAGCTGTGTTTTAACAGTTTAAACTGTGTTTCTTTGGATTTAAAGCTGTGTTTTAACAGTTTAAACTGTGTTTTGGCTGGTTAAACTGTGTTAGATTTTAACTGTGTTTAAGCTGTGTTGACTCCGGGACCTGAGGATAAAGGAATGCGGAACATTCCCATAAAGAACACAGATCAGTTGTCTGTAGTTTGCTGGTCTTTCGGGAGGCTCCTCAGGGACGATAGAGGTCTGGTTGTGGTTTGTTAGCTGCGAGTCTGTGGCGCAATGGCACCACGCGTGACTTTATCTCATTAAAACCGACCTGCAATCATCCGGAACAAACACCGGACTGGTTTAGAGCTGTGAGGATCAGCTCCGGCTTTATTTGGCACAAACGGAGCTTTTCGACGAAAAACAACAGAAAGGCGTCGCTGGTTCCAGTGACGGCGCCAGCATTCAATTTAATGTGTCCATTAAAGAGAAAAATCCGGATTAAACAAACTCACCCGTCGCCGACCACCACACACTTTATGGCCTGCATGTGGGAGCTGTTTCTGACTCTGCGAGAGTCGGGCTGGAGTCCACTAGGTCAGGCGGAGGGATCAACCGCTAAAAGCAGCTCTGGCGGTTTAACGGCAAATCTCCCAGTTAAACAGATCCGACAGGGCAGCGCAAACAGCCACCACCCGTCCCTGCGCTCGGTCACCGGGGGACTGTCACAGCCCAACTCTAACGCCTCCTCCCGCTCCTGAGGTTTCCTCCTCCCCACCGCAGCGCCCTCTACAGGAGCTCAATCCTGGCGTCTTACAGGAACTCCACCGCACAGCGCCCTCTACGGGAGCACCACTCACAGCGTCCTTACAGGAACTCCACCGCACAGCGCCCTCTACAGGAACTCCACCGCACAGTGCACTCTACAGGAGCTCCACCGCACAGCGCCCTCTACAGGAACTCCACCGCACAGTGCACTCTACAGGAGCTCCACCGCACAGCGCCCTGGGAGCTCCACTGCACAGCGTCCTCTGGGAACTCCACCGCACAGCGCTCTCTGCAGGAGCTCCACCGCGCGCCCTCTGCAGGGCACCACTCACAGCGCGCCCCTACAGGAGCCCCACAGCACAGCGCTCTCTACGGGAGCTCCAATCATAGCGCCCTCTACAGGAACTCCACCGCACAGCGCTCAGAACAAGTTTTGGGAGAAATACATTATGATTGATGCCTCACTGTAAAATTCTTTATAATATAAATATCAGTGGGCTGTGATTAATGCCCTGTATATTATTAAATAATTAAATAAATATGTAATTATTTGGCCATAATTTATATATATACATATACATATATACATTATATGTTCTCATTTGACTTTATAAAAAAGAAAAAAATAATTAAACATGAATAAATGAGTGAAATTACTAATGATTACAACAAAATATATTAAAACAAAGCAAAACATTAAGACATTAAAACAGAAAAGGCTATATTATATATATATATATATATATATATATATATATATATATATATATTCATGTAACAGGTGATCATTAATATATAATACATTTAAAGAATAAAGAAGTTATATTTGTATACATTTAATACAAATAAAGAAGTTACATTATTTCCACATGGGAGTTTACTAGTGTCTCATTTTGATTTGCATGAAATAAAAACCAACATATGTACTTAGTTACACATCAGTGTTGATGTTTCCATCTACAGGTATGATGGTCAATATTACAAAAGTTGATTGAGAATCAGATTGAGAATCATTCAAAGCTCCTTTCATAACATAAATGAGCAGACCCAAAGGAAATTAAAAGGATTAAGATTATGTGGCATATCCAGAGGTTGGTCCGCCAGTTTCTCGTCACCCTGATTGCGTGCCAGCTGCAGCCACTTAGGGAGACTCTCTGCTCCTCAGTGGCTCGAAAGGAGGCATACGGATAGAGACTCTATTAAAGAAGGGAAACAAGTGATTGTTACACCTTGTGTGAATGAATACTTTTGATGGCACCCAGCAGTTATATATGTGTCTGAGACTCTTGAATTTGGGCAGTCGTTTGACTCCGTCCTTTCCCCAAGGGGCAAATAGACAGGCGGGCTGGCTCTGGTGTCAGTGGCAGGACTTCACTACTGGACATTATGGACAATGCCAGTCATCCTCTACACACTGTCATCAGCCACCAGAGGAGCCTGTTCAGTGACAGACTGCTCCTGCCCAAGTGCAGGACCAGCAGACTTAACAACTCTTTGTTCTGACTGTACAACTCCTCTCTGGGGGGAGGAGTGCTAACAGGAGGATGGAGGATGGGAACGAGTAGGAACGAGTAGGAACCAACCAGTAACCCACAACCCAAGTTCAAGTGCAATAATAATAAATGTGCAATACCCCCTCCTACAGGACTCTTTATTCATGCACTATTCTAATATAGCCCCTATATGATATATTCTATATATTTATATAGTGTTTCTTTACTAAATTATTATCTCTTTCTACCTTTTCTGTACTGTACTTATTTGGTGGAAGGCAATGCGAGCATTAAAACGTTAAATACAGTGTTCATGGCTCATTTAAGTAATTTCTTACTTTAATTATTTTTCAAATTGTTGTATTAAAGCAATAGAACAACTGAGGTTGTATCATAACCATCAGCACACCCGTGATTAAATACAACCTGTGCTGAAGGCTGCTATTTCACAGCAACTCACTCCCTCTATTGTTGTATCGCTTCAGTGGACACCAGCACCTTTTCCAGTTTAAAAAGGTCATAACGGTCTGACCCCCCCCGACATTTGATAGACAACAAAATACCTTTTTTAAAAAATTACTCTTTATTTGAACATTCCACACAACCAAAATATAGCTTAATTGCAAAAGCCATCCTGTGGTCCCTTAATTACAAAATTATTTGAAAATTATTTACAAAAATACACAATACAAAGTCTTACTAAGATCAACTCAAAATACATAAAAAATAAATAGTGATTAATAAACAGCCGTGTTTCGCTGAGCATTTGAAACTCATTACACTAGGCAGGATAGGGGGCGAAAAGCAAATTATTAGCCGTGCTTAAAGCTGACAAACTATTAACAACATTTACAACATTTAAAATACATTCTAGTCCATTTTATTTAGGCTTGACTTACTGAGGGTTTGAGTGCAATTCAGTCCGATCTCGAGTTAGACCGTTAAGCGCCTGTAAGTTGGCTGAATACAAGAAGAATATAACCGAGTATACGGTAGAGGAGAGTACTGTCTTGTGGGAGATATACAGTAGTACAAAATGTAGAGGAGCAAAATCTAAAGGTTTAGCAAACAGTCTGATACCCTGCCACCCAGAGGGGGGCATTTCAGTTTCAGCAAGTGAAAATCCACCCCAGGTTTATGACTTGCTGGACCTGAAATACCCACCTCTGCTGTCTCCTGACTGGACCAGACGGACCGATGGCACAGTGTCTCTCCTCTGTGGAACTCCAGTCTTGACCTTTAAAGTCCTGATCCAGCTCAGCGTTTCATCACGGCTGTGCAGGTTCACCATGCACCCGGAAACGGTAGAGGCAGGTGTACTCTGGGTGACCCCAGTTACTCAGCACTCTCAGCTCAATGATCTGGTATGCGTTAGTGTTGGCCTTCAAAAGAGGAAAAAAAAAAAAAAATTTTAAATCTTACACAATAAATTTCCAACGAACACTGAACTTGTTTGGTTGACGTCAACAAAAACTGAAACAAGTGATTAGAAAAAAAAGACAGGAATGACAGGAATTTCTTAAAAAAAAAACAAAAAACATCAGTCAGTCAATGTAAACACTGCCTACTCTGTTAGGGTTACTAAGCCATAAGTCAGAATTTCAACCTTTTTTTTTTGATAATTATTTACATCCAGAGATTAATTTTAGACCAGATTTGGGGGGATGATGATGATATAAACTGAGACCAGGTAGTTCATTTATAAATCAAACTTTGTATAAATGCAGAAAAACAAAAAATATTTCTAACAAATGATTGGGAAAATTGTCTGGCTCTGTGCACAGCGTGACACAAACCCAGTTTAATTCTGAAAACTGTCCTGTTCCTGTTAACTGCCATCATAACGACATTTTGAACTGTGAAAATGGCAACCATGTCATCTTCTTCACCTTCTCTGTGGGCCTCAACCATTGTCAGTGCTAGGCAGCTGCTTAGAAGAACCCAAGCTTTATGTAGATTTGATATTTGCATCACATGGCCTTTTCTAACAGACTATTAATAAGCCGTAACACAAACAGACTAATTAAGGTCTGAGGCAGTTATGAGAGCTCAGATTTCCTAAGGTTCTCCTATCTTTGCAGGGTACTCCTTATTTCACTCTACAATTGTACACAACCAAAACAATACACTGGTATTGATTACAATGTTAGCTTTATGCCATTCTCTTTCAACTTACTTAACTCTTTACACAAACAGTCATTCTGACCAGGGGTGCCCAAAATTTGCATGCCAGTGTAATTGGGACACAGTGCCTTCAAGATTTCAGGCACACAATGCTGACCATAACTAGTGGCATTTATCAGCTGAGCAGTGGTCTTTACTGCGTGTTTGCATTTCCAAACAGATGATTTTTTTAGGTTCTGAATTTCAAATCTTTAAAGACTGAAAACTGGAAATGGCACAGAAAAATCAAGGCCAGTTAAAACTGGTGGTCTGTTTAATCACTGGGTTTTGCCACTTACTGAGGCACTGCCTGGCCCAATGAAAAATGAAAACATGTTCATGGACCATCACGCAGATGCTCTTTCCCATCAAAGCAGGAGCTGTGTTTTGCTGTATTAAACGATGAAACCCAACTAAAGACTGTCTCTCTTGTCTAACACGCTCTAAACCTCAGTTTAGAGTCCGATTGTTGCGTGTGAAATAAGCGCACTTCAAGCTCTGAAAACGAACACATGCATATTAAATGTCATCTTTCATACATACAGTTGGAAACGGAGGCTCATTTTCCGTGAGGTCAGATGTGTCAATATCAGGCTTATGATCAGAGCTCCGTTACCGTGGCTACAAACCAAGAATAGATGGTTCATAGCACAAAAGAAAAGCTCTGAAATTCTCTAAAATTACGGAGACCGAAGGAAATGTTTGTAAGCTTGTGTAAGAGCATCCTAGTCTGTTGATGGCCAAAGAGCCACCAATCATAGCTACCCTCTCTGATGAGCACTGGTGTGATGGAGAGCAGAAGCAGACAGGAAGCAGTGAGAAAGAAAGGGTATTTCTAGCCTCATTTACAGACACTGAAGGCAAATAACCCATCATACTCTGAGTGAAAGGGCCTTTATATTACAGAGAAAGTCCCAGGACTCTATGGGTGGTCTTTGAAATTGTGGTCTTGAAAATTAACACATTTCACAATGGGACAAACTTGTGACGTGCCAGGGTATCATGTCTGCAAATCAGCTTTCTGCATTCTAATCCATCAGATACACCTTCAAGGGGAATGCTGATTCATCTTTTCAGGACATCAGACGGACATGTGTAAACTTGTCCAACACATTACCTTAACCAGGTCTAATTTTGGCACAAGCCATAGAAACACTCCTGTAGCTCCCACACCGTCCCCCGTCCACCCACTCACCATGACTGGATAGGTCTGAAGAGGCTCTCCATTTTCTTGGTAGACGTATCGCCCCAGAACCTGTCCCTCTTCCTGCTGTTCATCGTCCAGACCCTAAATGACAAGGAAAGAGAAAGTCAGTCATTTTAATGCAGCCAGAATTACTTTAATCTCATCCTTCTTCACTTTCAAATTCAGGTTCAGCAAGTCAAACTCTGCCCCAGGGTTTTCATCCGACTGCAAGTTATTATATTCTTATAAGTCATTACATTTCTTTTTGTGTCTGAAGCGAGAGTCATTTATTTGTGTTTTAATTTAATGCATTAATTTATATTAATTATTTGTATTTATCAATTATTTTGTTTATTTATTTGAAAACACAGGGCAGTGGACTGTGGTCCATGTCTTTGTCATAGCCAGCTTAAAGCAATATATTTAGCATAATATTTGTCTACAGCATTAAAAATTCTATTTTACTTCATTTATTTGTAAAAATCTCGATTTGTTTCATTCATTGGGCCGTTAATGCAATATTGCTTTTAGGTGAACACCTGAGTGGACACACGAATAACCCATAAAACTACTGAAATGTGTGTCTGTGGTTTTTTTATGTAACTGTTTATCAGCCTGAAAGGAGAATAAAATGGTTTGTCTCGTCATAATTCATGCATTAAAAGGCTAACAGTGTTGACATAATTTGATTCTACTGGTCTATTTGCACGATGGAGCTTCTATTTCCAATTTTTAAAACTTGACTTATTTTTAAAAAGTTTACTAAACATTTAAACACTTGCTCTGAACTCAGAGCAACTCTGATGATATTTAATTGTGGATAAACCCTGGTCGTTCAGCTAGCCGTTAAATTTAACTTCCAAACGTAGAACAGAAAGCCTTACGTAGACTGTGAAGTTACGTGGGGCACTGCTGATGTTGCCGGTAGGTGAGAGGGTTTTGGGGATGTGCTCCACAGAAAAGGCCGTGGGCACGATCTTCATGGACAGACGGATCACGAGGTATCCGTGAGAACCTCTAAATGCCCAGCAGTTCCCAGGATGTACGTCCGGCTGAAAGAGGGGGATGGGAAATGGAAAAAGAAAAAAAAGACAGATGTAAATGTTGTACTGCAAGTTTCGCAAGTCTTCAGTAACCGTAAGTGAAAACGAGTTTACCTGTATGACGGCGCGAGGAGACTGAGAGAAGTACCACAGCGGCAGCCCAAACAGACTCATGAGTGCGGTCTTGGTCTCGTAGGTCTCTGAACACCGAGTGCTCAGGACACTGCCACCTACAGACAGGCAAATCCTACATTTACAGGGTTGTACAAACTAAACGCTACAATATCACATAAAACACACCACATTAGTAATGTGTACACTCAAATACGTTCCTCTAAATAAGCAGAGGAGCTTTGGTGTCACGAGCTCCCAATTACGCCGACGCCACGCTTTATTTGACGTTTGTACAGCTGTTTCAGCGTGTTGCTGGTTTGAGCACCTTCACAGCTAAAAGACCAGTGCAACTGTGCGATTCTACAGTCTCCCACAAAGCTCCCGCTTTGTCCCAGGGACATTTTCCCAAACATTAGACTGGCAGCCTCTTAAGGGGGCATGACCCCACCTGGTTGGAGGACTGTTCTCAGGAGTTTAAACACTCCAGCAGCACTGCTGTGTTTGATCTACATACACCACCACCATGCCAGTGTGACTGCAGTGCTGAGAATGACCCACCACCCACATAATAGCTGCTCTGTGGTGGTCCCGTGGGGTCCTGATCATTGAAGATCAGGGTGAAAGGAGGAGAATAAAGTCTGCAGAGAAACAGATGAACTACAGTCTGGAATTATAGAACCACAATGTCATCCTGTGTGATTAGAGGAGCCAATAAAATGGTCATTGAGAGTAGAATCAAGGAGGTTGTGGTTGATTGGCGTATGTAAAGAAATTTATGGAAAGTGGCTTGTATATTGACCAGATGTTCTAGGCTCTTCTACTCTACAATAAAAGCACCAGCAGATGTGTGTATTGGTTAAACTTAAGCCATAATTCATTGCGGCAACAGTTCTATTCCATTATCTTCTAATTCCAATACGATTACCGTGATGGATTAGACGGATATTTTAAAAACAATCCAAACAAGTGCCTCTTAAACATGATTTGATTACTGTACCTCCAGACTCCAGAGCATAATCCACACGGCCAATGCGGTCCTGCGAATAGAGCTTCAGAGCATTCTGCACAATCAGCTGCACTTGCTGGCGAGAAAGGAGGAAAACAAAAAAAAAAAAATGAGTGGGAGTCGAATAATTAGACTTCTCTCCGTCTTGGCACCAAAGCGGTGGAATTAACTATTCCTGCAGATCCAAACCGCAGAACGCTCATCAAAACACCCACCGAAGACCCATCACTTCTAAGAGCACTTAACTGAGCACTAATCTTGCATGTCTTAAAGGCTTGTGACTGCACTTTATTATCTTAACGCTGCCGATATTTTCCAACGAATCAGGTCTAGCTGAGGACATGAGTGGACAAGCACTTCTGTCAGTCACTCTGGATTAGACCGTCCGGTTTTATGCATTAAATGAAACATTGATCAAAAATACTGAACTTTCATGTATTTACATTCTTAACTTTATACCTGTTCTGATAAGCCTGCATCGCCAGTGGTTTGTAGGACAGCCTGAGTGACCGTCTCTGCACAGGGCTTCTGCTGAGTCTGCTCCATTTTGAGGGACACGTTGCCCAGAATGCTCTTCTCCAGGGCAGTGAGTGAAGCCTGCAGGTCTGAGCTGCTCACAAACCGAGTTGACAGCCACTGCAGCATCGACTCCGGCAGCTCCGCCCCGGTTTCCTGCTCGCTGCCGTACAGCAGTGACCGCAGCTCCCGCCTCACCTGCTCAGACACCTGCAGAGCGATTGAGCAACAATGACTGATCCAACTAGGCTGGTCACAATAACCATATTTGGGGATGACCAATTGCTCTAGAAATAATTGTGATAAATGATTGTAAAATGATAAATTGAAAAATAAATGTAATTATACACTTTTAAAGTCATTTAAATGGTTAAATAACCTGCGTAAACAAACAAATAAATAAACAAAGTCCTTATTACAGGTGGAGGTGTTCGTCTGCTCTGTGTCTATGGAAGAACCCACTGCACTTGTTTCCTAAATGACAGCGTGACTGGCTCAATACATGAAATATGGTAATATTACCCATTGTGTGTATTCAGCCAGTATATACATTGTGTTTATTTACCCAATAAATATTTATATCACACTCATTTATTTATTAAAGGCCTTGATCCAATGTGGACTCACTCCGAGATCTTACACACAATCACAGAACAACTGCTTTTCAAAAAACTCTTTACTCTGGCATTCAATATTCATATGCACCAGGCATGTCACTTACTGTGTCATGGAGAGAATCCAGCTGTTCACATCTGCCCTTACAGCCCATCACTCCCTGCAGGTCAGTCTTGACGCTTCCCAATGCCTCCTCCAGCCTGCGTACTTCAGCCAGCAAAGCTGTGTGGGAGGTCCCATCTGCTTCCCCACTGAAGAGACAAATTCCGGTGATGAAAAGATGCCCTGCTGGAATATCCACGCATACAAGAGCGAAAACCACATTTCTGAACCACACTGAGGGACTGACCTGACAGAGGATGGAGTTTGGGCCTCTTGTGTTCTGCGCAACTCCTGCAAACATCAAAATCACAAAGACAGTTGGGTTTTAGACTCAAACATGTTGAAATACACTGCGTGTCAGATGCACAAATGCGCACACACAGCTGTTCTATTGAGAATAATCCTCTACTGGGACTAGAAGGTTATAAAGCCCCTCAAGCATGGAGCTGTGGAGCAACTGAACTGTGTTAATAATGCTCCGTCCAGTACTTTTGGGATGAGGTGGGGTGTTGATGGCCAAACATCTCGATCCGACTCCAAATCTCACAGCAATGCTGCAAATTCTAGAACAAAGCTATACTGCTGTGTCACTCACACTGGCTACTAGGGTTAAAGCGATGACGCTGATGAACTAAAGCTCATGCCAGGACTGAAAAATCCAACATATACCAAATACCACCACACCGAAACGGTTACGGAATTATTTAAATAAAAGCTGCACCTAGGGCGGTGCTCCAATCCACGTCAAGCTGACATTTTGGAGAGAAATTTTGCATGATGGGAACGATATGGAAATAGGTCATTATTTCTTTGGGATAGCAACTGCAGAGAGATAAACCAGGAGCATCAACTGAACAATAAAAAGTACTGAGCCAACTCCCACGGACAGAACTTCTCAGAGTAGCCCAATGGGGGAAGGCGTCCAGATCAGTGGAGGAGGCCCCAAGGAAGACCCGGGACACGCGGGAGAGATTTTAAACTCCCAGCTGCCCTGAGAATACCTCCTGAAAGGGCTGGAAAAGGTGGCTGGGGAGAGGGAGGCCTGGGCTGTTTTTTGGGCCTTTGCTTAGGCTGCCACCCCCACGACCAGGACCTCATATAAACGATGGACGATGGAGAAAGATGATGAACGCATGGATCAAATACTATTAATTTATTAAATCCACACAAGATACCATACCTCTGTTTTAAGTGCCATGCTCTTAATAAGGTCTTCAATGTGAGCGAGCCGGAACTCCTGAGCCCGATTCTCTTCTTTGAACTCGTTCCGATACTGGAGGACAACAAATCAGAAACAAAATGCCCCAATTAATACCACTCTTTCTCCATCTTCACTGTCTTAAGTACTGAAGCTGCTTTCTGCAAGCCCTCACCTGCTGTGACTGCTGAGTCTCTTTCTCCATCTCTGTTCTCAGCAGGATGAGTCTCTGCTCCATCAGATCGCTCACCCACTGGATCAGACCGTCTCTGTCGGTGCTCTTTTGCAGCTCGTCTTTCAGAGCGCCGTAGAGGCCAAGTACCTCCCCGTGCCGCTTCTCCTGCTTGCTGCCCGCAGCCCCGACCTGCTGCCACAGCTGCGCCAGGCTCTGCTCCAGTCGTTCCAGCCTCTCTACATGGGCTGCAGACATCTCAGCCATGCCCTGCAGAATGGCAGAAGGTGGGGGTAAGTGGATAAAAAAGAAAAAAAGAATAAGTTCAGTTTATTAATTAAATTATTATTTATTTATTTATTATTAAATAAAATAATCTCTTAATCAACAAAGCACATAAACCCAGTTTACCTCATAGTGTTTGTAAGCTGGAGTGATGCCAGGATGAACCTCACTTGGTGTATCGATGGGAGTTTGCGCTGTCGCGGCAGAGTCGACCAAGGAGTCCGTCTTCCACGTGGTCATGTTAACTGCAGGAATAAAGGCCCAGAGGCTGGACAGATCCCAGTACCAAAGAGCTACACACAAGAGGAGGACAGATTAGGCCAGTACGCACTAAAGGAGGGACAGCCTCAGCGTCCCCCAACACACAACTAAAGCCAGAGCTGACACGGGTACCAAACTTACCGAAAAGCAGCAAGAAAGGAAGCAGTATCAGTAGGAGCTTCCGCAATATGGGCAGGCACCTGGACGAGAAGACAGAACTGATTATACGCACATTACGGACAAAAGTATCGGGACACCTGCCCATTTGCCGTTCCCTCCAAAATCAAGGGCACTAACAAGATCTGCCCATTGTGGGGAGATACATGCTGTATTCTAGGCTTCGTAAGTCAGGATCAGAGTAACCTACAGACAAAACTCATTGTGTGATGAATTATCAGCAAGTAATCGAGTTCAGAAAACAGCTCAAATTCACTCGTTTCATGGTTTAAATGCCAAAGGAGCTTCCAGAGCATATTTACATCTCGGTCCACAGGTACACGCTCGACCTGCATGCAGACTCCTACTGATGAGTGAGAGGAGGAGGAGGGGCTAATGAGCCAGATATTGGGTTCTCATATTTAAGAATAAAAGTCCCGAGAAGGGATAATGCCGACACACAAAATAATAAAGGACATTTGGGTTGTTTTTTTGTTTGGATTTCTGGCAGGTATTTTGAAGAACATATAAATATCCTTGTAAATCTAATCGTTATAAAACACTCTGGATGATGAATGTCCAACAGAATTTCTGAGATGCAAAATGCTTTTCATAGTTATAAGAAAAAAAAAAAAAAAATTATAATGTTGATCAAAACGACCAAATACAAATATGTAAATTCTATTGCTATTCACGTCTCAAAAGACAAAATATTTGAACAGGCTAGGGTGTCCTAAAATATCTGGCACGTGTGACTTGTGTAAATTAGAACGTATTTATTAGGAAACAAAGAACGTCAAACCAGAGAAACATCCTGCAAAATGAGCCCAGGCTTCTAAAAGTTAAAAAGATCCTGCTTCTATTGGAGTAACTGTCTCTACTGTCCAGTGAAGACTTTGTACTAGATTTTGGAAGGTTGCCGAGGACCTGATTGTATTCAGTGACGAGCATCGGAGAGTTCAGGATGTTAAAACGATCCCCATCTCATTCCAAAAGTCCTGGATGCGGGTCCTTCATTCGAGACTCCCACTGCTTCACGGCTCAATGCTGGGAGACTATTTTTTTATGATAGTCAGGCTTTGCTCATATTTCTTTCCCGAAACACGAGTGCTTTATCAGGAGTGCACCGTCAAGGAGGTGATAAGGATGTGGCTGAGGAAATGGAGATAGAGCCGCCAAGTCCTGCTGATGTCAGAGCGGTCCAGACCCAGCGAAAATATTCTTCACTAATTTACAATGTTGGCACATCATCCACTGAGGAAAAACCCCTTGAGTTGAAACGACTCGTTCTTATCGGAATCCAGCATCATAAGCCTGAAGATGCAGCCTCAGCCCACGATTATATTTTTGAACAAAACATGCTTTCAAAATTTATTTCTTTATGCGACACCTTTTCAAGACGCCAAAGATTGCATTTACTGCATGAACACCCTGTAACTATACATCCTTGTGCCAGATAACTGCACTGGGGCTTGCTTCGGTCAGGCTAGCACTGGCTCCTATCCTTCCCAGCGTCTCCAGAGGCAACCTCCTACCTGATAACCACATTTGTGCTTGCTTCCATATTCTCCTGAAGTAGCCACTGCATTCAGCCTCAAGGCTCTCTCACTTCTGGGCTGAGATAACGTACATTTTGGGGCTGTTACTAAAACAAGCCAGGACTTATGCAATAAATGTTGGGACTCGGAGCCAGTTGTACTCACTCCGAATGCAGACAACAGTACAAAAAGACAAATTCAGTCATCATTTCTAGGTCCCCTTTTACATTTTACCAATAGAACTCTAGACTCTATAGGAGACAGTCACACCAAACAGGAGGATCCTAAAGTGCTAAAATGTATCTTCGTTTGGGATGTAAATATTAACAGATACAAACATCTCAGAAATCCTATTGGAAGTTGAAGATCCAGAGTGTTTTTGAACTAAAAATGCAAGAATTTAATCAGCCCCGCCCCCTCTCTCTGATCAGTCAGAGTCTGTATGCAGGTTGAGCATCAGCCCCGCCCCCTCTCTCTGATCAGTCAGAGTCTGTATGCAGGTTGAGCGTCAGCCCCGCCCCCTCTCTCTGATCAGTCAGGGTCTGGTATTTAATTCAGTTGGAAATGAGTGCACCTGTTTCCGAGCTGGATTACATATTGATAATTGATCACACAATGATGAGACCACCATGGTTGTATTGGGGACGTCTGTAGGGTTATAGTTTGTTTCGATATGTGTACCATGTCTGTAGGTTACTCTGATCCTGATCCTAGAATACAGTATGTAACTTCCTCAAAGTGTGGATCTCTGGTTATAAGAGTCCACTTTAAGTATTTCATACAAACTAGTCGATCTGTTTGAACTCACCTCGTCAAGATAAAGACGTTCAGCAGAGACATGAGCATGACCAGCTGGTACCATGCTGTTCCCAGCCACCAGAATGCTCCCGAAGCTGCCTTGCCTACACACACACACAAATATATATATATATAAAGGAATCCTCAAACAGGTTTAGACAATAGGCTATGGAGGTAAAGGTGCAGCGACAGATCAGAGCCAGTTATCAGCTGAAGGAAAATGTAGGAAACAACATCTGCAGTTAGTCATACAAACACACCCACCCACGCTGAGCAGAGTACAACACCATTAACATAGCTACAACAGCTCGGAGAAAGAAAAGGAGTATGCTGAGAAATGCTTTCGAAACGTTTTAAAATACATTTCAGAGAGAACCACAGGCAGGAATCCATCTACATGATCAGTTTAGAGCTTTTAGGCCTGAACGTGCCGCTTCCGTTCATTAGGCCCGTCTAAAAATCATCTGTCAGTGTTTTCTATATTCCCTGAGTGTGGCTCTGTCTAGACAACTATAAAGCAATGCCTCCCTTTCTAGGAAGCGGCTTAGCTGGAATAAATCTCATTAACCACATGTGGGCCCTCTGCAAAGTCAAGCCAACCCAGCACAGACGGTTCACAAACAGCACAAGCTCGTGAAGTCGAGAATAATAGATTGGATTTGACAGAAAACGCACACTGACGAGAGGAGGAGGACGTGTGACACAAAACGGTAGCAATGTTAGAAAAGGTTTGGCCAAAAATCAAAATTCACACGTTTCCTTCGCTTTACTTTTGCACATCAAGTAATGGATGTTCATGATCACCAATTATACCTTCATGCAGATGGTAGTTCTAACCCACCACAGCCTCAGCAACTGTCTAAATTTTGTTTTTTGCACCAAACCTTTGGTTAAACAGATGAACAGGAAGGCCTGTCACGATAATTACAATATCAACAATAAACTGACATGGTCTCCATAATTTTCATGATCATGATGTTTAATTGTGTGTATTTGAGCCAATCGAGCTGTTCTACGCTCTGATTGAGGCGAGCTCGAGTCAGACTTCGCCATCTATCGTATGGAAAACTCTTATTTATCGCAATTATTTCTAATCAATCCCCAAAAGTGTTGTTATCGTGACAGACCAAGTTACAGAAGACACATACAGACCAGAAACATTATTGTTAGACACAACCTCTAATGCAGGGACTGTCAAAAAGCCTAAAAATCACATCACATGACAATGACCTGGAGACAGAGCGGCCAAATATAGGAGAGACAGAATCTTCCGGGTCATAATCCAGCCTGCTGAAAGAAGCCTCTGCCCCGCCTTCAGCAGACTGCTGCCTGCACGCCACCAACGGGGAAAGGAGAGTTAGTTAAACTTGTCTTTCGACCTCAAAAAGTCAGACTTGTGGCCATTACTTATACATTCAATGTATTCAAAGCACGCGTCAACGTTTTCCCAAGAACATGCATGACAACCTGTGAAAATGACAAGGAACCACAGAGCTCCTATGAGCTGTTGGGCCCTGGACGACTGCGTGTGGACTGCTCTCATCTTCAGAGTCTGCTTCCCTTTGCAGTCGTCACCTGTTGTGATTAAGAGGTGAGGATAAAGAAAAGGAAATAAACAAGCAAGATTACAAATGAACTGATACAGAAACAGATATTGATGGCAGTTACGCATAAACATCTAGATACTGAAACAAGACTACAGGCGTTTACATCTACAGGTCGTCAGATGTTTACAATACAATCGCGGACATGAAATGAGCCTTTCCTGCTTCCTTTGAGCCGTTCTTATTCTGGGGCAGAATCATTTATGAAGAACACAGAACATCTTAAATGCATATTTTAATTTTGGAGGTTTTGAAAGTCAACAAAGGGTGAAAAAAACATACATGCTTGGTGAAAATGTCCCTTAGAAAGCTGCACCCGGACAAGATGTTTAGGAGGTCATAAATAAGCTTTTAGCAGAACTTAGGGTTGGGCGATGTGGACAAATTATAATAAGCAATAATATTTTTTTTAGTGATATACATGATGTTAAGATATATAATGTGAATAATTAAGACACCCCATGAAATCCTGCTCCTGTCTTTTTATACTATATTTAAAACAAAATGAAATTTATAAACAGTAAGTCTTAAGCCACCTCCATACTGTGCTCCCCTCCACCCCCATTCATGCTCTCATGCACAGAGCAGAGGAGGAGACGAGGGCAGGAAAACGAGCTTTAGCAAGGTTGAAAAAGAACGTTATTTACAAAGTTTATAACTGGATGGCAGGAAACCATCAAATTGAACTGAACTCTGCCAAGAACGGTGGTCAGAAACAAAAAGCATCTGGTGAAAAGAGCAACTTACTAAAAGATAACATGACAAGTTTTAAGGCCATTTCAGGTCCAGCAAGTCAAAGTTAACCCCACGATTTTGACTCAGAGTAATCCAGGTCCACCGCTTTCATATTAGGTGCGGTCATCTGTAGAATAGTAATGGCCCTTACTCCACCTTGAGATCATTTGGCAAATAATGGCTTGGCAGGCTGAGTCGCAGCACAACTGACCACATGGTCAGACAAAACGCTGGGGCAGATTTCGACTTGCTGGACCTGAGCCCCAACCTCTACAAACAACTGATCTGCCAGAGGTGAATGGATGACTGAAGGTGACAACACTAATACACACACACACACACACACACACACACACACACACACACACACACACACACACACACACACACACACACACACACAACTAAAAAATATTATAAAGTCAGCAGTTTTAACATTGCAGTCTGATATTTACACTCCCAACACCGAGGACCAATCTGCTGGGAGTGTGTATATATTACAGTGTAAGTAGATACATTACTGTACTATTAATAGAAATGTACTTACACAGAGGGCCACTGAGAGTTTGGTGTTCCTTCTGAGTCACCAGTTCATTTACATTCATGGTACCACAATAACCAGCATGACCTAAAGGAAACAAGGACACAAGAGACATCAAATCACCCGTGTTCTCTGGACTCAGCCACACAGCATTCCCCTTATCCCTGTGATCAGAGCCTGGGATGTGCAGTGGTGGGAAGAGAAAGGCAGAATTTGCATGTAACCAAGGTAATTCCCACCAGAAAGGGAGCCATTTGGTTATGTGCAACATGTCAAGCGTAGTCAGATCAACACAAAGCACTGCAGCAGAAAGGGTTAAAGTGTGGTGGACACGGCAGCTGATAAGAAAAACTACAGACGTCAGATTCAAAGCACTCTGCTGAGTGAAAGGGGGTTAATAAAAGATGAGAGGATGTGACTCTGCAGGTTCCGAGGCCCTCGGGGTGATGTGGGTTCGCATTAAAATCAGCAAAATAGCCAAAACCACAAACGCCAAGAGAAGGACAGCTTCCAAAACAAAGACAGAGGCTAAAAGAGACATGTTAGAGACAGTCGTTGAAGAATACAGCGGGTGACCCAGACGCATAGAAAGAGAAACGCAGAGTTTGTGCCTAGTCCGGGGTTCTTCAACTCCAGACTCGGAGGGCCCATATCCAATGTGGCGACAGCTCCACTTAAACACACCCACTTCAGCTCTGTTCGTTGGCAGGTTTAGTGGCCGTGTTTGAGCAGAGAAACCACCAAACTGCAAATGATACAAGCCCTCCAGCATCTTAAAGAGGAGACGGTGTCTCAAAAAACAAACCACATAGGTAGGAAGTGACTAGGGCCAGACCGATATTCAACCAATAGAATAATACAAAAAAAACAGAAATGGAAAGAAAAAGGCCTGTCGCGAGAACTACTTTTGTGGGGACGTAGAATTTTCAAACATTACAATATAAAAAATGGTTAAATATCCTGTATGAATAAAACAAAATAACACCCAAGTCCTGACGAGTTGCGCTACCTTATGGACGTGTGCCCCACAGTTTGTATTTTGATCTTCAAGTAACTGGAATACTCTGCTCCGTGTGTATAGAAGAACCCACTGCACTCGTTTCCTACATGATAGATGGTGCATCTCATCTCACAGACACCAGCACTGTATTATTGTGCGATGCGTGAACATTGTAATTATCGTGACAGGCCTATGAACAACTACTGTTTTCACATCGGTTGGCCCCTGATATTAACGACAGTACGGAAGCCTCCACTAGTACCTCCATTAGCATTGACACTGCTGGACGATTTCAGCCCAGCAGACCGAGACAGCAGTGTGAGGGCTGCTGCAGAGGAACTGGTCACCCTCCTGAACACACTTGCACACCAGTTGGTCACTGAATGCAGGGCTGTAGAGAAAGTTAATCCATTAATACGTCAATACAAGGTGAAGTGTTCACATCCAACTACCGTCACCCCGATTTCTCTACATGAATGAAAGGCTTTCTCGAAAAGTTACCTCATGATGTCAAACCAATGATAAAGTAAAGGGATTTGTATTCCTCCCTTATATATCTATATAACGACAACGTTAACTCGTTGTTTCTGGTAATTGTGCTACAGTCCCTAACAGTGCAGCTTGGAATTAATGGGTCAAAGGTGAAAACGAGATGAAAATGTTATCTGAGCCTTAGGTTTGGCTCATTTTTCAACAAAGTACTGTAATACAGGCTGTGACCGAAATGGATCCCTATTCCCTCATTAGTCTCGCCCTAGATAGCGAGAAAAAGATGAATTCAGACACTTCTTCCTCATCAACCGGTCACAAACAACTGCAAGTATCTGGGCCGTGTTTAAGCTCAAAGTTAGTAAAGCTCTGTGCTTTTCATGAAACAATCTTTGATTAGGACGCTTACAAACATAAGCCTCCCGTTAAAGAACTTGATGAACGTCACGGAAGGCATCTGAACAGCGTCCAGTGTCTCGTAACCCGTCTTAACTGAAAACCTGGTGGAAAACCTCTTCAAAACACATTTTCAACATCAAAAACGAATGCTGAAGTGTGAACGGTTTAATGCTCTTACTGTTATTGTTACTGAGAATAAATATTTAATAAATACATTTCATCTATAGCTTGTATACAGTGTAAAACAGGGCTTGCGTCACCCACTTTTCCGACAGACAGACATGCAGTAAAACCGGTGGTGCTTTTTCATTCGGTGAAGAGAGGAAGAAATGCATCATTAACTACACCAGAGAAGAGCGTGAAGCTGGAGTCACAGCAAGACAGGTGCCGAGTTTAGGGGCGGGAATAAGGCTGGTACCTTTGCCCTTTTGAGTGGTCTTCGTCAGAATGCTCTGCATGAGCAGCGTAAAAACACACACTACAGAGGCAGCAGCTTTCCTGCTGTAACGCAGGCAGGTCTCAGAGAGTGTCCCCAGCACACCTATAGATAAAAACACACTCCTACTTTAAAAACAAAACACACACGCAGTAGAAGATGCACAAACCATGCTACAATCAATTCTCCTACAGACAAACTGAAAGTACGTTTGCTATCCATGTTGAGAATCTGGAACCTCATAAAAAAAAAAGGTTTGATGCAACAATCAACATCAGCCTGTATGTGTGTGTGTGTGTTTACCCTATTTGGAAAGGATTAGTTATACCTGCTGAAGTGGAGTAAAGTAATTTTAATACAGGACATCTTTGAAACTCGTGATTCACACTGGATAAAATAAACTCAGCATAACAGAGTCAGTTTAACACGGGGAGGTGGAATCGTGTCGTTTTTAGTGGAGGTTCTCTGTGGTCTTGGTGCTCTCAGATCAGTCTCTTTAACTCACTGTGCATTCCCACGTCAGTTAAGAGTCCTTTACTGCTCGTAAAATGAGCCGTAAACATAAGCTCAGGAGACGTTTGTCCCACGTGAATCAAGAAGCGAATGAAAATTCCCTCAAATCCTCTGGAAAAGGAGTGTTTAGTCGGAGGCATTTGGTTTGTTTGTTGTTGTATCAGGTCACAGATACCTCGTGTTGTTTGAGTCTGTGGCAAATGTTCATACCGTATTTTCAAGACTATAAGCCGCACCCTGGAAAATAACATATAAGAAGAAAAAGCTGCACCTCGTTATAAGCCGCCTGGTTTAAAGCGTGGAAAAAAAGTAGTGGCTTATAGTCCAGAAAATACGGTAATTAATATTGGGACAGGATTCGTTTTAGCTGGACAATCTCATTATTTAAGTTATGAAGAACCTCCACATTGTGAATCAGACCCCAGCTGTGTTACAGCTGTGATTAAATCAGGGAGATTTCAGACCGCTGGACTCATCTGCTCAGCGCAGCTCAAACCAAGCATTAAAAATGAGAAGACTAACACTCCTACATTGAGAGCCCTACGCTGCCTGTCCCACACAACGAGTTCTCACCGGATTTGTATCGACGGCTCTTCTCTCTGCTGTAGACTGTAGTGTAGGGAGAGGAGGCTCGGTCCTCTGTGGCGAGGTGCTGCGCAGAGGAGGAGAAGTAGGAGCAGGAGGAGGAGGAGCAGGGTTTGGAGGAAGAGTAGGCGGGCAGAGTGCCTTGAACGTCGGCGCGAGTGGCGGTGCAGTCTTTGCAGATGTAAGTGTTGTTCATGGTGGACGTCTGAGTCTGAGCGGTGTTCATGTCGCCGTTGTTCACGGAAGTGAAGCTGCGCTCCACACCGACTGTCTGATCTGAGGAACATACAGGAACGTCGTGTCTATGTTTGGCTTTCGTTCATACCGGCCATGAAATGTTTGTGGAGTTCAAACGTCAGAAGAAAAATAAATACCTTTGATATCCCCATCCTCGTCCAAACCTAAATGACAAGGAGAACAAGCAACATTGTAACAGTCCATCGTTTCCCATTACGAGGCACATGGAGAACAGCAGTGCACATAAAACACACAAAGAGAGCGAGGCACTGACCCCAGAAGCGGTCAACGAGAGTCCGCTCCTGTATGCACGACTCGTCGAGCAGGGAGGACAGGAGCGAGGCGTCGCTGGCAGCACAGCTGCGCAGGCTGCTGTTGTGTGTTTGCAGCACAGAGGTAGACGGAGTCTTGACTGGAGTCTGGAGCAGGGAACCTGACCCAGCCGTGGAGCGACGGGACCTTCTGCTCTTCAGGGTCCTGAGAAACAGATCACGCTTTAGAGACAAAACACCAGGCCTGGCATTCTCTATTTTTGTCTGATATCACGACACAATTACACCACACGCATCATGGAAATCATAGGGCCTTATTAACTCTCAGAACCAGAGATCTGCACCAACATCACCTACCCTCTCCAACCACGGTGGTCTCATCAGTGTGTAATGAACCTAGCTCAGAAAACAGCTACGGTTCACTCATCTCCAACTGAATTTAAGCCCAGTGCATGTTTACTGCTCTGTCCACGTTTACACGCTCGACCTGCACGCAGACTTCAACTGATCGGCGAAAGAGGGCGGGGCTAACGGCTGACCAAGATATTGGTTTATAGAGGAAAATGAGAAGGGAGGGAGCACACGTTTCAGAATAAAAGTCCAGGATAATATTGATACTGTACTAATATCAGTATTAATAGGACACTGATCAAGTTCCAACAGGATGACAAAAGTGTTTATATATAAACAAAACCCCACAACAAATGGTGGACAAGTACATTTTTGAGGGAAACACGGTCAGATTCATACAAATATGTAAATGCTGTTTGTTTCGGGGGTTAATTTTGGTATTTTGTGTGCGCGTGCAGACTCCAAATCTTGTGAGCCGAGTCAGTTTCTTGGCCCCCGCACAAAAATAAAGACGTATAAATCAGATACCAAACGGGTCTGATTTGCCAAAGAAACCGGCTCACTTGCTCTCATGATGAACAGAACCTCCAGAACTGTAGGAGAAGCTGTGGTTGTGCGAAGAGTCCAGCAGGCTGTCGTCGTGGTAGTGAACGTTGCCCGCGTGCAGCCGAAGGCTGCGGCGTGACATCCTGGGCGAGTCAAAGACGGGAGCCAGTCGGTGCTCCCTCTCGTAGTCCAGAGCAGTCGAGGAGTAGCTGGAGCTGAAATAAAAGCAATGAGCTTATTAACAGAGTGACTAAAACAAACGGAGGAGATGTTACAGGACATTAATCAGTATTAAATTAATTAAAATAAAGAACCTTAGACTGACAAAGCTCTGCTTAGTGAACATTTCAATCAGGGGCAAATTTAGATTTTAAAAGCAAGGCTGCAACAAAGTACTGACAAAGCAATGCAATTCTTTAATGAGTAGAAAGAATATGGCTTCTACAGATTAAACACCCAATCACACAGACAACCAATCACAAAATGCAGGACGAGGGGGGTGTAGAGGGGTAACAAGAGGACAGAAGATGGGAAGGAGCAGTAACTCTGCACATCATATATACACTCTATAATTTTATATTTATCATTTTATTACTACTTTCGTCTCCGTTTGTACTGAACTGCTGCATTTAATTTCCCTGAGGGAACCCTCCCAAACGGATCGATAAAGTTCTACCTATCTAGATGTAACCTTACTGAAAGAACAACCGAAGAAAGCATAAGGAGTTAATTCCACACGAAGACGTCAACAGAAAATCCGATTCTAAAAACGTATCGATAATTCCGATATTTGACTCGCGGTACAATAAACGGACCTCGACGATTTTGACGACCGTTACCCAATGTGTTTGTGGGTATTTGAGCCAGTTGCACTATTCTGTTCTCTCCTCTGCTTGCTGTCTGAGGTGACATAAGAATCTGAAAAATGGACTTTAAATTAAAGCACTCAGCGATTAAAACCCCAACAACTGAACATTTCTAACCCGTCTCACACTAAACAGGCCGTTTTCTGCCGACTAGTTATGTGAAATGTCATGTGGGATAGGTCTTCCCTCTCTAATGTCAAGCAGTAGCTGCTCCCTTCCGCTTCTGTTTAAAAACGCTGTGGCACTTTTTACACCAGTTTATTCTTCAGTTTTGGCAACACGGCCAAAAACAGCAAAATAAAGACCCAGGACCGGAGGAAACGTCGCTTCCTCAAATGCAGTCAAAATACTGGAACTACCAGCCACGTTTTCCAATACTTCCACAGAAACTACTCTATACTCACTCCACAGTATGTACCAACAGGGGTGGGTGACTTTCAATAAACTGATTATACAGGAATGACTATTTGTTTAGTAGTTCTAATTATTTGTCTACACACAGGCCCTCAGGGTTGGGAGGGTTAAGGTGCCTCGAACAAAGTGGAACAGCAGCTAAAAAAAAACAAAAAACCAAAACACACTGTGTCAGTTTTAAACAGCAGATACTCGGTGGATTCAAATATGCCACATCAGAATCAACTGAGATGCTTTAAGGATTAAAACATTTTTCTAATTTTCTGATAATGTACTTACAGGGGTTGGACAATGAAACTGGAACACCTCTCATTATAGTGTGGGAGGTTTCATGGCTAAATTGGAGCAGCCTGGTGGCCAATCTTCATTAATTGCACCAGTAAGAGCAGAGTGTTCAATTAGCAGGTAAGAGCGCAGTTTTGCTGTGAACACAACATTATGGGGGACATACCAGAGTTCAAAAGAGGACAAATTGTCGGTGCACGTCTTGCTGGCGCATCTGTGACCAAGACAGCAAGTCTTTGTGATGTATCAAGAGCCACGGTATCCAGGGTAACGTCAGCACCACCAAGAAGGACCAACCACATCCAACAGGATTAACTGTGGACGCGAGAGGAAGCTGTCTGAAAGGGATGTTGGGGTGCTAACCCGGATTGTATCCAAAAAATGTCCTTCACAAGACGAATTGACGCTGTATTGGCCGCAAAAGGAGGCTCTAGTACACCATACTAATCAATTATTGTGGTCTAAAACCAGGTGTTTCAGTTTCATTGTCCAACCCCTGTATATCTTCAGGTGTAACCTCTGTTTCAGAGAAAGGAAACGCAGCAGGTTTACTGACATACACCCATCACACATAAATTATGAGTAAATGAATCAGTGAGTTTTTAAGAATTGTGAACAGTGATGTCGCATTAAAAGTGGAAGTAATCAGATCTCTTTTTTACAAATAAAATGGACTCCACTGTAGTGACCACCACGCGTGAAAGGGTTAATTTGATGTGTAAATATTTCAATTACACAACTCTATGTGAAGGTGAACAATTATTACGAAATAATCAGACATTGTGTTACAGTGTTATATGTGAAATACAAAGCTGGAATTTCTAGCTACATTAAAAAAAATAAAAAAAACATAAGCTTCCGAACGTCTGCACGAAATTAAACAGCAAGCATAACTCGGGCTGTTTCACACGCAGTTGGTAGGTGCAAGAGTTCCGGCTTGTGTTACACTGTCTTTTTCATTTGGCTTGGCTTATTGAACATGGTGCGAAAAAAAACACACCACCGCACTTCAAGAATCGGACAGACACGGTTAGTTTAACGCGTCTCCGTGAGCGCCGAACTAAACAATGTATTAACCTGTTGTTTCAATAATTCCTGCCCAATCACCCGCATCACAGTCGATACCTTATACCCGATTGGCTTCATTATACAGCAAATATCGTTTGATACGACGGTATGATTTTACCTTCTTTCTTGCGGATCCTTTCTGCAGTTTCAAGTATATTTACCAGTTTATTTACCTGCATCAGAAAAAAAAGTAGATGTGAAAACAGCCCGAGCTGAGCTACTGGATTTAGGAACGGGATCCTAGTCACGTTAATTCTTGACTTTACAGCTTTCTCCACTACGCAGACTGCTCCACTCTTCTGGAAATGCAAAGTTAATAAACAATTAACGTACCGAACACTGAAACGAGTGTTTTCATATCGGTGAACCAGAGGTTCTCGTCCTTTTCCATCTCCAGGCCCATCTCTTAATAACTAGAAAGCATGACGTCCCACAACAAAACCAAACTCAACTTCATGTCAAACTGATTTGTGCCGACACTCAAGAGAAATGAGAGAATTAGAGCCTGAAGAGCAGCTTCGTGAATACGTCTGTCCCGAACGCCGCTCGCAAAAACATGCAGTAATGTGTTACTAACGTGAGAGGACACGTCTAGTTACAGAATGTGGACTTCAACGCTGTCTCGGCATGTTATCGTGTCAACAATCCAATCTACTGATCACATTATATGTCTCCATTCGTTTAAGAAAGTCTGACGTGTCAAGTTAACAAATTGTCTCCGTCAGACACCCACAGCTGAAGTCTGTCAAACTGAAAGATTTCTAATGATGTGTTTAATCTTCATAGTTTGAACATGATCTCGATCTTCATTTATACTAAACACACTTTAAACTGCCCTTACTGACCCATTATGGATCACTGGCTCCACATATGAATGGGCCTGAGGACCACTAAAGAGTGCTTCAAGGCCCACTGGTGGTCCCCCGGGTGGAGAACCTCTCAAACTGTGCCAGAACACAAAGTGGAAAGTCAGCACTTCTTTCTTTAAAATGCTTCTCAAAGAAGTTTAAGAGGAACCTAAAATCCCCCCAGTCTTAAACTTCCTCAATGATCTAGTGCTTTTATCCACTCATGTTCTTGTGTAGGTTTCTTAAAATAAAAGTTAGATTAATATAAATCAAAACTGGCAGTCAGAGAACCGTTCTCAGAGGCCCATTTTGCTAAAATTACAACCTTAAACTGATTCATTGAGGGAAAATAAAAAAAAACAAAATAAAAAAATAAAAAAAACCATACTGGTTTGGTTCCACTGATCCCATTTTCCACAATATACCTACTCGATATCATTTATTTTACTCCAATATTGGACATAAGTGTATTATTAATAATCATGACATGGACCACTGACTTTTTGCAACATTCATTGTATTTCCAATATTGTGGAACCCTAATTTTTGACGGAGAACCTTTTATGCATTTTCTAAAATGCAATACAACAGTTCTTTAATTGTTCAATTAATTTTGGACTCTCTTTGTGCTGAAAGGGCTCCTTTACAACCTGGGTCCAAAAGGGTTCATTAGTAAAAGAAGTAGTTCTGAAGAACTTTGCTTGGTTACATGGTTCTTCAACGTGACCAAGAACGTTTGCATACAGCAATGTTTTAAAGATTGTAAGGAGTCAAAACAGTATCTGGTAAGAGGACTCTCGCTCAAGATCGGGAATCAGAACGCTTAAAGAGTCGTAACATCGTATTCTCACCGAATCACTAAAGGAGTGAAGCTGAAACCTCAATGGTCTTCAGATGTTTTCCACCATCAGCTTAGCTCCAGCCAGGCCATATGTACGAGGATAAAAGAGCAGGTAGCTTGAAATAGCCTAATCTGCCTAAATAAAGGCTAAGTAGAGAAGCTACTGCTGCTGTATTCCCGCGCAGGATGGGCAGCACCAAGAGCAGACCGACAACAATGACAACGACAGGAAGGCTGAACGACAAGGGAATACGCTCAGCTCTGCACACAGAAGAAACCCTCCACCCCCACCCAAACACCAAAAAATTACAACACAGGAGTACACAGGGGCGGGATAGTTTCCACACACTGTGCCCAGCTCTGATTTCTACGACTGAATGTTTCCAATAAGGAAGAAGAGGGGAAAAAAAAAAACCCAGCAACTGCCATCCGTGTGGAAACAATCCCAGCATTCATGTGCCTGAACTTTGGAGCCGGTCTCATCAGCAGGCCTGTTCCATTTGAGACAGCTGAACGCAGCACACTGGCAGGAAAGCTACAAACGGTAACTCCTCGTAAAGCTGTGCTGCAGGATAAACAGCTACGTCTGAAGCCTGGGAGGACTCTCCTGTTCGCTCAACATGACCTCGGTTGTAACTGAGTCTACAGCCTACAGTCACGGTCGCTCGGAAAGAGACAAAAGGAAGGCTATACACACAGCAGAGTCCAGCCCCAGCTCTCCAGATCCCACCTGTCGTCAAGGCTCATGCCACGGACAACCGCCGCACACACACATCACTGCGTACGCCTGCCAGGGGCGCTTGTGCACTCTCGCAACGTAGCTCATCAGCAGACCAGGACAGGCAGAGTGGGAGGGAGATCAAGGCTTTACTCCGTTTACACTGTTCACTTCCGGAACAACAAACTTAATGACTCAACCCATTCCCTCCCTTCTTCCCTGCTGCCGTATCGCCAATTCCCTTTCCCGTCTTCCCCTTCCCGCGTCTTGGCCTTACAGCGTTCCTCCCCTGGAAATAAACACCACACCGACCTTCAGAAGCCATGAAACTGATGGACGTTGGTTACGCTTAGAGCTGAATTAAAAAAAGAAATATCACTGGGAGTCAAACTGGTTCACAAATAAAATTCAAATGTCCTCCCTTGTTGTCAAATATTCAAAACATATTCAAACAAACACGTCGTCTCCTGCAGTAATAACGAACAGTACCGCAACACTACCGCAGGAAGGTGCGTCAATTAGTGACAGTGTCACCTCCAGGCGCAGAACAGCTGGTTTGTACGATTTTTGTACGTATTTTTGGCAATGCCCTTTGCATAAACCACCCCCAGGCTTCAGGTCAGCGGGGCCCTATTCATACGTGATTCGTTTCACCTGAGGAGGTGGGGTAAAGTATTTTTACTGCTGGACAGCATTGAGATTTATGACCGATTGGCACGAGACAAGAGAACTCGGTATAAATGACTGAGACGGGAGTGGCTGCTCAATAAACACCAAAGCATTAATAACTCATTTCTGTCCCATAAAGGCCTAAAAAAAGTCAAATATTACTTTCTGAAGCATAAAAACCTTTAGAAATACATTTTAAACATCTATTTTTGCCAATTTCCACACTCAAAAAGTTTATTCCCAGGATTTGAACCTGCAATCCTCTGCTTTAGACTGCTAGCCAATCAGAGTCCACATTTTTCACCTTTTAATCATTAAATATGGCAAGAACTGTCAGAACTGCATGATGAATGGACACAAAAATATTCCAAAATACCTTTGAAAGACCACAAATTTTACAGGGGGTTTTGAAAGACTAATGACATGCTACGTAGAAAAGTACAACATATGCTTTTATTTTGAAAGTCTACAGTAAACAATAAGAAAACAATAACAGAAAAGGTTCACTGTGCTGCCAATATTTCACCTTTTTATGTACATTTTTCGTCCAGTCTGATCTTGCTGGACACCCAGTCAGAGACACGTTTGCTTTTCTTATTCTGGAGGATCTGTGTTGAATTTTATGCCACGAACGTAAACCACAGACACACACAAGCTACATTTGAATGTTGCTGCAGACGCTTGCCCGAAGTGTAATTGGTCTTTGGACGTACTTCAAAATGTGTTTCGTGTTAGTGACTCCAGAACCCATAAAGCAGCAGAACGAAGGAAATATGAAGTATTTTCTCTTTGCTAACTGCAGCTCTAAAGATGTATGCGTGTGCAACAGTCACATCGCAGGACATTAAAAACATGTGCGCAAAAACAATCTGGATATTTAGCCGAACGGTTACCAACAATACGATATACTGTGAAAGATAAAATTAGGACACCCATGTAATCCTGTCTTTACTACATAAACGTATTGAAATTTGATATTTATACACACAAAGTCATGGCAGAGCCCTGTCCTTGCAGAGTGGAGGAGGAGCCAACAGCAGGGGGCGGAGCAGAGCGCGGGAGCAGAAAACAGCCAGCCCAGCCAGTATCTCACTCTGTCTAGATCCTAGGTAGATATCAGCACTTCAGCCCATATCGCACTGTTTATATCACGAGATATATATAAACAGTGATCTACATCCTCAGCCCATATCGTTGCTCTGTCTAAATCCTGATATAGATATAAATATTGATATGACCCCGCCCTGTTTTTGCTTCCAAACGGCAAACCATTCTCATTTTACATCCACCAGAGACAGATCACATCTGCCCATGATCCTTTATATTACACCAGCCTCAAAATCAACATCATGACACGCAGAATCTTTGCAATCTGGTAGCTTTTAACATCGGGTTCTGGATTGAAGGTGTCGGCACTGACCTGAACCGATTAGGTCGTTTCCTCCCGCTGCTTCTCCCTCACGGCCGAGAGGCAGACAGTCTAATGCATGCAAGAATCTCACTGCCGTTCTGGGCTGAAGCCAATTCATCCCAACAAATGTGCTTCGGCACCGAGGGGGCTACACCAGAGGAAGCCAGCCAGGTCCGAAATGACAAAGCAAAAGAGCCCGACAGAGCTCACTATTCTGAGAGCAGCGTGAGCGAGACCACGGTCCGAGTTTATCTGCTTTACAGTCGGGACGTGAGAAAATATTTCCATCTCAATGTATCGACTGTGTTTCGCAATAATGTCCTCTTCATCCAGCAAACCGTACAAAATAGAGCAAACCGTTTAAGGACACGCGATGCAATGCCTTTATTACAGTGAAGCTGTATTTATATTAATTATTACCAACCACCAATACACAATGTCAGCAAAGTTGGTCAGTTAACAGTTGGTTGTGGTTGCTATGCAACATCAAAGTCCAGGACCATTTCGTGAACAGTCAGAAGGTAAAATTCCAAAACAAATTATACTTTTGCAACAAAAGTGTAATAAAAACCTATTTTAGTACTAAAGTATCATAGTATTGGGGAACGACTGGACAATAACAAGCAAAAATCTTCTTAGACAAATGGTGATATGAATAAAACAACAACATATAATGTTCAGGCTTCAGTACGTTTGTAGCTCCAAAAGCGCAGGTTTTTTGTAGATTTAAACAGTAAATATCTAAACATACTTTTTTTAATAATAAACTTGACAAAAATTCACTCCGATCCGAGTGTGTGTGTGAATTAAATTCTACAATTAATCTATTAATCAATTAATCTACACTTTAGATAAGATGTGATTGATTCTGAAATTATATCACTTCATTTATTACGTTTCTATCGTGAAATATTCAGAACTCGCAGTTAAAAAGCACATTTTCTTAAAAATGACCATTTTATAACGCGATTGTCCAATAATCCAGTCTGACTGACTTCCTGGCCATTCAGATCCCAGTGCCTTTAAAACACCGTAATCTAATCGGTTTGTGTGCGCTGTAGTACACACTCTGGACTGATATCTGTCTGTGTTTGTTCACTACTGATGTGACAGAACTGGTTTACAGACTGGTGAATGAGCTGTGATTTGGTTCTCTACAGGCCTCAGTTTACTGCCTGCGATACGAATCGTGCAGGTGGAACCGGGGCGTTTTATGATGTTAAGATGTTTGAAAACGATTCACAGTTGTAGCAGATCTGGTACTTTATGAAGCCAAACAGCAGGACCGAGCAGAGCACAATGGGATATTGTTGCCATCAGCATCTCTGATCTTCCCCCACTTTCGACAGCAAAAACGGATCTCAACCCAGTTTTTTCGGTGCCAAAAATTACACAGATGCCTCCACACCAGTTCAGAGAGCTGCTCCTCAAAGTGGTCACTTTTGTAAGTCGCTCTGGATAAGGGCGTCTGCTAAATGCCGCAAATGTAAATGGTCGGGCATGCATCTTTTTTAATCGACCAATCAAAGTCTTGCTGCAATGACTTTGCCCACTGAATTCGAAGTACAAAGTCCATGCTCCCACTGGTAAGACGGCTCTGCTTCCGCCATCATTTGAGTTCTAGATATTATGTTAAGTTAGGTTGTTTCCACTGCAAAACATCTCCACGCTGAGTCTAAAGTCATACTTCCCTCCTGAGAAGCTCCTGACTGCTCCAGTGGCTGAATATAATGCTGCCTTAAGGCCACCAGACACTGTGAACACTGTGGTTCAAGTCAGAACGGTTTAAAAACCGATACCTGATCCGTTAAAACATATCTGGACTGGACCCAATTCCTTTACACTGGATCGGATCATCACAGACCTTCTGTAAAATGGTTTTCAAAAAAAGGAAAGACGTTTTTGTAATGTAAGCAGACCGGGACCCTGCAGGCGTTCCTGACTCACTGCAAAAGACAAGGGGGAGTGTGAAATGTCAAACCTGCGATAGGAACAATGTCATTCCTCTGTCCTGACAACACACAAGAATGAAACCGACCTAGCTGCTGTCAATCAAACACTTCCTTTGCCCCGTTCCCACACAAAGCTAAACCCTCCTGATGAGTGTGCACTACTTAATTTACATTTTTCACCAGAAAGTGAAAATGCAACACTCTGCAGTGACCCCAGCAAACAATGTCACCAAACTAGTTGTTGACAATGTGACTGTTTTATTATTATTAGACCAAATGCATCACAGCATACTTTCCTGAGCAAGATCTCTGTAGAACTTGCATTGTTCAAGGCAAAGAAGGGAGAAAACTAAGGCTGCAATGATCCAAAATATCACGATGCACCGCATGAATCAAAGACTGGAACACGTGATCTGGTGGAGGTGTACTTTTGAATCAAGCAAGTTGTATCATGATATGCATGATTTAATCCGCCTTGCATAACACTGATCTGAATATGGTGCAAAGACAATGCAAAGACCAAAACACAACAATGCAACGGCGATCCACGAAAAGCTGAACCCGATTTGACCAGAATCTGCCAGTCGGTTCTAAACCAAACTCGGCATGAAGTAATAAAAACCTCGCTCACGCTCGGAGCTGCATAACCTAGATTTAAAAAAAGAAATGGCTGCACAGCAGCAGGTTTTATAAATACACACAAACATTCCTCGCTGTATCTGATAAAAAGGATCGGCGACCAGTTTTCTATTTACACCAAACATGTTAATCATTGACCGTTCTGTTGTGTCCCGAGTTTGCACAGCTCTGGATGAACAACGACGACAGCTATGAGCATCTCTGGAGCAATAACTGTGGTCGGTTTTTTGGCGCATACGGTGACATACCAGCATTAAACGCGGTGCAGCCGGTTAAACGTGGAAGAAAAGCAGTTCATGTGGCACTACAGATAGATTTGTTGGGCTGGACGAGATTGAACCAATCATAAGCTACAGTTTGGCCGAACTATCGCTTAAATACAGTGGTCTGACTTTACTGCACACTGCATTACGAAGAGGGAGGACAATGAGAATGTCAAGTACTACTAGTGTGGTCACCCATACATGCCTCAGTGACTCACCAACCAACAGTGCCACACACAAACACACAGAGGCACGCACACACACACTTCACCGACTACACACCAGACACACCCTTCTACAAGAACTTACTCAGCCAGTTACATTTCCATCCCCAACTTCTGTTTTCATTTTTGAAAGGGGAACGCTCGTCTAAACCGATGCGTGTTTGTAACGCACCGGGTTTGTCCCTCACTTCAGCTCTCGCCCTAAACGCCTAGATCGGTTCCCCTCCGCCACACCCCGAAGTCAGACTTTTAGCTGGAATGCCACGGACACCACACTCACTCCACCATGTCGGTTCATGCACTTCAAGACCAGGCTGAAGCACGAACACGAGCGCCCTGGGGGTGAAGCTGCGGGAACGCACACCCTGCTATTACAATTACTCTCGGCCCGACGTTGGAGAGTTGCGCAACACCCACGCCCTGGAGCGCTGGTGTGGAATTCACCCCACCACCTGCTGTAAGACACCCCGTCCTAAATGATTTATGAAGTCAGGCTGGAGCGGAACACATGCACCTTAAATCAGACTTGGGTTTTTTTTTTTGTGACTAGACATGAATGAACACCCTGGAAAAAAACAAACCATCACATGCTCACCTGAGAGAGTAGGTGTAGCCCGTATTCTCTGCAGCGATCTCTTGAGTAGTGTGTGTGCGTACTCTAGAAAACGCCATGGTGTCCCTTCAGTTCAGACTGCAAGAATCAAGGCAGGGGAGTTTACCCTTGATACACAATGCAACCACTTTTCGCAGAAACACTCAACCAGTGAGTTCTGGTGAGGCAATAACTGCACTTTAACCCACAGCTGGTGCTGGACAGGCTTGGCAGTGTCCTGAACTGCCTCTGGGCTTAAACACTAGTAGTTAGGGATGCACCGATACTGGAACTGAAGGTCAACGATATCTGCAGATGTAAATATGCACAAGTTGGGAGTAAACCCACGTGGATTTGCATTTCCATAGGATTATAAAGCAGTAAAACACAGACAGGCACTGAATAAACATCCTGCTGTTCTGGGGCTTTATGGGAAGGTGTGAAGTGGTTTAAAAACAACAAACAGCTGCTAAAATATAATATAAAATTATTTCTATGGAAATTTCATTAAACACTGACGTATCAAGAAATTCCAATACCAATGATTCCAATATCCTGCATCCCCAATAATATTAATATACATGTATATAAAATAATATTTATATATATTATTATATATAATAAAATATATACCAGCACCACCACTACTAATAATAATAACAACTAAAAAAAATAAATAAAAACACCACCACACAACTAATTCTACTGTTACAGCTACGACTACTTTCACAAATAACAATATTAACACAACTAAAGCTACTGTTAGAACGACTGCTGAATAAATGACTACAAGAAGAAATAATAATACAAATAAAATTATTATAAAATAAAAACATGGCCACACAACTAATGCAACTTTCACACACAAGAACAGAAATATTATAAATATTGATAATTACTGTAATAATACTAATACTACAATTATTATTATTATTATTATTATTATTATTATCACCCTCAGGATTCAAACACTGAATCAATCTGCTCTAACTGTCTCTTCAGACCAATCAGGGCCTGAATCCAGTACCCTCCCTGTCATGAACCCGAACCGAACCAGTAAAGAGGAGAATCCAACCGCATAGACATACAGAGAGTTTCCTCCTGCCTCAGAGCCTTCACTGTCCTGAAGTTCAGAGCAGAAGGCCATGTGGAGAAGCAGTCTGGATCTGCTGCCTGAGCTTCAGCTTCTATACCTGTCTGCAGATCCAATGACCCAGTGTCCCACCATGAGCCCAGCTCAGTGTCCCCAGCTCACTGCCCCCCCATCCAAGACCCCAGCTCACTGTCCCAACCTCATTGTCCCCCCCATAAGCACAGCTCAGTGTCCCCACCTCCCTGTCCCACCATCGGCCGTGCTCAGTGTCCCCGTCTCAGTGGGGAATCGTACCTCTCTCACAGGCAGGTCTGGTCCATCAGGACAGGCTCGCTGCGCGCGCAGAGTGGACACACGTCGGTCAGGACGGGAGGAGTGGGCGGACAGCAGCTCGGAGAAGCTCCGAACACAGCAGCAAAATGGCCTCTGAGCAGCGAGGAGCAGGAGCTCAGCCCTGATCCCGTCTTAAACAGACAGTGCCCCCTCCACCGGTCAGCAGCGTCCAGCGCAGCGCTCAGCTCTGCTGCGTGTTTGTGCGCGGCGCGTGTTTACGGCGAGCTGACCGCCGCACCACGTGACCAGCCGCAGCCGCTGATCTAACAAAGGCTCCCCGGCCCTGTCCCACTGTCCACTGTCCCCCTGTCCTCACCCGCTGCCGGACTCGTCTCAGCTTTCAAACACGCGCACTAACGCAGACCTTTCTCGAAGGACTGAATCCGACCCGCTTAAACACAGAACCACACTGAACCTGATTTACTACCCCCGGGAGGGGCAGGGAGAGGGAGGGGGAGGGGCGGGGAGAGGGAGGGGCAAATACAAACACCTCATTACTATTGAATATACAACCTGACTACACAAACACAACCCCACTGACTTTATATCACCACTGAATATACAACCTACTGACTATATACAACCCCACTGACTATATACCAGCACTGAATATACAACCTACTGACTATATACAACCTTCTCACTATATACAGCACTGAATATATAACATTACTGATTATATACAACCTTCTGACTATATACCAGCACTGAATATGCAACCTACTGACTATATACAACCCCACTATATACCAGCACTGAATATATAACATTACTGATTATATACAACCTTCTGACTATATACCAGCACTGAATTTACAACCTACTGACTATATACAACCTTCTGACTATATACCAGCACTGAATATACAACCCCACTGACTATATACTATAACTATATAAAGTTCTATTCTATTCTATACCAGCACTGAATATACAACCCCACTGACTATATACCAGCACTGAGTATACAATCTACTGACTATATACAACCTTCTGACTATATACCAGCACTGAATATACAACCCCACTGACTATATACAACCCCACTGACTATATACCAGCACTGAATATACAACCTACTGACTATATACAACCTTCTGACTATATAGAACCCCACTGACTATGTACCAGCACTGAATATGCAACCTACTGACTATATACCAGCACTGAATATGCAACCTACTGACTATATAGAACCCCACTGACTATATACCAGCACTGAATATACAACCTTCTGACTATATAGAACCCCACTGACTATGTACCAGCACTGAATATGCAACCTACTGACTATATACCAGCACTGAATATGCAACCTACTGACTATATAGAACCCCACTGACTATATACCAGCACTGAATATACAACCTTCTGACTATATAGAACCCCACTGACTATGTACCAGCACTGAATATGCAACCTACTGACTATATACCAGCACTGAATATGCAACCTACTGACTATATAGAACCCCACTGACTATATACCAGCACTGAATATACAACCTTCTGACTATATAGAACCCCACTGACTATGTACCAGCACTGAATATGCAACCTACTGACTATATACCAGCACTGAATATGCAACCTACTGACTATATAGAACCCCACTGACTATATACCAGCACTGAATATACAACCTTCTGACTATATAGAACCCCACTGACTATATACCAGCACTGAATATGCAACCTACTGACTATATACCAGCACTGAATATGCAACCTACTGACTATATAGAACCCCACTGACTATATACCAGCACTGAATATACAACCTTCTGACTATATAGAACCCCACTGACTATATACCAGCACTGAATATGCAACCTACTGACTATATACCAGCACTGAATATGCAACCTACTGACTATATAGAACCCCACTCACTATATACCAGCACTGAATATGCAACCTACTGACAATATATATGACTATATCAGTGGGGTTGTATATTCAGTGCTATTATTTATATATGTATTCAGTGGGGTTATATATACACTCTCTTATTTATCTATAGCACTGAATATACAACCCCACTGACTATACACAACTTTACTGACTATATAAATGTACTGTCTATTAAACTAATCATTAATCATGATCATCAATGGTTGTTTAAGTACCAGAAGTGGCCCAAATGTGTTTAATATCTGACCTACATACCAAACATGCTTCTACCCAACATGCTTCGCTGTTACTCAAGTCAAAACAGACATCCCCAATAATAACAACAACATTACTTCTACTACTACTACTACAACTGTTGGTTTTACTACAACTAATGCTACTGGTACTACTGGTGGATTTGGGAAAATGGCTCTAGCTCAGTCATATTGGACAGAGGACATTTGTAAACAGCAATTGTCAAGTCTTTCCACAGATTCTCAATGGGATTAAGGCCTGGCATTCTGCTGCAAAACACAAACCATTCATTACAAGTAGATTCACTCACTGAATATATAACTTAACAGAAATATAACAGTCTATTAAACTCATCATGCTCATAATCACACCACCCATATAGCAATGAAAGGCCATAAGTGCAATAAGTGGTCCAAATTTGGACCAGATATGTTGGCTGTCTGGGCAGATCTGACCTACATACCCAACATACTTCTAACTAATATGCTTAGTTGTCAAGTAAATACTGACAGCACTATCACATTTACGGCATTTTCCAGACACCATTATCCAGAGCAACTTACAACTTCGCTGTTCAATAGATATCATTAGCTAGTTGGTAGAGACCAGAACCCAGAGATTCCTCAAGCTTAGGTGCTGCTGAAACATATGTGGAGTGGAGACCTCCGTACCAACAAGATTAAGTATAATTATAGAATAAACCTTTCAGATGCTCTAGTAGAGGCTGGTTTTATTAAGGGGTCTCAGAGTACTGGTGGATGAACACAAATGCATGCCACACTCTATAGATTTTTTGTTTATTAAAAACGTTGAAAAACTATGCATTATTTGTTCACGGCACTGTAACTGTGACGAGTAAAGAGTCACATATGTAGAATGGAATTCTGACGGGTACAATAGCTTCATGTATTAATGAACTGAAATAATTATCAGCAAAAAATATGATATCCTTGAATTTAAGCTCAATGTTGAGCTTTATGTATACATTTATGTAAATGTGCTCATAGATCTAGACAGTTGTCCATCTCACACACACACACACACACACACACACACACACACACACACACACAGGGCGCAGCTCAGGATTTATGTGTTGCTCAAAGGCACTTCAGTCATGTCCTGCCAGTTCAGGGAATCAAACTCGCAACCTCCCGGTCAGCAACAGGCCAAATGGTCATATTCATGCAGTCGATATCACCCTTCTACAGTCTAAACTGCACAATCGTACGGTCCTACTGCGCATGAAGGTGGGCGTGAAACCGCAGGCGTAATCAGCATCAATGTTTGTATAACATTTTACTGTATCTTAAAAGATTTCTTAAAATAAGCAATAATTATATTTATATATAATTGTATATAAATACAAGTCTATATTATATTGTTTAGTATATTTATTTATATTATTATATTTATTATTATTTAAATAAAGTAAAATGCTATACAAACCAGTGCTGATTAAGTATATTCAATGAAATTGCAAAAAAAAATTGAGCTACACATGTGTATTATTAAATTAACTGCAATTCAGTTCAACATTAAAAGATACTTACTGAAGAAAGAAGTGTGTTTAGCTTTTTCCAGACAGCCTGAGTTAGTAAACAGCTGAGTTAGTAAACAGCTGAGTTAGTTAGTAAACAGCTGAGTTAGTAAAGAGTTGAGTTAGTAAACAAACAGCTGAGTTAGTTAGTAAACAGCTGAGTTAGTTAGTAAACAGCTGTGTTAGTAAAGAGTTGAGTTAGTAAACAAACAGCTGAGTTAGTAAACACACAGCTGAGTTAGTAAACAGCTGAGTTAGTAAACAGGTGAGTTAGTAAACAAACAGGTGAGTTAGTAAAGAGCTGAGTTAGTAAAGAGCTAAGTTAGTAAACAGCTCCGTTAGTAAACAGCTCCGTTAGTAAACAGCTCCGTTAGTAAACAAACAGCTCCGTTAGTAAACAAACAGCTCCGTTAGTAAAAAGCTGTTAGTAAACAGTTGAGTTTTATCTTCTACACAGATGTAAAGCAGAACCCATAAACCTCTATATTGTCTAATATAGTCTCTAAAATCATTTAGCTAACGAGCTAAAGGGTTTCCTAGGCAACCGAACCCCACACTTACTCCATATCTTACGCAGATGGCGTAGCGACCCCCCTGAAGCGCGGTCAGGTGACTTAACTTCGCCCTAATGAGGTCGAGTATATTTGGCAAACAGGCTGGGGAGAGTCTTTAATTAACCAATCAGACCTCACCGGAGGGAGTTAACCACGCCCCCTGACAGCTAATTAGAATAAAGAGCAAGTTTCAGACGTTTTTATTAACTCTGTTAAAGTAATCAAATTAAATTAAAGTGTTATACAAACAACAATGCTGATACATTTTATTCAACCAAAAAAGAGAAAACAAACAAACAAAAAATAAATGAAATGTAAATGCTTATGTTACGATGTTGTGAACAAATTTTACTTGGTAAGATTACCAAAAAATAAGCAATAATTATTACATTTATTATAATAATAATAATAATAATAATAATAATAATAATAATAATAATAATAATAATAACAAAAATGTAAATATTATACAAAGAGAAATGCTGGTTTATTCAGTTAATTGGGTTGTACAATGAACATTGGGCCTAGATGAACAGATGGAACCTGTAATGATACTGGATTATCAACTGGCTCCCAGTAACAACACACATACAAACCCACTCAGAACTCACACCCACCTGGAACTCACCGAGCCCCCTATCCACCAATGTGAGCCCAACATGAGCATGTTGGCCTGGCAAGTGTCCTTGCTGTGAACCTTACCTTGAATTTGATCATTCTTTACTATACACTAGTGTTTCTCAACACTGGTCCTGGAGGCACCCCCACCCTAGACATTCTAGAAATATTTCCCTTCTCTCATCACACCTGATTCAACTATGCCTGGCATTCGTCACTGTGCCAATAGATTCATGTTTGTTTATCTGCTCCAGAGAGTCCTATTTCTTTGGCACGATGACTAGACAAACTGTGTGTGTGTGTGTGTGTGCATTTACACATCTGTGTCAGCAATGTGTGCAGCTTAAACCAGCTTATTAACAAGCTGCAGTGGTGTGTCAAAGCTAAAACATGTTGGGCGGGGGTGCCTCTAGGACCAGGGCTGAGAAACTCTCCTCTACACTACCATCACGAACAAACCATTCTCACACAATCAACCCTACTGAAAAGAAATCAGCCTGGCCAGTGAAACGGAGCTCGGTGGAAAAAATAAAACAAGAAAAATATCAGATATGAGAATTTTATTGATTTAAAACACTATAATGTAAATTCATGCTATACACCACCTCCGCTTACCTTTATTACACTTAATGTAGATCATAGATAAAAGTGGAACATATACAATGCTGAGTGTGGCTTAATGGAGCCACTAAATATTGCCTACAGGTGACAGAGTTTATGTGAAATATGACTGACAGCAAAAGAGCTGATGGTAGTGAATCGTCGAGGTTATCAGAGCTGAACCTCACCTGAACCCTTTAACAAAATACTTAAATTGTGCTGTTACATACTTACATTCTGGAAACAGTTGGAAAAATTCATTTGTACTAAAGCGCTGGTTAATATATACTGGGTATACTGGTCATATGTTATTTTCTCCACTCTTCTAATCCAAGTATATTAGTCTGAGCTCCTGATTGAACACTAAAGACAGTAAAAGTACATTTAAGTACTTAAATTATTCCTAGAATGCAACCACTGTGCATATTAATCACACATTCAGCATCGAAATATGTCCCAGGATGTCGTTAGTATATTAATAAACACAGCCAGTTCAATTTGGCACAGTCAATTCACCTAACTGGAACCTGAAGTACCCAGAAAAACCAGACACATACTTGTGGAGAACACACCAAGCACTTCGCAGACAGCAAGCCGAGACCCCCACAACCTGTGAGTCATGCCCTTCCTGCACCATGCTTTAATCTACAGTATGTTGATTTGTAATGTTTATCATCACTGTCACACACACTTTTAGAGCTTTACCTGAGAAGGAAAAATAACCTTCAATAGAAATCAGTGTAGAAGATTTTATACCACATGCTGGCTGCACTATAGCAGAGGAGGTGCTGCAGAGAGCGGTAAAGTCTGCAAAGAGGACCTTCAAGTGCAGCTTAGCACCCATCAGTGACACGTATATCACCAGATACAGGGAGAGAACCAACCGTATCCTCTGTGACTCCACCCACCCTACACACAGACTTTTCACCCCTTCTGGAAGGAGAGTGCGCTGCAACCAGGTAAAAACATCTAGACTGTAAAACAGTTTCTACCCAGATACACTCAGACTGCTGAACCCCGCCCATATACTGACTGTGCACCCTGTATAAACACTACACTGAACTGCTCCACCCCATATACTGACTGTGCACCCTGTATAAACACTACACTGAACTGCTCCACCCCATATACTGACGGTGCACCCTGTATAAACACTACACTGAACTGCTCCACCCCATATACTGACGGTGCACCCTGATTGAACACTACACACTGATGTTTGTGATGTGTTGTTTCTGTTTCTGCTGCAACGTCAGCACTACTGCACCATAACCTCCTTAATTTGTTGCTGCTGCAGTATATTGTGCAATACTAATGTATTTATTTATGTTTGCAATATTTATTTAGAATTTTAGCGATCTTGGTTTATGGATTTGATATTTATCTTAGTTTATTCTATTTTTATTTGTGTTACACACCAAGCCATGTGTTTTGAATGACAATAAAGCTGAGTCTGAAAAACAGCTACAAATCCATGTTCTATTAAGCAGTGGAGCAATGGAGATACAAGGTTTTAGGCAATAAAAAAGAGTTGATTTAAAAATCTGTTTCGTGCTCAATCAGGCAGCTCAGACTAATACACTGGGCTAGAAAATGAGAAGTTCCTAAAAACACACTTAAGAACACAACACAACTTAAGTACTCTTTGTTTTCTAGAAGGGAACCCGAGATCTACATTTTGTTGTTGGCATTTTCAAAGTCTTTGATCAGTAGATATTCTTGGCTTGTGGTCCTTCACTCGTCCATCACCACAGCGGTTAGAACACAGGTCTGTCTCATTGCAAGGGCTTCACAATTTTCATTGAAATGTAGTTCTGGAAGAAGAAAAACACTTGGTTGAGTAAAACGACATCTTTGCCGTAACACAGAGCCACATTCACTGACCATTAACCGACTGTCCTTACCGGTAACGAATACAACAGGATTCCAACAAACAGCAGCACTAAGATTAACAAGATCAGCCCGATGAAGATCCACTTGAACCTTCGCCACACAATGAACTTCATGGTCTTGCACGGGTTAGTAAACCAGAAGAATGACGTTTCAGGACGGCTAAATGGATGCAAATGAAAAAGAAATGGGATAAAGTTATATTATGTTATTGTACGACGACAGACCTGCATATGTTGGATATCAATATACAAACTTGGGAGGATTTAGCTTTGGATTCATGTTGGGTTCTTCTCGCCCTTTTCCTGCTGGCCTCTCCTCCGCCTCCTTCTCATTCACTATCTCCAGTGTCATCTCCACTTTCCCCTGGTAATGTCACACACACACACAAGAGTCCCACCGATATCATGTGATACTTGTTTGAAGCAGTTCAAAATCCTGATTATATCGGCAGAAATCATGCTCATGTGGGTGGAGAAAGACCATTCCAACCCGATTGGAACCTGATTTATCCAAAGTTATTCGCTGAAATCTTTGGAAGTAACTCAAACTTTAGTCAAGCTTGAAGAAGTGGATTTTCGTTCTTGGCTAGTGGCTTTTCAGTCCATGGCAACGTAACTCACTTATCCCTGCAGAAAGCGACACTGGTGTTCCAGCAACTTCCAGTTTGTGCCAGGCCTTTGCCTTGGGTTCTTGGGTTGTTCCTAACCTTCAATCCAAGCCAACCAACTTCCTCTCAGTTTGGGGCAGTTTTGGTCTCATTCCATATCCTGACAAAGTGGCTACAGATCCTCATAACTTTTGTACTGTTGTTTGAACCTAGGATCTTAGAATCTGCAGTTTATAAGAAATGGCTTGAAGAGACATTCCTAATTTGTGTGAATCTGACAGATGCCTTGGACTGGTGTGTGTATATTTTGTGAGGTATAATCATGAACCTGTGTTGATCTCAGAAATCCCCCAAAACTGAAACCCAATGCACTAAATTGTATGCATGTTGAACATTTACTCCCCAAACAGTCCCAAATAACTCACTGAAAGCCCAAGGCTGCCATGGTATTTATGTCCATGATGATTGTAAATAAACGTCCAACCACAACTATATGTGGTAACGTACTGTTTAAATCCAAAGGTATGTTTGTGGATTTAATGTTTCACCTTCCAACTATCCTAATAAAAGACCACATAGTTAAACCTACTACCTAAAATGAAGGGAAATATGAAATCTCACATATTGTGCTGCATAATTCATAAGTGCAAACGAGATGCAGTCAAAAAATATCCAACAATAATATATTTTTTTAGCGTCAACAAACAGAACTAGGGAACTGTGGTCTGGTGCACATGTATGAATTTGTTCCTACCTGCGAAAGCGGTCAGTCGCCGGCAGACTGCCGATGACTGAGGAAATCCAATTGAGTGCTGTCGGGGGTTTCGTTTATGAGAAAATGACAGAAAAACGTGAACAACGCTGCTGCATTAAATTTTATGCAAAGCTTAGTGATTCCAACGTGGAAACGATTCACAAATGGCCAGCCCTGTGGACAGTAGGCACTTGGCACCTGGCCATTCTTTACACACATGTGTGCTTCATCAGGCTCCCTACTCTCCCAACATGGCTCAGTGTGACTTATGGCTTTTCCCTAAAGCTGAAAATGTCCCTGAAAGCATATTTCAGTCCAGAGATGACATCATGCAACGGACCAGCTGCGGGTCATCTGAAAAGATGTGTTCCAGCACTGCTTCCGACAAAGGCAAACCATTGGGAGTTGTGTGTGGCAACCCAAGAGAACTACTTTGAAGGAGATTAGATCTGAATACGAGTATTGTTATTATATGAATAACGGATATTTTTTGAACACACCTCATATATATACACACACACACACACAAACAAACACGCACACACACACACACTCACACACACACACACACACATACCCCAAGCTCCTTTTTGCCATCTTTCTCAATGTAGCAGGGCCACCATCCTCTGGACGACTTCTGGGCAAACAAGGACTTTGAATGGTCAAACTTCAGTGGTGATTTACTGTCGTTCGCTTTCTCCAGCATGTTCAGGTTGCACTTCTCCGGTGTTTTGGCAGGTGAGATGAGGTTGTGCAGGTCAAGTTCAACAGCCCCTGTTAGACGGTCTAGAATGAACACACACTACCACACAGCCAGGCCAAAATCAATTCCCACGTAGTATAGCAGACATCTTACCGAGGTAATCGTCCAGCGAGAATTTATCATTGTCCCATATCTGAATGATCAGCTGAGGTGGAATTCGAAACTCCGTCTTGTCCAGACTCCAGAAATGTTCCTGTTGGCAGATGACACCTTTATAGGATATTCACACACTTAAATGATACAGGAAGATAAATAATCCTGCACCTCACAACTGGGGTTAAAGGTCACACCTAGCATTAGGAAAATGCCAAGGGGTTCATGTTTATTTATCTGATCTAGAGAGTCCTATTCTATTGGCAGTACTTCTCAATAGGGATACATTCACTTTGATCACTTTTTAAAATATTTTATTTTATTTATTGATTTTTATTTGATTATTTATTTATAATGTTGTCAGTACCATACTGTGAATTTCTCCACTGTGGGACTAAAACAGGACTATCCTATCTTTATTGTCATAATTCTCATAATTGTATTACCTTTTTGGAAACAAGGCACAGTTGCTCAGCAGGCAGGTAGTCAAACTCAAAGACAAATCTCCAGTTAAAATTTCCATCCCCGTCAAGTGATCTATAGTGGACGTCAGTCTTCTGCTTGTCTTCGTCCTTGCCTGGCATCCAGCTGAGAATTACAAATCAAATGAAAGTCCAGTAAAGCTCTGGTCCTGGGTCCTGGCCTAGATAAAAAGTGCTGAAACACGTGAAACAGAGAATGGGTCGTGTACCCCTTCACATAGATGTCGCTCATGCGCTCTCCAGTGATGCTAGTTTCATCCAAAATCACGTCAGTCGTGTTCCAAACGATGACACGCAGAACATACCTGATGGAAGGAATAGAGAGGTTAGTCTTTTAGCACCAGTAAGAAGTAACGAGTCATTGATCAGATGCTCACTTTTTTGACTTGCGTGGAGATATATCAAAAGGAGGTCCAGGAAGGCCCAGGCTTTTGGGGAAAATATCCACCCACATTTGGAGATTTCCCTACAAACAGAAAATAAGTACAAAGTAAGGCTACTATTCCTTACAGAATCTACAGAGATCCTGCAGAAACTGCAAGTGTGATTGCAGCTCAGCAATGTTGCTGTAATGTGTTGGTTGCTAAGGTGTTGCTAAGGGGTTACCTGTCACAAACATGAGACGTGCCAAATATTTTGCGCAAAAGCTGTGTCCGCAAACTTTTGGCCAACATGTGGGGTGCCAAATCTTTCTTATTCACAAGACAACATTTTGTGAGCTGCCTGAAAACAGGCCATTTAATTAACCTGCTATTCAGAATGGGCTTGCCCCTCCCCCAACCGAGTAGCTCCACCCCCATTTAGAGAACACACTAACCGTGTGTTCACACTAGTAGGTGACAAATCTCGTACGTAAAGATGCTTGCGTTGCATCATTCTTTAACGTTCCCTGTATATGAGTAAAGATGCATCGGCTTTAGAACCCTAAGCCAATTTTGTGGGACGCTTTTGTAACATTAGAAGAGTATATATAGGAGATAATCACACGTACTAGATATTGTTAATTTCAGGAGATCCTTGGCTCCTAAAATTAAAATGAAGGGAATTTAATCAAAGATTAAATTTAAGTTTTTGTGGGTTTTTTTTTTTACTTATAAGGATTAAAACATTTCACATCTCAGAAACCCTTTTGGATAATGATCATCCAGAATATTTATGATCTAATAAGTTAAAAATGTTCTTCATTATTTTTGTTTTGTATGTATCAGTGTTATCCTTTTAACTAGACTTTTATTTTGAATTTTTTTTATTCACACTTGATTAACCTTTCAAATAATCAAGTTCTTATTGAGTTAGATTTAGTATTAAAGGCGAGCACATACTAACCAGTTTGACACTGTTGGTGTAGACCACAAATTTCAACAGTAACAAATAATAACAGACATTTTTTAACACGCTTTACATTTTGTATTTTTTATTTCGCACATTTTAATCCCATATATAGTCCACAAGCTAGGACTCCCAATCACACCTCCAGATTCTCCACATCCTATCCGTCAATAAGAGCAAGCTCAACTGTGATCCCGAGCGGCAGTGGATTAGAGTTCTGTTGTATACAACATCAGTATAGAAATTAAATTCATGTCCACATCCATAACAATAGGTTACAGTTGCAAAGCAGGTTCCCACCTGAGAGAGAGTGGGTTGGAAGGTGCTGTAGAGTGTTCTAGTTTCCACATGTTCGGAAATCAGGCCCTGGGTTCTGAGAACGTGGAGCGACAGCCGTTCAGTGGCAGGACCCAGGTGCTGGTGCAGCTCTTTGTTAACCTCTGCAATTACACACCCATAAATACATACATACATTATAAATAAATAAATAAATATATATATATATACAGAAGAAAACAATTGAAAATTACCAAAATCAGAAAGGCGATATTCTTGGCCATGGAAAGTTAAGGTGTTTCCGTTGTCTTCTGTTGTAGGGGGAGGTACTCCTTTCAGGCGTGCATGATTCTGAAGAATCTGGGATGGTTTCAGCTGATCCCGCCACTGGTTTGTCCCAGATCTATTTCAGGAATAACGTATTAGCCAGGCAAGGACCTCATTTAGGAGAGCTCGAAATAACAGCCGGCAGAAGGGATCTCATCAAAAGAACAGCGTCATACTCAGGTCCCGGAGGGCCACAGACTGCAGAGATTAGTGCTTTCCCTCATCGTAGAGGCTAAAATCAACTCACGAAAGCCTTTGTGATCAACTTATCTACAGAGAAATGCAGCTGACAAACACAGTCTTTCACAGCGGCTGTTTATACTTGTTTGCGCATTTTTATTTTATGTGCAGAGCATCCCGGAGACTGTTCCACAATTTTGCATTAACGTATTAAAAATAAAACACAAAAACGTATGAGGCTCACCGGGGTCTGGTGATACTCACATGCAGTAAGTCTGTGGTAGACCACAGTGGGAGCCAAAGCGAGAGAGGAGCCGGTTCTCCAGGTCAATCACCGTCTCTCCTACTTTCTCATCACGAGTGAGGAGGTCAAAGTCATAGACGGAGATCTTCAGGTCTTTGTCTTGAGGGAGGAAGCATGGCAGCTCAAACATTCTGTCGATAAAACAGTCGTCGCAGGCGGGGTTATCGATAACGAGAACTCGACCACAGAGACAAACGCTGTCAAAAATCACATTCAACACTACCTTCCAAACACCGGGTTAACAGTGTTCGGTATGTAGTTGTCTCGGTCATCAACAGTCTTCTTTCCCAGGGTGATCTTGATGTATGGGTCGCACTAGATAAACAGTTCATAGGCAAAGTAAGTTCAGGCCATATAAATAGGTTTTTCACAAACTACAAAAGGTTCCAGATATCATATTTTGTTTAGGACGCTGAACAGCTGCCACTGGACTGCTGCCAATTTGAAGAGGAAATGATCTCTAAAGGCATGAACTTATGCATAAAGATGACACGTTCTTTTTGTAGTTTAAGCAAAAACATTTTCTGATTTTTAATTTTTTCATTTTCAAAATAACAGAAAAGGAAAAGATCCCGAAGCAAAACTTTGGGCACCTGCATGGTTAGTACCTAGTAGCTCCCCTTTGACAACTATCACAGCTTGTAAACACAGCTTTTCATGAAATTCTGCCCTTTTTTATCTTATCTTTGCTCATTACATCCAAAAAGTCCTATTTTAACCTCATGAGTCCACAGGACGTTCCTTTGCAAACCTCTGCTGAAGTTTGTGGTGAGGATACAGGAGAAGGCTTCTTCTGATGACGCTTCCATGAAGACCATATTGGTGCAGGTGTTGCTGAACGGTTGAACAATGAACCACAATTTGCTAAATCTTCCTGAAGGTCTTTTGCAGACAAGTGGAGGTTCTGATTTGCCTTCATAGCAATCCTATGAGCAGCTGTCTCTTGGCCTTCCAGAGCATATCTAGACCTCCACTGTCCCCGTTAACTGCTGGTCCTTAATTACATTTTGAACTGAGGAAATGGCAACCAGTGCTAGGCAACTGCAACTGCTTAGAAGAACCCACTCCTGCTGATGTTTGGGACCAGGTTAGAGGAGTCTGGGAATTGATAAAGCTTTGAAATTTGCATCACCTGGCTTTGAATGAGAACAAGCAGGCTAATTAAATCAAATGTTCTGAGCACTCTTCCCCTCTAAAATTGTACAAAACCAAAATAATACACCAGCGCTGCTTCAAATGGTGAAAAGTGTGTTTCATCTTTAACTTTATGCCTTTTGGATTTGAAAGTATTTATCTAGAAAACTATGGATATCTCCACATATATTTCAATGTCACCATAAAGACTCAGGCTCAGTATCTCAGAACTGCCCAGAATGCAGACAGAACCTTACAGCTCAAAGGGATGAACTGATAAAACGCTTAAAATGTTAAAATGCAACCATATCGAATATTATTTCATCAAAAAAAGTCCCCTGAAGTTCACTTAAAAGTATAATTGTGAGTCAACAAAATCATTTTCCAACCTGTCTTTACTCTGTGTAATCAAGCTGTCTTGATAGCAATGCTTTTATGACATACATATGCAAATGACCTCTGTTCTGATTGCTTGCCCAGCGTCCTGCTTCAACCTGAATGACTCGGTTATGTAAATGTGTTGGTTGTTGATTTGTGGTATCGCAAATCCTTGTTTTAAACAAGCTGTTACAAATATAAAACAAGTTATTTCCATGCATGGATCAGGAAATGAATGGTATGCTTTGAAAAATAAAACAAAATAAAAGTGTATGGCAATGTTCTTTTTCTGTCCTCATGGTATTATATGGTATTATATATTAGTTTGGGGTTCATTAGATATCAATGAGAATTTGGTGATAGTAGTGGTGGTGGTGGTGATAGTAGTGGTGGTGGTGGTGGTGGGGCGGGGTGTTGCCAGTCGATTGAACTGTCTCTCATGCTATGCTCAAGGTTTAATTATATGACTGTTTATATCTTATTCTGTGAGAATGCAGCACTAAAAACATACCAAGCCATTGTTGTCTTTGGGCTGCAGGTCAATTCCTCTGACCACATAAATCCTGACCAAACACTCCTGTGGGCCGCTGTCCGGTAATTCTCTGAACTGCCTTGGAGGAGAACGGATGGCCGGGTCATCGGACAGTGGATAGATTTTAAAAGAGCCCTGAGAGCAAGTGAGTTGGTCATCAAATCAGTGTAAAGTTACATAAACTACAGTAAACCTGCACAGACAGACCACATTTACCATTTCAATTAAAACCTAATTAACCTTAAAATGGGTTATAAAGTGTTTTTATACATTTATAGAGCAACCACAACATTATGATCACCTCCTTAATTCTACATTCACTGTCCATTTTACCACACAGGAGCTCTTTGTGGTTCTATAATTACAGACTGTAGTTCATCTGTGTCTCTGCAGACTTTATTCTCCTCCTTTCACCCTGATTTTCAATGATCAGGACCCCACAGGACCACCACAGAGCAGATATGATGTGGGTGGTGGGTCATTCTCAGCACTGCAGTCACACTGACATGGTGGTGGTGTGTTGGTGGATCAGACGCAGCAGTGCTGCTGGTGTGTTTAAACCCCTCAGTGTCACTGCTGGACCCAGAACAGTCCACCAACCAGAAATGTCCAGCCGACAGCGTCCTGTGAGCACTGATGAAGGACTAGAGGACGACTGACACAAACTGTGCAGAAACAGATGAGCTTCTGTCTCTGACTTTACATCTACAAGGTGGTGTCTCATGGAGTGGACAGTGAGTGGACACAGTGTTTAAGCACTCCAGCAGCACTGCTGCATCTAAGCCACTTGTACCAGCAACACACACTAACACACCACCACCATGTCAGTGTGACTGCAGTGCTGAGAATGACCCACCACCCACATCATAGCTGCTCTGTGTTTTTTTCATCATGTAAACAAACGATGCAGGTTTTACCTTAAGCTCTCCAACCACAGTGGGATCATCATCATCATCCTCATTCTTGCCACGATACAGTTTAAAGGTGTTACAAAAGTCAGTCAGCCCCTTATACTCAGCCACGTCTTCAAGCTCACTACTGAACACCTGTAAAATGCAGGGATATACATGTCATAATAATACATGCAAATTTCAATATTCAAAAGGAAACTTTAATTATAGTTAATAGGTAATCCTGTCTCACATTCTTACATAGAGGGGTTGGACAATGAAACTGAAACACCTGGTTTTAGACCACAATAATTGATTAGTATGGTGTACTAGAGCCTCCTTTTGCGGCCAATACAGCATCAATTCGTGTTGGGAAGGACATTTTTTGGATACAATTCGGGTTAACACCCGAACATCCCTTTCAGACAGCTTCCTCTCGCGTCCACAGTTTATCCTGTTGGATGTGGTTGGTCCTTCTTGGTGGTGCTGACGTTACTCTGGATACCGTGGCTCTTGATACATCACAAAGACTTGCTGTCTTGGTCACAGATGCGCCAGCAAGACGTGCACCAACAATTTGTCCTCTTTTGAACTCTGGTATGTCCCCCATAATGTTGTGTTCATTGCAATATTTTGAGCAAAACTGTGCTCTTATCTGCTAATTGAACCTTCACACTCTGCTCTTACTGGTGCAATTAATGAAGATTGGACACCAGGCTGCTCCAATTTAGGCATGAAACCTCCCACAATACAATGACAGGGGTTTCAGTTTCATTGTCCAACCCCTTTACGTGGTGAGGTCATTCTGAGTGAGTTTACACTGTATGAACTACTCCTTTAAGGCAAATATTCAACATACAGCTACTGAAGCTTACTTTGAGAGTGTCATATCCTTTCTGAAGATACGGGCCACATTTTTCGTGTTCTCCAGTAGACGCATAAAATTTACTCCACCAGTCAATTGTCTCTTTTTCCTGTACGAAAATGTAAAATCATTTTTTAAAAGCATTTTCAAAAACAGAATTTTAAAACATTATAGACATTATGTTGTAGGTTTTTGCAAAAAATTCATTTTTTTTGTTAATCATAAAAGACTTTTAATATTAGATAATTCACATACATAATTAAGCGTTAAAATAATATCATATATACAATACTGTCAAAATGTTTGGAATCACATAAAGTGAACAATTTGATCTAGTTTTGGTCTATTTTGGGGGATGTTTTTAGAGTCTTTACTTTTATTAACCAAAAAATTTGAAATGTATTTATTGGAGACATAGATTGGACGCCAGATATTGTTATTTTTGCGAATCCTAGGCTCCGTAAATGTTTCTTTAATAAAATATTTGTATAAATGTTTTGATCAAAAATTTACTTGCTCCTACAATTTTTTTATTTGTTATTAAAAACGCCTTTTCTCAGAAATCCTGTTGGACATTAACCATCCAGAGTGTTTATGAGTTATTTGTAATCATTAGATTCACAATGATATTTATAATAATATGTTTCAAAATACATTTGATCAAATAAATAAATAAATAAATAAATAAATAAATAAATAGGAATGCCATTTCATTTGCTATTTTTGTATGTATCAGTATTATCCATACTCATGACTTTTATTTTGACACGAGAGCAAAAAGACCCTCCCTTCTCATTTTCTTCTAAAATACAATATCTGGGTCAGTGACATCATGAGCCCTGGAGTCTGTTCTAGATAAGGTAGGTCCTGTAGTTTGTTATCATGTGTGTATCATGTTTGTAGGTTACTCTGATCCTGAGATATGAAGCCTAGTAAAACTCATATTCTAAAACTCAAATCGCTGTTCAAATAATTATATTCTGATGCCAATTTATTTTTTATTATAATTATTGATATTATACAGCTTTGTATTTCGGCGTTATTCATCACTTAACATGAGGTCATCATCTAATGACTGGACGGACGACATTTCAGATAAGAAAATAACATTTTTGATTGTGTAGACATGTGTCTATAGAGGATGTGATCTCGTTTACACTTAGAAAATCAATAGTGTGATTTAATGAGAGGTGCCCAAACTTTTGCACAGGACTGTATATAATTGTGAGACGCAACTGCCCAACCAAGAAGACAACCAACCACAATAAATCTCACCTTCTCTTGCTGTTGAGTGCGATTCCATGAACAGAAAAAAAGACAGTGATTAAAGTGTTAAATAAGCTACATACATGTTGCTGTTGTTGGAACAAAACCTTGTATTTGCAAAAGGGTAACTCTGCGAAAGCACGTTTCAGACACTTCCAGTTACACCCACGAGCTATGAATGTTTATAGTAAATTTATGAATTATTTGAGAGTTTTTTTATTTCCCAGTTTGACCATTAAATATGTCATTGATTTTGGTTCTACAGTGAAATTCCTGTGAAAATATACAGTGAAGTTTAACAGTCAAACTGTGAACTTGGTGAAGTTCACCGGTTTACAGTTAAGCTCTCAACTGGATGTTAATGGTTTTACTGTAAAGGTTTTCATATAAAATGCCACAAAAAATTGTGTGGTTAGTTATTGACACGTAAACAAACACGTAAACAAACACGTAAACAAAGATTTTTGTGGATTTTCCCAGATAGATATTAAATATGCTCTTATGTACTTTTTTATTCTATAAATAAATATGTAAATATTACCTACATCTTTATGTGTCTGTCACCATTTATCTATGCGAGTGCATCGCAAAATGTTTTTTTTGGTTCATGAATTAATTCAAAAAGGACTTTTGATTTTAATCGAATAAACAAAAAGGTATGAAATACGTTACTTTACATATAAAGAAAATAAATAATATATAGGGGGACTAAAACTGGACCAACTATATCACATTTACAACTGAACTGGAAACTTCACAGTCAGTATCATTAAACAAAGGAAGAGGTGACCATGAACTTCACCGTAACTTACGGTTGTATTCATGATCGAACTGCCAAAGTGAGAGTAGAAATATGAACCATTACAGTTCAACTGTATACGAAACAGTTTTACTGCAGAATTTCACACTGTTTTTTTACTGTAGAACTTCTTTCTTGGGTGGAGGACAGCCCTAACCGCCATTTCTGTGATGTCAGCTAAAAAACACCCACAGTGATCAGCATCGCACTTAGGCAGTTGCGCCACCCAGTTACCTAATATCCTTAAATGATAAACGAATGTAACAGGAACTAATTTTAGACCACTGCTGCTGGTCGATTCATCCTGTGCGGAAGCTGGTATTTCCAAATAATGTAAACGCCAAGATACAAGGTTTTGATCCGACAGCAGTGAAACACAAAGACACAGGAGAACTTGAAAAGCAGAGCCGATTACTCCAGATAACCCATGTTACAACCAATCAGCAGGATCTTCTGCTACAGACAAGGGCAACTGACCCACTGCTAAAGAGAGTGATTATTCCTAGATTCACAGTAAGTTAGTGCAAATTTGGAAAATGATTTTTTATTTTTCTGGATCAGCCAATGAATTAAGCTCAAGCAAAACTGTAGATTTTCTGCTGACAGCATTTATGCCATACATACACTGCGTGGAATGGACGGGCTCATTTTGCCAACAGCTGCTGAGATGCCATACATAAACTGAAAGTCACAATGCTTACAGTGAAAAAGAGCTTCCGTACGTATACGACAGAGTGTACATTTTAATCGTGCTTTGTCAGGAGATGAAAGTAACAAATCCTGAAACGATGCCCGAAAGCTGAATTAAGCATACTCCACCTGAGTCTCCAGAAGAGGCCTTTCCTCAATGTTGATGTGGAGCTCCTGAGGAGCAGCTGCCATCAAAGCCACTGTGGGGACAGAAATTAAGCTTTCAGTGTCACGGCAGTTCAAGCTCATAATATTCAGTCTGTGTCCCATTTCTGGGGGTTTTTTTTCTGTATAATTCCAAAAGTATTCGATATGAATCCTTTGATGTTAAAATTGACATCTTAATGAATGGAAACCGTGTACCATTTGTGAACAATTCAGCAGTAACGAGTGTACAAACGTTACACCTCACCCCACAGGTTAATTCAGGGTTAAAACATAAAAAAAGTTATTTTTAACAGCTGATAGAGGCTGGAAAAGACTTGAGACTGGGGCAGAGCTTCACCTTCCAGCAGACAACGACCATGATGCTCTCCACCAAGTCTGATGCAGCCTCTAGACATACCCCAAATGACTTGCAGTTGTAAATGCAGCGAAATATGGTCCCAATTCTCTTCCCCATTACTTTCTACTTTATGTTGGTCTTTCACATAAAATAAAAGAGGAGTATGAATGAAAGTGTGAATGCTTGTTGTAGTTCATGGTGTACACTGTAGTGCACAGTCACCCTAACAGAAGTCGGGTTGAGAGCAGAACGTGGTGAGTGTGTGCCGTCACAGGACTAAGATGAATAAGGGTAGAAAAGAGGAACCTTTAGATGCCATCGCCACTTCGGCCACTGTGGCATAGGGGTCGCATCGGTATTCCTCCAGTGAGCTGATGGTGCACTGCCCTACGACAGGCTTCCTCCCAAACGGCCTGTGATCAATCACCTTCAACACAATTGGAGGTGTGTACATCTCCTCTTTGGGTAAGAACTTCGGAAGCAGACAGACGTGCGTTAGTACACTGCATTTACCATGAACAACCTGCATGTTTCCAGCCAAAGGAGGACCACGTTTTCTTACCACATTCAAGAGGAGGACGTTTCCAGGGAAGTTGGGGTTTTTCTTTATGTTCTTAATGACTGCAGACTGAACCCTCTCCCCTCCACACTCCACCACCAGGCTGGGGGAGGTGACTGGTGCCAACTGATACATCTTCATGTTGCGCAAACCCCATGCCAGAATCTGCACACATTATGGTTTGTAGACAGACAAATAGAAAGATAGACAGACAGACAGACAGATAGATAGACAGATAGATCTGAGTAAACTTTACCTCTATGGCAGTGAGCTGCACTATGGGACGGACCCCCTGAGGCACCATATACAGTCTCTCCCCTCTTTTTGGGGGAAGAAGAGGAAGATCAGTCTCGTCACTCTGTAGAGTGAGACAGAAATGACGTTCTTACCGTGTGATCTTAACAACCGTATTATAATAATTGGACGCAAATCACAAAAGAACCTTGTTCCTCAGAATCAGCTCGGCAGACACCAGCACGTCTCCAGCAGGCTTTCCCATGTGAATGACAGGACACCACAGCAGCTTCGGGGGCATGTCCATACCAGGGTTCAGTTTCACCAAAGGCAAACATGTGCTTCTGCCCAGCGGCTCATCTTTACCCTGCAGCAGGCACCAACACATCAGAGTTACGTCAAACTGTGCTGGAACCAAAGAATCACTGCTGGAGAACCTGGAATTATAATATTTCAAAGCCATAAGAAGTGATAAAACAGCACAAAGCTTGGAGTTTCTGAACTAGTCATAGAGACTGACCACTTGGTCGCTGTCGAAAATCTCCAGCACAACTTGGGGTGGGTTGCAAGCGAGTGCCTGAGGGTCACCGTAGATTTCCACTTGTTTGAATATGAGGGTTTGATCCCACATTGGGTTCAGGGTAGACTTGATGATTTCTGTGGTCTTGCTCAAGTGTAGAAAGGATACATGTACATATGGATCTGTAATCAAAACCAGTAGAAGGTGACAAACTGTGGAATCCCATCTCGACTAACCGAGGATTCAATTGTGGAACGAGTGTTTTTATTGAGCCAACAATTCATATTAAAAGAAAAACAAGTCAGGTAGGCATTAACCCGAGAAACTGTCTTTGTCCAAGGCGATCAGGTTCCTGGCCTGGTAAACGTAGACCCGCAGGTGGTATTCGTAGCACCCTGCAGAGACAATAGGTCAAATACATTAGTCTTGAAACGGGGATTTTCAAAGCAGCCTTTGAAAACCTCTAAGAATAAGTGCCCTCTTTACTTACGGTCAAAAGTACACGACACATTGGGTGTGTTGGCATCAAATAGGTTAGTGTCATCTGATTTTGATCCTTTGTCGTCCCCCTTTGCTTCCCTATCAATCCCCTGTAGATAAAAACCAAAGTCAAAACCTGTGTTGATAAAAAGACAAACGATATGTCCATCCCATTTTGGACGTGCCAGTTACCCAAACCCATTAGGACTCTCTCCCACCACATTCGACGCTCCCGACACTAGGAGGGTGCCGATAAACACAAGCTTCCTCCGATACATGTGAAGTCAGACCACCACCTTTTCCCTAACTGCTGCCATTGCATCATTACTGGGCAGCCAATGCCACCCAGAGAGGGCAAGCAAGCAGCATGACCCGGGATTCTAACCCGCAATCCTTGGATCACAGTACTAGTGGATTAGACCACTGGAGCCCACCTCGAGACCAGCCCATAATTCCTGATCTGATCCTGTTTTTGAGGTCTTTGCAAAGAGTGCTCACCAGCGACCCCTCCAACTTAAAGATGGCTGAAGCACCAACTCGATCAGCAGGTGCCATCTTGCGCGTCCAGCGCCGTCGTCTGAAACTATCCGAGGATCTCTCCTTTTTGTGAAACTTCCAGCCAACGAGAGAAGAGAACTCCCACTCGTCTGAGACCCCAGTATCTCTCCTCTAGTAACAGAGTGAACCACAAACAGAGGGAAAGACAAACAATGAAGGTGTGAACCATGGATGGGCAATATGACAATATTTTATTGCATTGTGAGAAATTCTGTCACATGCTTTTTGGAGCATATCAAGGATATTATTAGTGATAAAAAATGTAGTGTAATTAGTCCTATTTAACTGTATGAAGTGTAAATAAAAAAAATCAAAGTAGAGCCTTATCCTTCAGAACTCGCGGCCGATATTGTGGGATGTTTTTGTAGTTTGATGTACTTTTATTCGACAGAAAATCAGAAAAAAGTGAATATAATATATGTATATAATATTTAATATTTGTATGATTTTGACCATGTTTCGGTCAGAAATTGACTTGCACCTACAATTGTTTGTGCTTTTTTGCTTAGAATCCTGTTGGAAATGAGCTGAAAATGCAAAAACGTTGATCAATTATTTGTAATACTTAGATTGACAAGTATATTTAAACAGTAGTCTCCACAATAGTCCAAAGAAAATAAAAAAAAAAAACAACCAAAATTTCTTAAATTATTTTTGTTATTTATATATGTATCCGTATTATCCATTTCCAGGACTTTTATTCTGAAATTTGAACACTGCGTGAGCAAAGAAGAAGAGCAAACAGCCCCTCCCTTCTCATTTTCCTCTGAAATCCAATATATAAAGTTATATGTGTATTAAAATATTTTGGGACGGGCTTTTCTGTTATTGAATTTTGACTTAACTGCCAGATTTCTTTTTTATACAGTATATTTATTTATGCAGGAAATGAGACGCTCATACCTCAGCGGCTGCGCTGCCACCAGCCACTTTTTTGCGCAACCTGATCTTTCTCCTACGACGGTGGACGTGGTACATCTTCTCGGCCGCCACCCATGACTTTGGCTTATCATCAGGAGGAATGGTGATGCCATACTCCCAACCTTGATTCAGATATTCAGAGTTCATCGTTCATTTACATAAACAGTACTGTAACACATTCTTATATCCACTGTATCTATTAGGGGTGAAGCAACAAATACAATTCAGAATTGATCTTAATATGATCAAACAATGTGTTTTTTCATGCAGCAATAAGACAAATACCTACAATTCTGCTTTATGGGAACATTTTATTGCCAACAAAAAGCTTTTACGGTGTTCCACGCTACAGCTCTAGTAATATAACAAAGTCAACCTCTCTCGTCTACAGCCCTTTTGTCATCGAAGGTCCACTCATCCACCCATTTCCATCCAGGAGGGCACTCAAACTCATCAGGAGGACGGGATTTCTCTCCATTCTGAAAGAGTAAAAGGTAAACGTGCACTTAGGCCACAGGGGACCCATCCACAGGGAGCACACGTGCCCGGAGTGGGGGGTTTTGGGGGGTAGTTAAGTACCTTCCCGTCACAAGGCCTCGACTGCTCCAACACCCCACCTCAAATATTAATTATAGTTTCATTCTCGTTAGGAAAAAGTGTCATAAATGCAATAAAAGGACTTAAATGCATAAATCTTAAATTAATTAAATACAAAATAAAATCAACTCATATGGGTCACAGGACGGCTACAGAAAGATGGACTACTGCGTCAGTAGTGTATGAATATGCATTAAAAACTGCATTGTAGGACCTGTTTTGGTAATCATGCACAGGTTCTCACCACGTCTGTGTAAGGCTCTGCAGCATTACTCCACTCTCCTCCAGGGAACCGCGTCTGATTCTCATACACCTCATCCACAAACTCGCTGTGTCCCGCATCAGCCTCTGTTAACAGACTGCACGCGACACAGTTACGATCCGAATACTGTTCACCATCCGCAGATTCCCGCTATATTTACAAACCCGCTGGACTTACCTCTTTTGTGGCTTCACCACCCAATCTCCGTCCCACTGCCAGCCTGGCGGGGGCATAAAATACTCCTGCTTCAGCTTCACTTTGCCAGTGACGTCAGAGAACTTGCTGCGGTTCAACAGACCTGTTGTGCCCCACTTTCCCAGCACCTTCGCTTGGTTTTCATACTGTCGAGGAGACGCGGACAGAACTCAGCTGATCCATTACAGAACCCTGCTGCTATGGATTTTCTAAAATAAGATGGCCTCACCAGTTCTGCAGAAACATTGAACAATCCCTCTGCAAATGCATTGAATTTCTGCTCGTGTGTGGATAATCCCAGCCACATGTTCACTCGGATTTGCGCTGGAACCTTGGAACCCTTGTTTTTGTCCATTGGGTACTGTAGGGGAAAAACCCACAAAGTCAAAGAGAGGCAGCAAAACTGCATTTTAACCTCTTGGGGGCGCACAAGTCACAGGGCGAGACAAATCCCTCGTTTTACCCAAATTCTACAAAAAGCAATACAAAACAGGGAGGTGTTCCTGGCACGTCCCACTGGGAGGAGACCGCGGGGTAGACCCAGGACACGCTGGAGGGACTATGTCTCTCGGCTGGCCTGGGAACGCCTTGGGGTCCCTCCCGAGGAGCTGGCTGAGGTGTCGCGGGAGAGGGAGGTCTGGGCATCCCTGCTCAGACTGCTGCCCCCGCGACCCGGCCCCGGATAAAGCGGCAGAAGACGGACGGACGGACGGACAGACGGGCAATAGTGTGAAAATGGTTGTAGATAAAAAGATACTTAGAGTTACTCTCCACCTTTTATTCACGGCCCTCCAGCCTGTCACCCTCTCTCAGACGGACCTCGGACTGCCCTGCCAACCCTTCGCACTGGCTGTCCACCTTCCGGCTACTGAACTCTGACAAGTTTCCCACCCTACCTCGGATTAGTTGCCCACCTGCCATGACTGACTGTGTAGAAATTTACCCTATTTATCTGCTACTGTTACTATTATGACCAACATCAAACCATCATCATCATCACTCCAATACACCTGAGCATAACAGAAGACGTGGTGGTCCAGTGTACGAGGGTCAAAAATGTACGAGTAGTCTGACCAGGGTAGGGGGGGGGTCCTCCCTTGTGAGCATGGTTCCTCCCAAGGTTTCTTCCCCCAGCTCTGAAGGAGTTTATCCTGCCCTCTGGCTATGTCTTGATCATCCTTTTTTTGCTCTCAGTGAAGCTGCTTTGTGTCATCGCTCGTAAAATTGCAACAAATAAATTTGCACTTCAAAAATACAGGAACCATTTTTGGTTCCACGAACAACAACAAGAACCAAGATCCTTGACACACATCTCTTAAACTTATGCATGCTCTTCCCATATTCAGGTTCTTCGCCTTCACGATCCCCACCCATTCAGTCTTACAGGCTTAATGAGAATGAAGAATACCTTCAGGAAGATGGTCTGCGTTTTTCCACAGTACTGTCCAGAGGCCTGCTCACCAGAGGCGGAGTACAGAACCTGATGTGCGGGGACACGGCAGAAAGCTACCCTCTTTTCTCCTCTCAACATCCAGATGATCACATCTGGCATGCTGTTCTGGGGCTGTGGGAACATGTGTAAGGTCCCATGAAATACAGAATTAAATGGAAAATATGAAAACTGTGGGCTTTGAACTTGACTGACCACTCAAAATGCATCACATGATCAGAGCAGCAAGTTGCATTGTGGCAAAAATACACGCGTTAATGAACACCACGCACACATGGGACAGTCTATATGTCTACAGCAAAAGGGAGCAATTAACTGACTTTAGCCATATTCAGACAGGACTGAAGGAAGATATCCACACCTGAAACGACGGCACGCTTTCGCCAGCTGTGTGCGAGGGTGCGTACAGGCTGCTTCAGTCCACACTGAGTGTAGCGTAGTTATTTAAAATAAAAGTATCATCACTGACTGGTCACACGATTGTTTATCATTCTCTAACATTTTATCAGTGATCAAGCCAGAAAGTACCGTATTTTCCGGACTATAAGCCGCACCGGAATATAAGCCGCACCCGCAAAGTTTTTAAAAAACCTGGGAAATAACATGTATAAGAGGAAAAAGCTGCACCTCATTATAAGCCACATGGTTTGGTCATTAAAATCACATCCTGTATTAAAAACACCTCCTCAATTCAAAGTCATTTTGTTTAATTAATAATTAAATTAATAATCAACTCAATTCCTCCTTTATTAATATGGTAACGGATGGTTATAACCCTGCCTGTCCTGTTGAGATATGGAATGCCCCTAACAAAAGCCCCCTGCCCACACAGCAAATTCCCCCTGTGGGATAATACAAGGCTAGCTTATCATGAAATTTGAGATTTTACAGCACAATAAGACGAACAGAGCAGGATTTCATAACTGAATCATGAATTCAGAGATTCGCATTCAGAATTATGACACATCACGGAGCAGCAGCGAGAGGTTAAAGAGAAAACTGTAAACCACTGTGAGGCACTTAATAACAACCTCCTCTGCTAGTTGCGTGAGTCTTTCCAGCCAGCTTTCGGTGATGGTCAAGCCCTCTTTGAGGTCAGCACCGTCCTTGAACAAGTGCTCAGCCGCAGACAAGATGCTCTTCAGGGCCCCATCGCGCAGCTTCTTAATCTGGATGTCCAACGCTGTGAGGTTCGCCTTGCCCTCCAGCTCCGGGAGTTTATAACTGTGGAGAATCGCTTTAGAAATGACTGGAAGTGAAAAACTTTATTTTCTTCAATACATAAATGAGCAGGTGTAATACGGGTTTGATTCGGTCCTCTTAACCTACGTATAGGACCTGATGAAGTTCGAATGTATGTAGAAATAATCCAAAAGCAGAACGGAGAAATGTAACACCGTGTTCAGAATCACGCCTTTGACCACACGGCCACTAAACGCATTTATATCCAGAGCCTTGAAAACATAAAAACATCTTTTAATCAGCATTAAATAAACAGATTTTATTATTATTATTATCTTATTATACATCAATCTTTTATTTACTTTGGCCTGCTTCTGTAATTCGAGGACGAACGAGCCCAAGATATCTGTTCATTTGCAAGATTATAAAATGTACATATATTTTATAATCTTGCAAATTGACCGAGATGTCCAACCAGAGTCTGTGCAGTAGAGACCAGAGGCAGCAACAGACTCGCCCCCTCGCACAAGCCTGGGACTGCTCTCTCAAATCATACAGTCTGTCAATCACTTCCTTCCCAAGCATAATCCTGCCTTTCGTGAGTAAAGATGAATCATTTTTGGCAACATCATTTCTGGAGGAACGAGGAACTGCTGGAATTAGAGTGTGGAAGTGGACTGATCACCAAATGATTAGCCGGATTAGAATTACAGCTGAAATCAACAAGCAGTGGTTTAACACCTTAAGCTTAGTTACGCTTGAACATGCACTACGGGCCAGATTATGGGTCCCAGTTTCGCATTCATTTACTGTCGTTGCTGCTGCATCTTTATTATGAACCGCAACAAATCAGGGCTATGAAAACAAGCTCACCTGCTGACGTCCTCAAACAGCTGACTGATAAGCTTTTGCCAAATCTCTGCCAGTCTCGTGTCTGGGGCTTTGGCCTGCACGGCGGTCTTCAGCTCAGTGATGTTTGCTTGCTGGAATGAGAGATAAAGTTCTTCAAAAAGGTTGCAATGAATACGTGTAATTATGCAAATAACCAACCACAGACGTACCAAACGGTTCGCAATGTAAAGAATGATGTTAACTGTGTCGAGGCGATGACTGATATCCTCCCAAAATGAAGTAATGGCTACTACAGGCTTCGTGTCCGCCCACGGCAAGTAGTAGTACTGATTACCTGCAACAGCACAAATTACTGTTAACTCCATGGGCTTCCATATGGGTGGCCGACGTGGAACCCGAGGACAAACCGTATTGGTTCCCAGTTGGGCTCCCCGAACATATGTAGTCCATACTTTAAAGGGGTCATTTCGAAAACAAATTGGAGCTGATACGTTTCAGCCTCACCGTCAAACACAGCACAGCTGTACTGAGTGGTTGAAGCCAGAGGTTTGCACGTTGTGTCCAGCTTGTTGCCGTAATTGCCGATACTAACTTCGAACTGAATGGGCTCGCCAGGCTCCTGGATCATGGTGGCACTGTGGAACACGGCACACAGACAGTACTTCCTCCGGCGCTGGTATTTCTGTATGGAGATACAGAACAATACACGCATGACACACAAAAAAGGAGAATGATTCAAATATATACCAAGTCAAGTATCAAAACGTACCATAAACGTGGTTCTATAAGGTTCTACCTGCATTCTGGGCAGAGTCTTTATAGTGACACTGACATATATGGGGGTAAACTTTCCGTTTTCTAGATAAAGAGTCTAAAATACACTCAACTTAAAAACACACCTCACATGGTTTTAAGACGTCACAGAATAACAATATGTAAATCACTCTGTTTTGATCAAAATGTCAGATGGAACCTTATTTAATTTTACTGAATTAATCTTAAAAAGAATGCACTTCTGACTCAAATTAAGACATCATAAGCCACGTTTGCTCATAAGAACTCAATTATTTATATTCTGTTACTATCGAATTACTAGCAATATAGAAGTACTTGACTGACAGTGAGTATACTGTATACTGAGAACCCAAAATAATATATTATCTAATGGCCTCCATATGATTTATTTTTATATGGCCTACATATTTTATCTTGTGGCCTCAAAAATTATTATCTGGTGCTCTCAGTATATAATACAATGGCCTCAATATATCATTGTCAAATTATTGTCTTGTGGCCTCGATATACTATTTTGTAGCCACTAGAATCGTGATGTTTGATCCCAGTTTATTATCGTATGACCATGCCTGCTGAAAACAAGAGAATTACAGCAAACAGTCATTTACATTATTATTCATAGTGGACTGTGAATAGAAGTAATTAGGAAAACTGTAGAACATGAGCTCATTTGGCTACCTGAACAACCAAGATGTCATCATTTGAAATCGCCTCCACATCCGTGTCTGCCTTCCCATCGAGTTTAGTAGAAAGCTCAATCAGAACTCTCCCTCTATACGCCGCTCCCTCCCCCTGCGAGAAACACAGATCAAGGCTGTAGGAATGTTATGTGACCTCGAAACGGCACTCGGAAGGGTCTACGTTTGAAATGGTCAGTCTGTCTGACTTGCCTTCCCAAAGTTAAGGTCTTCGTAAGGGTCAGGAAGGCCGGTGAACTCTCTTGGGCTGCCATACAGGTTAACGTAGCTGGGTCCAAACGCAGGAAGAAAGCCAACCTCGGACTCGCCGGTTTCTCCTGTGAGAAAGAGAGAGGTATATTTCTTATTTCAATTCCTGAAGAGTCTCATAACGGTGAGGGGTTAGAGAGGTTAATGCATTCCAGAGGACGGCATCTGGAATGGGCTACGACAGCAGCACGTCTGCAGACTATATTGAAGTTATGAATAAAAGCTGATGTTAGTAAAATGAAATTCAAGCCCAAACCTAATATTCAGTATGTTTAATATACAAAACACACTGCGATTAAGAACATATGTGCCACTCCCCTAAAGCACTGGAAATTTGGAATTAAAAAAGCTATTTAATCATGATTATCACTATAAAACACTATTACAGAGAGATATGAATACTACCACATGAAGTACTGGTCATTTTTGTGATTCATCAAACATCTCCAAAGCTCTTCTCAAATCTACTCTAATGATGATATGATGATGTTATCCTTTAGAAGTCCAGGCCAATTTTTTGTGGGATGTTTTTGAAGTTTGATGTACTTTTGTTCACCAAAATTAGAAAAGTATTGACCCATTCCAGATCTTGTTACTTTCAGAGGAAACTAGGCTTTAGGATTTGTCTTCATCTTAGATGTAAAAATGAACAGAATATAAATATATGTATGAATTTGAACATGATTGGCTCAAAAATGTACTTGTGCCTACAGCTGTATTTGCATATAAGGACTAAAAACTCTTTTAATCCTGTTGGAAATTGATCATGAGTGTTTTTGAGCTGAAATTGCAATAATGTTGAATTAATTTCGTTGTTGAATGATTCGATTGACAAGGATATTTTTAATAAGTTCTTCAAAAAAACATCGGAATGTTCTTTTTTAATTTTTTTAGTATGTATGTATCAGTATAGTCCCTTCTCGGGACTTTTATTTTGAAGTTTGCACACTGTGTGAGCAAAAAAGGGCAAATTTTCCTTATTTAATCCAGGATCTGGATCAATGATGTCATCAGCCCCGCCCCCTCTCTCTGATCAGTCAGAGTCTGTATGCAGGTTGAGCATCAGCCCCGCCCCCTCTCTCTGATCAGTCAGAGTCTGTATGCAGGTTGATCATCAGCCCCGCCCCCTCTCTCTGATCAGTCAGAGTCTGTATGCAGGTTGATCATGTCGACGTGGACAGAGCAGTAAACATGCACTGGAAGCTCCTTTGGCGTTTAAACTGGGATTTACGTTGCGGGGTGTTTCTGTAAGGTTGTTAGTGTTAGTAAGAGCTGTTAGTACAACATATAAATTATTGTATTAGAGGTTTGCTTGCATTATATTACTGAAGATGAGTTATTAAAAGAGCATGCAAGGCATGAGCATCACTGTATTAGTCTGACACATGACAGAATATATATAATTACACAGATAAGCTGACTGAAGCAAAGCGTTTATGACTGTATGGACGAGAAGATATGCATCAGATATTGAACAAGATTCATAATTTTATAAATATACAACATAGCTGCAACCCTTTAAGCACAGCAGACCACGCTCCAATCGTTTAGTTTTACCATGTAAGTAACAAACACAAACACCCAACGGAATGATGTACAGTCAAAATGAACCCCAGGAGGCCATTTTAGTCAAGATCCACCCCAAGCTTTCGTTCCTAAGCTGCAGCGGAGCAGCCCGGGCAGTCGGGATGGGTTCTGAGATGGGTTTTGAAATGAAATGCCCATTTCTGAGACGAACACAAACATCTGATGAATGAAAATTCATCAACCTATCATATTAAAGGCAGAACTTAAAGGGTTACAGAGATGCTTCAGACGGGTGAGCCTATTTAACCTTCAATTGCTGGAAACCCATTTCCGGGATGATCCTCTAGTGCAGGGAAAAAAGGAGGGGGTCAAAAAAAAAAAGAGTTCAGTATCAATATTAGCTGATAATATACAGCAATACATTAAACATCACAACAGTAAGATTCCAGGATTACACGGCAATGCTACGAATGAAATGATCAAAAACACTTTTCACCCTATTGCAATTTTATTAGATGCCCTAGTAAATATGTATTACTTTACTGGTCATACTGGTTTCATTATACATTCATTCCTTTCGTTTTTCTCTAATATGACGCTTTAATAAAAGCAATCCACTCAAATCCACAAGTGCTTAAAAATGTAGCTCTAAAAGATCAAAAACTTAAAAATGAGGCTCATCAATGTATTTGGATGTTACTGCCATACTGGATGAATTAAGACCAGCCCTATGCATATAACGCACTGGTCGTTCTGGCTGCATCCAGAAGTCCATACCTTCCACTTCGCCACCAGAGGACGCTATTTTGGTCAGATTCAAGTATGTGGTGCCAACTGCATCGTTCCTCGTCAGGCGATCCCTAAAAAGAGGGGAGGAAGGGTTTGAGACACAAAGCTTAAATGACTGAACGTGCGAGGCAGCCACAGCGCAGGCTCGGGATCTCCTCAGATTTTCCACACTTCTCTCAGTGGACTGAGGATCGAGCAGAGGAATGCTCTGTGGTGGAGGGAGGAACAACAGTGCACTGACTCATTCAGCCTGTCGGGATACTCCCAGCTATTGACCACGAACAGCTCAAACTCCACCATTACACAGAGGGTCAGATATCTCCAGAATCCCCAAGCAAGATTACACTCAGCTCCCCTACAAAATCCCATGATGGACATACTGTCTTCTGACCATAAACATGTGAACAGCACCCATACATGGTCAACACGAGAAAGACTAGGGAGCATTTCAAGTCCATCAGAGACAAAATCGTGAAGGGTCACAACGCTGGCAAGGAGTTCAAAACCCTTTCCAAGGAGTAGGGCCTACCTGTCTCCACTGTTGGGAGCAACATCTGGAAGTGCAGGGCTTATGGAACTACTGTTAACCTTCTACAGCCTGGACAACCTTTCAAAGTTTCCTCCTGTGCCGAGACCAGGATTGTCCAAAAGGTCAAGGCTGACCCAAGTACAACAAGAACGGAGCTCTGGAAAGATCTCACGATGGTAGGGACACTGGTTCCAAAAACGCCATAAGTAACGGACTCCACTGAAATGGTCATGATCACTTGGAGGACTCTGAAGCAGACTGCTTCAAGGTTCTCTGGTCTGATGAGACCAAGATTGAGCAAGAATACTATCTATGCAGTCCAACATGGTGGTTGCATCATGCTGTGGGTTGCTTCTCAGCCAAGGGGCCTGGCCATCCGGTCCGCATCCATATGAAGATGGATAGTTCTTCTGCTCCTCCATCAAGGATCCTAAGATGGGTGATCATTTCATCTTCCAACAGGACAATGAAAACATGAGCTTGAGATCAAAGTCCACAAGGGACCTAGTCAACTTGGAGAAGATCTGCATGGAGGAGTGGGCCAAGATTACCCCAGAGACATGTGCCAGCCTGACCAGGTCTTATAAAACACGATTAATAGCTGTAATTGCAAACATTGGAGGAACTGAAGTCACGTCATATATATTTTTTTATATGTAACACAGTGATGCTTTGGGAACTCACCAGTCATATACTGTCAGTTTGATCCTTTCACACATGGATGGGAACTGAAGACAGAGGACGACATTTCAGTCAGACTTACACACAACAGAAAAGACTTGTAAAGCAATGGTGAAGAAAATCACCTAACATTACCTTAATGTGCAGATTAAGCAGCTGGTTCCATTCAGGGTTTGCATTGCTCTGAATGATCTGCGTGCAAATCTAACAAAAAAAATCACATAAATCCAAGGTACGCGGCACACGTCGGTAAAAAATGGACACTGTGGTGGAAAAGGTACCTTTTTGCCAGCAAACCAGGCTTCTAAAAACGGATCCACGAGATTCTTTTTATCGCTGGTCCCACCAAATGCAGCTTTCAGGGACTGGGATATGGAGTCGTCCACTGGGAGAAGAATTTCATGACATTATCAGTGTAGTGACATCATCAGTAAACTATGAGCAATATAACGAATTATACTAGGAATTAAAAAGGTTACAGGTTTGAAAGGTATTGTTTTTATTAAAGTCTTTGAAGTTATGAAGTTACTTCCATTGCCTTTGTCACCAAAAGACATCTGGGACGACTTCAGACCAGCAGAGGAACTTTACTGAACTGAAGAAATGAAACCTTTTGCAATTCCCCAGATTTATGCACTTATAACTTATAAAACACAATCTAACTACACTAATAACCGAAAGACAGTTGCACTACAGGCGCGCACAGGCAAGTTCCTGCTAAATGCACAGTGCTACATCTGGAAGAAACAGAACACTGCGCACCAAAACTTTGAAGCATGATGGTGGAAGCATCATGCTTTGGAGCTGCTGTGTTGCGTCTGGGCCTGGACGCCGCGCAAGCACTAAAGGAACGGTGATAAACGGGGAGCCACCATGGTCTGTTACACCAGCACTATGACCCCAGGGTTCAAATTCGGATTCGTGAGCAGTGAAACAGGCCATGCTCTCTCTGGATGGGTAGATGGCGCTCTCTCCCCACATCACACCCGGTGCCATTCTGGTCATCAGGCATCTGTATGCTGTTGTATCAGAGCTGGTGACCCGACACTTTTCTCCAAGTTCATTGGTTGCCGAGCAATGATGCGGTTTAAAAAGAGGCAGTGGCTTCACACGTATCAGAGGAGTCGTGTGTCTTAAGGGTGTTGGACAATCAGCCAACTTGGCCTCGCCCTCTCTGGGTGGGAAGGTGGTACTTTCTCTCCACACCAACTGACGTTTCCATATAATAATAATAATAAGAAGAAGAAGAAGAAGAAGAAGAAGAATTCAGAGAGAGAGAGAGAGATACTGGTTGATAATCAAAGAATGACTGGCTTACTTTGGGGGATGTCCTCAGCACGGAACACTTTGAGCTGCAGGGTGACCCATCTGAGAGCGATTCCAGCGGGCAGTAGGAGGTTACTCTCCACATCATCGCTGTCTGTGTCTCGATCAGTTCTCTCTACCTATTCAAACAGACAAAAGTACCCATCACAGCACTTACAGAAGGAGCAAGGGAGGAGCACAGGATGAATGCAACACTTGTGCACTATTCTTTACACCATTTGCACTATTTCTGGTGTCACAGATTTACGTATGGCCGGGTTTGTAGTGAGGGTCCGTGCAGGTACAATCAAAGCGAAACAGTACCGGAGGGTCATCTCCCGTCCCCACGATGAACATGCTGACTTTGAGGTAGCCCTTTGCTCCAGAGCTTGAGTCATCTGGGTCATTTAGGAGCAGCCATTTCCTCAAGACGCAGTGAGCTGCAGTCAGAAAGCACACACTCTGTCACTCACGAATGTATGCAGACGGAGTGGGCAACATAACGACGGAAAGGTCCAGGAACATACCTGGCTCGTCGTAGATGTAGCCGATATCAATCTGAAGAGAAAGCATATAGAAATCAAACCTTTCGTCCATTATCTCTGTTTAACAATGGATCCAGGAACCTTGAATATTGCACACAGACTGAGTGGAATACCTTAAACTCTCCCATGAGGCTGTCAGCCCTGAGGGACGATGAATTATACACCTGCAGAGATAAACAGAGAGATAATATCATCCCCTACTGTCGTCCCCTACTCCAGGGCATTAGAACAGTAGACCGAAATGTACCCGAATGCTGACGTGTTGATCAAAGAGCTCCGAGGGCAGCATGTGGACATTGTAAAAGAAGATCTGCAAAAGAATTTTTAAACAAAAGAAAGCATTTATCACATGTTCAAGTATTCACGTTTATTGTGGAAGTGCTGTTCAGGCAGAAATCCCCCGAGATGTGGGAAATGAAACGTTCCCTCCACATCTGTCTCCTCCAATAACTCAGTTTGATGTTCATAAAACCTTTGAAACTGGTCTTGGTACCTCATCGAAGAACGGATTATTCCCTCTCTTGATGCGAGTTCTGTGAGTTTCGCCACAAACATTTACTTTGACAACAGGCTTAATGTTGTTTCCCGGCAGCTGGCGCCCCTCGATGACCCGGACGCGGACCTTGATCGCGAGAAAAGAACACGGGTCGCTCACATTTCTCACATAAAAATTAATACTATGTTATTCAGAAACGAAATTCTATTGCATAAAGTAAAATCATAGTGAAATTAGAGATTTTGTTATACATGTAATGGAGGTTGTAAAGACCATATCAGACTGGCTACTCTACCTGGAAATCCTGGGGTTTATTGGATAAAGGCCGCTGCCTTCTGCTCCTCCACTGGACTCTCTGGTTCTGCTGAAAGGAGGATGGCACACCCCCCATGTCTGTGGCATCTTCTCCGTCTCCTCCATCAACACCACCTGCTCAAAGGGTTGTACTTGAGCATAAAGTAATGCAGCAAAAACAGCTTCTTTCCGTACCTTATTTAAGCCTCTTAAACATCTTACTCTTTATTGCATGTATTTAAATAAAGGAATTCAGATCTGGGACCTCTCGTGGTACAATGGAGTTATGGATATTACTATATTTTAGCAGCAAAATCAAATCAGTTCAGATGTAAACATGACCTGCTCTAATCTAGAGAAATATCATCTACTGCCTCTAAAAGCTGTGTCACTAAAAGATTAGGAATACATTGTCTGGTGCCTCAGCTATTGCTATTTTTAGGCATGTTTGCTTTAAATAAAGACAAAATCAAACATTAAATTCTTTTAGATTTATCACATTTTTACCATCAACATTATATATAACAATATACCGTATTTTCCAGACAATAAGCCGCTGCTTTTTTCCCACACTTTAAACCATGTGGCTTATAATGAGGTGAAGCTTTTTGTTCTTATATATATATATATATATATATATATATATATATATATATATATATATATATATATATATATATTATTTTCCAGGTTTTAAAAAAAAACAAACAAAAAAAAAACTTTGCGGGTGCGGCTTATAGTCCGGTGCAGTTCATAGTCTGGAAAATACGGTAAATAAAATGTTTCTTAGTATTGAAAAGTTTCATTCCTGAAAATGATTTATGGGATTTATGGGATGGAATTATTTAATTCAACTTATTATTAGTGGAATTCACTGGAAAGCATCATTACATGGCTTGCAAGAACTGTGTAACACTGAACAACTCAAGTAAAATTAGAGTAAAATCCCGTAATATTAATATGCCGCCTCAGTCCACATGCTTCTTTTACTTTCAGCGATGGTTCGGTATCTCTCAGCTTGTCCAGAAATGCATGTGTGAAGCATGACTAATGTGAGCTGTCTGAAGTGGGTATATTTACTAAAGGAAATGGTCTAATCAAGCAGCACTGACCTTGTTATTAAGGTAGACGAAGCTTGCCTTTCATAATATCTCATAAATATTTTAACTGTAATAATAATTCCACAAACTAATTTTTCAATTTTTAAAAAAAATGCGCAATAATTAGATGTTAGGTGTGTCACAGATGTAAACTGTAATGTGATGATGTAATTTTCACATCATCATAGTTTCCAAACTGCCTCCATATCTGCCCCAAATTTCACCCTGGCAGCCAGAATCAACAATGCACAGGTCGTAACAGGCACTTAAACTGAATAACTGCTTAAAGGAATCTTATCCATCCATCCATCCATCATCTACCACTTATCCGGGGTTCGGGTCATGGGGGCAGCAGCCTAAGCAAAGAGGCCCAGACCTCGCTGTCCCCAGCCACTTCCTCCAGCTCTTCCAGGAAGGCATTCCCAGTCCAGTCGAGAGATAACTCTCTCCAGCATGTCCTGGGTCTTCCCTGGGGCTTCCTCCTGGTTGGACCTGCCTATAACACCTCATAAGAGAGGCATCCGAGACCACCTCAGCTGGCTCCTCTCAATGTGGAGGAGTAGCAGCTCTACTCCGAGCCCCTCCCAGATGATTGCACTCCTACCCTCTTTAAGGGAGAGTCCAGCTACCTCGAGGAGGAAACTCGTTTCAGCTGCTTGAATTCGGGAACTCATTCTTTTGGCTGCTACCCAAAGCTTGTGGCCAGAGGTGTGGGTTGGAACGTAGACTGACCAGTAAATTGAGAGCCTTGCCTTCTGGCTCAGAGTTCGCAATACTGCAGACACCGTGCCAATCCACCTGTCAACCTGCTGCTCCACCTTTCCCTCATTTGTGACCAAAGTCCTAGATATGTGAACTCCTCCACTTGAGGCAGGAACTCATTTGCAATCTGGAGAGGACGTTCCACCCTTCTCTGATTTGGTACCATGATCTCAGAGGCGCTGACTCTCAGCTCTTCACACTCGGCTGCAAACTTATCTAGTGAGAGCTAGAAATCCCAGCTTGATGAAGCCAACCAGACCCCACAAACGCACAATCCTGAGGCCGCTGACCTGGACACCTTTCACCATTCGGCAGCATCAAGAGTGGAAAGCTCTTATGAAAACCTAAAGCCAGTAAGAGGAAGCAGTGTTCTAGCTGACGTGGATGTAGTGGAATCAGAATGGTGTAACCTCTCAGCCAGGAAACACTGAAAAGGTGTGCTTCAACATTCCGAAGAGGATTAAAGCTGCTCAAACACAAATGGTGCTCAAACCACACGGATCCATCATTGTATTTGTCTTCTATATTCATCAAATCCATTACACAAAGGACATAATGTAACAGAACTGAAACAGAGCATACCAGTATTTCCGGTCCCACCGCCATCCTGCTGATCATTTGGGTTGGGAGGAGCACCGGCTGGTGGTTCATATCCTATAACGAGGTCTATAGTGGCCTAAAGTACAAAAGAGAGTTGTTGGCTTTGAAAACACTGTGGAAAACTGTGGCGAAATAAAGAACTACATCAGACCCACGTCCTTCCAGTCCCACAGGCCTGAGTCACCTTCTCACAGCGGAAGGAGGGACAGAAACCTGTGGATGCTTTCAGATCTGAAGCGAGGGCTTGAGTTTCTCCTCTCTCTCAAAGGTTTGAGTGCTAGATGTCTGACGGGGGTCATTTTGGTGGTCTACCAGGTCTTGCACGGATGGCAAAAACGGACAGAATTTTGAAATGTTGAGTTATTATCTTATATTTCATCTCTTCTGGAAATAAAAAATCACCTCAATCATTTGCTTTGGACGCGTTGACTTGAAAACAAATGCAGGGATGACCTGCAGTGTTTCCACAGTTTCCACTGTAGATGGAAATGATAACTAAATAAATAAATAATGTAAATAACTAACAAAAAGTGAAATAAAGAAACGTCAGGTTCACTAATCAGATCAATCATATCTGTCAAACCAGTTTCAAACCACTGAGATTTTAACTGAGATGATCGTTCCTTTTACATTTATTTATTGTTAATCTTATACCAGTTCATTAATATATATTTTTGATAACTTTCTCTTTATTATCGTTTACTTTTATGATTTTTATTATATATTTTATAGCAGCTTAACTATTACTTTGTATCTATTTATTTATTTTTGGTTTATTTTATTTTGATTATTTGATTTTTTTATATATATTTTATACATTAAATTTTATTCAATTTATTTTATTAAATAAATTTTATTTATTAAATTGAACTCAGTCCTTCGGATTGTAAAGGCCGCTTTGGAAATGAGGGTCATCCTCAATGCATTTCAGAGTGAAAATAAAGGTTCATTTATTGACTGACAAGAGTTTGGTTTTTAAAAACAAAATCACTGTGTTCACGAAACTCTGGAGAAAAAGGAGTTGTTCAAAGGTCCTTTAAACCCTTTAAACCCTAAAGGCCCAAACTACAGACCCCCCCCCCCCCCCACCCCCAAACTAAATGAACTTAAAATACTCAATCAATCATAGTAGACGCTGAGTCATTTATAGATATTACTAAATAATTCATAGCAGTTTATAAATCATTTATAGCAGTTACTGAACCATTTATAGCAGATGATGAATCACTTTAGTATATATTGAATGATTTAGAGTAGATACAGAATAGTTCATAATGGATTTTGAGTCATGCATTGAGAAAACAAAATCAATTGTTGTGGTTTCTGAATAATTGGCCATAAAATTAACTAAAATTAATTTGAGGAAAGACAAAGCATTAATAAACCCAATAGTTCTATAAAGATCCTTCATTTCATTTGAATTGAAATGCTTCTCTGCCTAGTTACGTGGTTCTTAATGTACAGTGAAATATGAAAGCACCAAAAAGGGTTCCACTTTTGTTACAAGACAAAGAACCCTTTACAGCACTATCTAGAACAATATACAAACATTTTCTCTTAGTGCTGCTTAGAACGTAATATTCTTAATGTGTTCACCAAGCAGAAAGTGCACTTACTCCAATACTTTGACCACTTTCACTGAGCAAAGCCAAGTTTTTCGAAGGGAGAGACTTTGCTTGTCCACTGGCCAAGTCTTTCAAATAGACTTTAACGGAGCCAATAAACCTGTAACAAAAGATCAGACATGTCAGCGTCATACTAACCTGGTGGTGTTTAAGCTTCTATCACAGTTAAATTGCCTTGTAGTTCAAAAGTAAATGTGTCCAACGTACCTTTATTCACTTCTATTCAAAACATTCTAACAGTATTTATACTGTAATTGTCAGGAGTCCCTAGACTACTCAAGTATTTCTTCATTTGAGACGTAACAATTAACACAATTTAAATTTTATATGAATTTAATCATGTGTGCATCAAAAATTCACTTGCATCTACATTTCTTTGGCTTATAAAAATTAAATGAACACATTACATGTCAGAAATCCTGTTTGAAACCGATTGTCCAGATTGTTTAAGCTCAAAATGCAAGAAGTGTAAAAAATTATTTGTAATGATTAGATTGACAAGGACATAAAAATTAAAATTCAAAATTCATAACCTCCAAATAAATTAAAAAACAACCTAAATATCCTTTCTTATTTTAATTTTAATTTGTATGTATCAGGATTAGCCTTTCTCAGAACTTTTATTATGAAATTTGAACCCACCGTAGGAGACCAAACAGCCTGTCATCTCATTTTCGTCTGTAACCCAATCTCTGGGTCAGTGATGACTTAGCCCCGCCCCCTCTCTCTGATCAATCACAGTCGGTATGCAGGTTGAGCATCAGCCCCGCCCCCTCTCTCTGATCAGTCAGAGTCTGTATGCAGGTTGAGCATCAGCCCCGCCCCCTCTCTCTGATCAGTCAGAGTCTGTGTGCGGGTTGAGCATCAGCCCCGCCCCCTCTCTCTGATCAGTCAGAGTCTGTATGCCAGTTGAACATCAGCCCCGCCCCCTCTCTCTGATCAGTCAGAGTCTGTATGCAGGTTGACCGTGTTCACGTGGACAGAGCAGTAAACATGCACTGGAAGCTTTGGCATCTAAACTGGGATTGAATTCAGGTGGAAAGGAGAGGACAGTCTTCTGGATTGTCACTGAAGACAATGATGACCACATAATGTTTGGTATGACATGTATCATGTCTGTAGGTTTCTCTGATCCTGAGTTATGAAGCCAATAAAATGGAATGTAACTACCCGCAGAGTGGAGCTCTGGAGAAGAAACTGCTGAATGGAGCCTAAAGTTCAGAAACCAAATATCCACTAGATTTGGGAGATCAATGCACTTCAATAAACGGAAAAAAATGAAATGCATGAGCATGTTTAATAAACCTCAAATATTTGGGTTGCAAGATAAGCCAAAGCCAGGTTGCTGCTGACACACAGTTTCATGAGGTAGAGGGTGAACGCCTAGCACTCTCTGACATCTCCGGATATGAAGGCCAGTGGAAACAGCTGAGATTTGGCACTGTCAGCTCCCCATAAAAAACTAAACTGAAAAGTGAGTCAGAGCCCAGCAGGCAAATTGGAGGGAGCTGAAGAATCCCAAAAGGCCAGTGTGTGCTTTGTGATATCACTCGTGTGTCCAGCCAAAAGGGGAACCTCCTCCCAACGCAAACAAGCTCCTCCACAGCCCACACCAGCCTACCATTCGGCACTATTTCCAGAGCAATCCCGCGCCCTGTTTTCCCTGCCTTTCCTACAGAATACAGAATGTGTGTAGACTGGGAGTGCTTCGGCGGCAAACACTCTCATGTGCCGATCACACACCCACTGTATATTGACATGCTGAGTCGCCCGAGGCACCTATTTAAGATGATTATTTATTCAGTACCATCAGGATGTGTTTTTAAAGTCAGATGGTTCACAGTGGCAGGAAGAGGAGGCCTGCTGCTGCTGGTCTACAGCCCAGCGGGGCGAAGAAGGATATGGAGGGCAGTGCTTTCTCTTAAGGCCTTAAGCAAAGCTTTTAAACAAACAGTCGGTCATATCTCTGCTAAATATTCTCTGTGGAATTACTTCCCACACTATAATAGATGTGTTTGCCAGTGTCCAGAGAACCTGACCCTAAGCACATTATTAATAGACACAAACTGACCATCGGTTTAGTCCGATAAGTGTGGGGTGGGGGTTATGACCAGGTCATAAGCTTAAGGCCCCGAGTAGCATAGCGGGCTAAGGCGCTACCACTATGATCCTGGCGACGCAGGTCGAATCCAGGTTCATGCTGCTCACCATCGGCCAGAGGGAGAGAAATAATAATAATAATAATAATAATAATAATAATAAGAAGAAGAAGAAGAAGAAGAAGAAGAAGAAGAAGAATAATACATGACATTTATTGTAATTGGCTTGCTCTCCCTCGGGGGGTGGGTAGATGGCACTCTTTCCACATCACATATGTGTGCTGCTGGTCGGCGCAGGCGTCTGCTGACCATTGCGTCAGATCCGGGGATCCAATGTTCTCCTCCAAGCGCGATGGCTGCCCGGCAACGATACAAATGGCGGCAGTTTGAAAAGAGGCGGTAGGCTATCGTCACACGACTCGGAGTAAACGTGGACGATCTCTCCTCCCTGGGGCCAGGAGAAGGGCACGTAATGTGGGAGGCAACTTAGGGGGATGGGTAATTGGCACATCTAAATTAGTAGGGGCAAAAAAATTGGAAAATGGCAAAAAAAAAAAAAAAAAAAAAAAAAAAAACAGGTCATAAGTTTAACACCAATTATTTTAGTGGTGCTGAAAAGTCATCTGTAGTTTTCATAGTTTGACGTACTTTATTTGTATGTATAGGAGACACATCACGCCAGATATTTTCAATATAATTAAAAAAATATATCATTTTGATTTTAATGAAAAGAATAACTTATTCTGCCAATAACTCTGGTACGGTGGGGAGTTACTAATTTGCCCAGCCCAACTTCCAAAACCACTGACCCATGACAGTGTAAACAGGTGTCTTGACTGCGCCCTCAAACACAAACACTCCTTATTATTCTATTTCCTTGTTACAAAGTGAGTAATTAAGACACTTATCCCGCGGCAATTCCTGGATGATGTATGAATATTCTAGTGGCAGTACAAAATCGAATATGAACTCGAGAACGGTTCTATTAATGGTTCTATTGCCTCTACAGACAGGAGTAAAACAATTTTCTTTGCTGTTGTTTAATTTTTTAAGGGTTCTTCTAAGCAACTGCCTAGCACTCTGAAAATGAAAATGGTTGAGGCCCTCAAAGCAGGAGAAGCTATAAGAAGTTGGTAAAGTGTTTTCAGGTTGCCTGTTCCTCAGTTCAAAAATATAATTAAGAAATGTCAGTTAACAGGGACAGTGGAGGTCAAGATAAGGTCTGGAAGAAATTTCAGAGGCAGCTGCTTGTAGGATTGCTAGAAAGGCAAAGGAAAACCCCCAAATGACTGCAAAAGACCTTCAGGAAGATTTAGTAGACTCTGGAATTTTGGTACATTGTTCTCCTGTTCAGCAACACCTGCACAAATATGGTCTGTATGGAAACCCTCTCCTGTATCCTCACCACAAAATTCAGCGTTTGCAAAAGAACAACCATCTGAGGCATTCTGATAACAGGTCTTGTGAACCATTGAGGTTAAAATTCTTTGACTGCAACGAGTAAAGGCATTTCTGGAGAAGTAAAGGGCAGAATTTCACGAAAAGAACACCTCTCCAATTGTTTAGCATTGAGGTGGATCAGTCGTGCGTTGGGGTTGTGTTGGAGCCAGTGGCACAGAAAACATTTCACAGGTAGAGGAATGAAAGAATGAAAGAATGGATTCAAAATTCCAGTAAATTCTGGAAGCAAACTTAACAGCATCTGCAAAAAAGCTGAAGTTGAAAAGAGGATGGTTCTACAAATGGAGAATGATCCCAAACACACCTCAGGATCCATAATAGAGATCAAAAGCTGCAAAGGGGGCGCTACTCGGTATTAACTATGCTTTTACTGACATTTTTTCAACTTGCTCAACTGCTATTTCGATCATGGGTGCCCAAAATTTTACATACCAGTGTATAACATAGTTGTGTATGTGTGTGTGTGGTCAGTGGTCTCACCGGGTGCTACACCTCTGACCCTAGAATCACCCGTTTATCATCATAAGGAACATGTTATAAGGAGCTTTCTTTGGAAAGTTAAGAGGGTCAGGGATAAGCAGCTCACTCTTCCTCTGAGTGTGCATGATCAGTGGCTGTGCCCGTCCGGAGACGGTGTACTTTACGTGGCACACAGCATCCCAAAACAAACAGCACCTTAGATCGCCGACGTTCTAAAGACACACGGAACAAAGAAACGTGAAGAGACGCAAAAATGTTACACAGAAAATGATCCAATAACTTTACGCTTGCTATGTTGACACAACGTGACGTGTCCTGAACCTCTGACCTCCCGATTCTGCTTTCGGAGCGACTGAAACCGTGCCGCAGTGTCATGTCAAACATTATAGATAGCCCTGCCCTGACAAGTGATACCGCAATCATTTAAATACGCAACACTGAACAAACAAAACCCATTTCAGAACGCAAAGGAATGTCGTTCGGGAGGTTAGACATGATGCTGTATTAAGGTAAAGCAAGTTAAAGGGCAATAAAAAAGAAAAGATACTGAAACTACACTGAAAAAAATACTATTTGAGAACGCTGCTTGAATAACAACACCTGGTAGAGCCTTATTAAAGTATATTAAATTGTGCTGTTCTGCGTGGAACTGTTCTTCTCTATTCATGTGGTCCAACTGTGGGCAACCAACTGCCTAGATAGCGTCCTCCAAATCACTTAGGCTCCATTTCTAGGCAGTATATGAAGGGTTCTTCATTTTGGCACAGCCTTCTATGACGGCCTTCTAGAACATAGAGACCGAGAAATGCAGATTACTTTAGAACCCAGTAAGTGTGGTTATCCACTACATTAGACCAACTGGCCATAACGTTAGTGACTTTATTCTGACTGGTGCAAACATATCTAAAACGTGGGACATATAGTGGCTGAGTGGCAACCCTATTCTGCCCCCTCTCTTCAGACAGCCAATCAGAGCAGTAGTTAATATGTAAAACCGACCCCTACAAAATGACATCAACCCAGTGTTACTGGGTGTTTCTCAGTAACAAGACGGCTAAGAATGGACTTACCGAGATGTGCTGCCACAGGAGGGCGTACGAGCCTGACGGCAGAACAGAGTGACCAATCATTGATGGTCCCAAATGAACTAACATTTGACAACTTTGACGGTCTCAGTGCTCCAGTGATATGATCTGAGGATTGCAGGTTCGAATCGCGGGGTTGAATCCTGGCACATGCTGACTCTGAGGCTGGCACAGGCGTACCCGGCACTTTTTTCCCAAGCGGGGTGGTGATGTGGTCATGCAATGGTGGCAGCTTGAAAAGAGGTGGTGGCTGTCTTCACATGTATCAGAGGAGGCATGTGCTTGTCTTCCTTCTCCTAGTGTCGGGAGCATCGTATGTGATAGGAGGGGAGGTGCTAATGGGGTTGGGGCGATTTGCACTTCCAAATTGGGATGGAATAAAGAGAGTACGAGGACAGAAGGACAGGAAAGGACGCATACCGAGAAACAGGCATGCTATGAATTTAAGTGCTGGGCTGAGCATTCTTTCTCCCATCCAGATACTTGGAATGATTCTTGTGTCCACCCCCACCACCTCGGAAAACCAGGCACAATGCACATCTTCATAAGATGTCTCTAACTGACCTCAATGAACAGAGCGTGGCCATTTATTACCCTCTACCTAATGTGCTCAACTGGTATCGCTGTCTGCCAACTGTAATTATGGTATCACCTCAAAACAGCATGGCCGAGTGCTCGTGATTTGCATGTGCAAGCAATGGACAGTGGATTAAGATGAAGATATGTCAGCCCAACGTTCAACGCTCCCCGATCGTGACGGTCTCTCACTTATCCATTCCCTCGTCAATTATTGCCAACATTTTTCTCGCCCTTCTTCCCCCTCACACATTAGCAGAGCAAGTCTGAACGTGGTTTATTCATGGGTGTGGAACTGCAGCATGAGGCCAACAATACAGTGCACAGACACACCTGAGAGATTTAGACAACCACGTTTCCCAATGCGCTGCTCACGTTGAGAAAGCGAACGCCACATACCCACACGACTTTACACAGAGGGTGGGGAAATGTAAGAGTTGCTGTGCTGTTTATGTTAGACCTTTCAAAAGATGAAGCAAAATAGTAACATGGAATATGAAAGAATGATATGGCATCTGACGGCATGAATAAAGTCTCATAGTTTGGCCTACTTTTATGTGGCCAAAAATTCAAAAAGGGTTTATAGAAAACAGTCACACGTACCAGATATTATTTTCAGGAGATGCTAGATTACTCAAACTTGTCTTTGTTTAAGTTAAATATTTGTATGAATTTCACCATGTTCTATCATTTTCTTTTGCTCATAAAAATCCAAAAATTGATATTTGAGTTGAAAATGGATGAATTTATGGGTTAGATTGACAAGGATATTTACAATAATAAATTACACACACACACACACACACACGTTTCTTATTTATATATATATATATATATATATATACATATAATTTATTTTTGTAAATATCCTATATCCTTGTGTGTGTGTGTCTATGTATATATATATATATATATATATATATATAAATATATATCAGCCCCGCCCCCTCTCTCGGATCAGTCAGAGTCTGTATGCAGGTTGAGCATCAGCCCCGCCCCCTCTCTCTGATCAGTCAGCGTCTGTATGCAGGTTGAGCATCAGCCCCGCCCCCTCTCTCTGATCAGTCAGCGTCTGTATGCAGGTTGAGCATCAGCCCCGCCCCCTCTCTCTGATCAGTCAGCGTCTGTATGCAGGTTGAGCATCAGCCCCGTGGACAGAGAAGTAAACATGCACTGGAAGCTCCTTTTCAGGCATTTAAACTGGGATTTAGTTCAGTTGGAAACAGGTTTTGTGGTTAGTCTTGCAGTTTGTTATGAAATGTATATCATGGTTACTCTGGTCCGAAGTGGTAACTGCCTGCAAAGTGTGAATCTCAGGTATCTCGGAGTAAATTAACTTACTTAATAAGTTGGGTTGTGGACCGATCTCACCCCAACACTGACAGTGAGCTGTTACAAACCCCCGGCAACACTGGTGTGTCGACACACTGTCCAGAGAACCACACACCACCACCAGAAGATCTTCTCAGCGGTGGGCCTGTTTCTTTCCACTGATCCAAAGCAGGCTGGAGAACTGGTGATTCCGATTGGTGCTTATGGAAGAGACACGCCCTTTTCCATCAGCCAGGAAGCATCTACCACATCAGTGTTACTAATGACGGAAAACTGACACACCTTAGAGTAAAGAGTGATGCAATCCTCCGGACACGTTTACAGCGGTGTATCTCAGGAGGCACTAGACAAGATCTATACACTCCACAAACACTATACCCTGGCAGCACTGGGCAGCTCCTTCAGTGACCGGCTGCTTCACCCATAGTGTGTGAAGGTCCTTCCTTCCTGCTCTCAGCAGACCACGGTCACACACACTTAACTCCACACACTTAACTCCACACACTTACTGGAGTTTTTTTTTTAATGTAGCAGAACAATATGCAATATGACGTTTTTTATATTGTATGTATTGTACTGTTTATTTTTTGCACTGAGTGTCTCGCTATGTAACACTGTGAATTTCTTATCTTATCTGAAAGGCTGAGATAAATGTAAAATATGAATCGGCAGTCCAAGTCATGCTGTTGTAAAGATAAAGGGCCTCATTCAATAAAACACAAGCAGAGCGATTTTGCGTGAAAATTGTTTGTAAAAAACCCCTTTTTTCATAAATTGTCATATTCATTAAAATGTAGTGTCAAAATATTCGTAAGATCAAAAATCATAAATATATATGAAGAATAAAATATTACATATAAAAAGGAATATAAATTAGAATACAATCGTGTTCGATTCTAGAATAGAATCAGTATAGAAGGAATCAGCAAAGTGGAATTAATTAAAATATAAATGAATAAAAATAAGCAAAGTAGCCAGATTAATAGATCTGGTCTCTTTGGTTATTTTTTAAACCCAGAACTAAAACATTTTCACAAAATTTCTACATATATTTCAAACGTGAAAAGATACATATTTCTTTTTTTTTTCAGCAAACATATTTGGTACATTTAGGATATTTTGCCATAAACTTATGGAGTTATGCATGTGTCCAATTAGTTACTTGCTTGTTACTTGTTGATGTGAGACAATATTGTGATTTTTACATCTCAGCATATTTCAGTGACCATCCAAAAATGCAACCAGACCAACTAATGTTATTAGCTTTAGTTTCTGTGCAGCTGATCTGAATTCTGATTTGATTATGCAATCCTAAAAACACAGCTATAAAAACAGCCTCGACAAATAAAGCACTGTTTATCCAGTCCCTGTACTGAGGACTGATCAGCAGGACTTACTTGTCTTTCCCAATAGTCTCAAAGTCTTTCACAATCACATCAATGAAGGACGAGGAATCGAGAGGGGAGCCTTTCAAATCAAACTCAAGTGTCTGAAAAAAAAAAAAGCACATTTCAGTTCAGAAACCTGTTCAGAGGCTCAAATATACAGACCTGTGCAACAGTCAGGAACCCACAGGACCACCACAGAGCAGGTATTATGTGGGTGGTGGGTCATTCTCAGCACTGCAGTCACACTGACATGGTGGTGGTGTGTTAGTGTGTGTTGCTGGTATGAGTGGACCAGACGCAGCAGTGCTGCTGGAGTGTTTAAACCCCTCAGTGTCACTGCTGGACCGAGAACAGTCCACCAACCAGAAACGTCCAGCCGACAGCGTCCTGTGGGCAGCGTCCCGTGAGCACTGATGAAGGACTAGAGGACGACCAACACAAACTGTGCAGAAACAGATGAGCGTCTGTCTCTGACTTTACATCTACAAGGTGTAGATGGTGTAGACACCCACATAATAGCTGCTCTGTGGTGGTCCTGTGGGGTCCTGACCACTGAAGATCGGGTTGCCGAAACTGAGTGACTGTGCAAGGTCAGTGAAGGAGGCCATAAAGACACCCATGACCGATTCAGATCATTAACATGAAAACAAGGCCTGGTTTTTGGACAATTATAATGGCTAACTTTTAGAACCTGTAGTGCAAGAAAGGCGTCTCATCTGAAATGTAGTCAATTAGCCAAGAAATGTTTGACGTTTGCTTTTTAACACTTGTGCACTTGAGCCATGAATATACAGACCTTATGAAAAAACAAAATATGAATGTGTATATTTAAAAACTTTATAAATAAAGTATTTTGTTGCATGCAATATATTTAATAGTACTAGATATAAACACCATATTGAGGTTTCCATGCCTAAGGGCCTGTATGCAGCCCACACTTCAGCGCAAAACCTAGCAAATCTTCCCTGGACAGTAAAGACAAAAGCAAGATAAACTATCCTTAACGCCACTGAAGAAGCACGTGTCCCAATACTGGTTATACCATCTCTCCAAACGTCAAGAAGAGCCAATCTGTCCTGTTTCAACCCAAATCAAATCACCTACAGAGCCTCTGAAGGCTCGCAGACTGATGGTCATGTAGCACCTGACAATAATGAAGCCCAGGCTGCAACATCTTTGAAAGGGGACCAAAATACTGGAATCTGAAGCTCAAATGATTGTTTCAGAAACGTGTTTTGAATCAATAATCAAAGAGGATAAAAACCTGGTGAACAGTTTGAAGCGTTTGGCTCAATAATGCTTTAAAAATGTGATGTTTCAGCTTGTTCTGAATACTGCGCTGGGAACTGATCAGTAACCAGTAAGCTGATTGGCTCTTTTTGTTGAAGGGTGAGAGTAATCTGATAAGCCAATTTTGTTGTTATTGCTGACCCCTGTTATAGCAGAATACTTATAATACATAGTGTCTACTGTAATTAGCCAATAAAATTGTTATATTAATATAAAAAAAGTAGCATTTAATCAAGTGTTTCCAAACTTTTGAGGTGAAGTGGGAAAATTTACGGAATACATTTTCAGTAAATTCGTGTTTTTTGTTGCCTACCTCCTTCCAGACAGGGTTGACTTCACTGTTAATGGAGCGAGTTTTCTTTGTCTCCCCTAAAAGAAAGACAGTACATAGTAAGACATCATATAACAAATGTCCTGACGACGCATGTCGGGGTTGTCTACCACATAGACTCATAGCTAAGTAAGAAAGTCAGACACAGTTTCAGACATTTTTTTCTTTCCACAAAATCCAATAGAAACCAAACATCTTTCAGCAAACCTTGATGCACAGTTACGCTGTCTTTCATAAAACAGCAAAAATAAACAAAAAATCGAAATCCCTAAATGTGGCCTGTGGGAAAGTTTGGACATTCAAAGAACTGCAAAGGCTCAGATGTCTTTCCAAAACGTCACAGACCTTTATTAGCTAATCAGTATAGAGGCGTGTCACCCACTGTAATAGGGAGCTGAGAGTGGTGGTGTACTGTTCCACTGTGCAGCGCTGCTGGCGCAAACATAATCTTTGTGGACGAGTCGTAAGTAAGAAACCTGACCTGCAACCTAATTACAAAACTGCTACAGAACTTCTAGACATTCCAGAGGATTAAAATCGAACTCTCTGGACACAATCAGTAAAGGCATGTTTAAAGGGACAAAAAGAAATTGCATTTCATGAAAAGAACACCATGCGACTGTGAAAGATATCAGCTAAGCTAAGAATAAAAAAAGAAACATATCGGTGTAACCTGCCTCTTCAGACATTCACCTTAAGTTGCATAGAAATCTATGAGAAAACTGAGCTGTGACAGCTCAAATAAGCTGAATTAGAACTCAATATTTCAGCATTTCAGTGCTTGTTTGAGGTATTTTCATTCATTCTTCTTCTCAAAAGTCTTCCAGTTCTGTGAGATTCCTGGGCCATCTTGCATGCACTCCTCTTTTGGGGTCTATAATGGAGTTCGAGGTGTGTTTTATTATCCACGGTTGGATGGTTATTTGTAGAACCATCCTCTTTTCAGCTTCGGCTTTTTCACAGATGCCGTCATTTTTGCCTCCAGAATTTGCTGGTATTTCATCGAATCCATTTTTCCCTCAACCTGTGAAATGTTCCCTGTGCCACTGGCTGCAGCACAACCCCTAAGCACGATTGATCCACCCCCTGCTTCACAGTTGGAGAGGTGTTATTTTCACGAAATTCTGTCCTTTTTCTTCTCCAAACATATCTTTGCTCGTTGACACCAGACTTCTATTTTAGACTCATTGGTCCACAGGACTTGTTTCATGTTGCATCAGGCTTGTTTCAATGTCCTTTTGCAAACTTCTGATGCAGGAGAAGTTGTCTTCTGACGACTCGTCCATGAAGGCCATCTTTATGCAGATGTCTCTGAACAGTAGAAGAATGCACCACAACTCCAGAGTCTGCTAAATCTTCCTGAAGGTCTGTTGTAGTAAAGTGGGGGTTCTAGCAATCCTATAAGCAGCCGTACCTGAAATTGAGCGCCTGAGGACATGGCAACCTGAAAACACTTTGATATCTTCTTATAGCTTCTCCTTCGGGGCCTCAACCATTTTCATTTTCAGAGTGCTAGGCAGCTGCTTAGAAGAACCCATCTCTGCTGATTTTGGGTATTTGGGTATGAGTCTGGGTATTTATAAAACTTTGAAATTTGCATCACCTGGCCATTTCTAATGATGATTATGAACAAGCCAGAACCCTAACAATTTTTGCTCTGATCTGAGACCCCAATCAAAGTTATCCGAGTGCTTAAATCTCCTAGGGTTCTGCAAGGTTTTGCAAGGTACTCGTTTCCTTTTTTTTGACTCTAAAACTGCTCAAAATCTAATTATACACTAGTACATTATTTTGTGTGCTTGTTGATGACCTCAGTGACCTCAATGATGACCTCAATGAACGACAACAGAAAAGGTGCACTGCTGAAAGACTGACTGAAGATACAGGGACCTTAAATGTGCTCAACCAAACGTCAGAGGTTCTTGAAAAACATTCTCTTGGCAAATGTTCTCCTCGACAGGAATGAGCTTCCCTAGTTAACAGCCAGTATTCTAACAACTTGAATTTGAAGTTTTTCCCTGCATTTTATCAGGACACAACTACCACACCATAAGTAATCTACTATAGGAGCACCATCTCGAGATACGCATCCGTCACTCACTCTGGCAGAACGTGATGCAAATGTCTCGCGTGTTTCCGAATTTGCATCCCATCATGTATGTAGCAGATGAGCTGTAACCGTAAATGATCCAACAGCATACAATAATAAGGGAACCATCCTGGAATGATCAGGATTTCTGCACTGATTATTAATAAAATGGGTTCTTGTCAGTGCCTAAGCCACGATTATAGACACACAATCGAATTAAACAGCATGCAAATCACAAAACAGGCTTAAATCGCTTATTTATTACATGTATTTTAAGCCTTTATTCATGCTTGAATTGAGAAATTTAACCTAAACTGATTTCTGATTTTCCAGAGCAAGTTATACGAATGCTCAGCAATGGGTTAAATGGGTTCCGCATTTTGGAACGACCATTTTGAGTCGTGGACACAACCCCGCCAACAAACTCATATGGGGGGTCACATGCAAGGAACATGTTTGTGTTGTTACTGGGATTCAATTGGGCTTTCCAAACATGCCCCATTATTACAGCCCACCTTCATCTCACATAAGTCATCTATACGTGGGGCGGTCATGGAACCTGTAGACTGACTGATCAGCCACAGGGGGCTGGGCTGATGATGTCACCGATCCAGATTTAAGGTTATATAGGAAAATAAAAAGGGAGGGGCTGTTTGCTCTCTTTCTTTGCTCACTGTTTTAGAAACGTCAAATTTCAGAATAAAAGCCCTAAGAAGGGATAATAGATGTATAAGACAAATAATAAAAGACATTAGGATGTTTATATTTATTTCTTTTTTTATTTATTCGGGCCACTGTGTGAAGTAATCTGAAGAACATATTATTATTATAAATATCTTTGTCAAGCTTTTTGCATGTTCACCTCAGAAACCTTCTGAATGATCAATTTCCAACAGGATTCTGGAGGTAAAAAGTGTTTGTAAATATAAAGAAAAATATTGAAAACAGTCATATCTGGTTTGTGCGACTGTCTCCTGTAAACACTTTCTAATTTTGGTGAATGAAATTATGCCAAATTATAAAATCATCCCACAAAATTGGTAGAGTTCGGAAAGTTATAAACAATAAACATGAACAGTTCAACTCTTTGTGCTCCTGTTTTGCTTATTGGGATCAGACCAATTATTAGTAATCAGTGCAGAAACCCAGGTCATTCTAATGGGTTTCCATATTCTTCTGGCAGAAGAGAGCTTAGATCAATAAGTTCATAAACAACAATCATATGTAGTGACCTTAATGGTGGTCATTTATGAGCTCAAACATTGTTTAATACCCTTAAACATCCATTACAGGCTTTATGTTTCCATGTTGTCCAGCCCACTGGAGCAAGTTGTAGACCACTTATTCAACCTGAAGACATGAGAGAGAGAGTGCATAAGATCTTTACCTTTGAACAGGATAGAGGTGATGGGATCTGGATTTCCAAGCTTCTTCTTGGGGAGTCCTGAAGCAGACTCCACAACAACACGCAACATGACTGCAGTCTGTTCCTCACTGTGTCATTATTGTCCTCCAGCTTCTCCTCAGTGAAGAAAGTTCAGAGTGGAGCTCTTGGCTGAAAGGAGGGTGTGGAGTCCCACCTATAATCCAAGAGTAGCTGTACCTGCACAGCCCTCCACCTGGATCAAGGACCGTGCACACACTCAGACAACACAAACTAGTTTCATGTTGTTGAAAATGAAGTTTGGAGCACTGGAGATGTGTGATTGGTTCCACGAGCATCACATTTAAAGCATTAAATATATAAATAAATAAATGGTTGGATCAGATTTCACTGCAGTCACTGGTGGCTCTCTGACTCTCTCTGCTGGTGAACCCTCAGACTACCAGACAATATGCCAATATGGGAACCAGGGAATATTGTCTTGGTTGGGAATCACATCCTGGTGTCCTTGGGATTCTCAGTCCAAATTCCCTGCCACTTGTATGCCACCGTCCTCTTTGCTTGAACTAGTGCAGAGTTTCTCAACCACAGTCATGGAGGCCACTTTTTAGTGTGTTAGAGACAGAGCTGAACCACCCAGGTTGGTAGACATCCAGCACCAACTAACAGATCTTCAGGGGCATTTGAATATTAGAAACAATTATGTGGGATTTAACCTCCAGGACCAAAATTGGGCAACTATTTTAAACGTACATCATTTACAATTAAAATTGCTGGTCCCACCCATTCACTCACACATCACTGTTAGAAGTACAAGACCCTTGAAGAATTTCTGGAGCTTCTTCAGTTTGAAACTGTGGAGGAACCTTCAATAAAAGCACTTTAACCAAACTGAAGAACCTCCAGAAGTCCTTCAAGGATCTTGAACTTTTTACACAACAGAGCACACTGACGCATGGCTTATCTTATTTTTGGAAGCACATGTGAACACAGAGATAAAAAAAGACAATTTTTTTTGCAATTTTACAGAAAAAAATAAAAATAAAAAAATAATAAAAAACAACTGCAGAATTCTCTGGAAATCTATGTTCGTACAGTCCTCAAAGGGAATGTTTACTAACGCATTGAAAATTACAACTGATCACATTTGTCATTAAGGTTTATTATGTTCATATTTTAAAGACATTCTTTGTACATAACCCTTAATTAATGACTTTATGCATTAAATAACAAGATAAAACAGGGTGAAAGTTAATAGTACAGGTATCTGAACAGTGCCTGCTTATTACCATGTATTCTATAGAAACACAAAGATGCCTAAAATGACAAAGCAGGTGAGCAATTACTTTAACTATACAGTAAAAAAGGATTTAACATTACACACATTAATATTACTTTATTAATAAGTACACGGTATACGTTATTAACGAGGTTAACAACTTGTCACAGCCTCGATGAAAGATCTCTGCACTATGCAGCAGCCTTTTGGCTCCTCTCAATAGCCATCTGCTCCAAGCGCTCGGTGTAGAACCCATTAAAGTCCAACCTGTGAAAACAAGAGAGACTCAACATGGCACGGCAGGAGACGGGTCTTCAATGTGTGTATATGTATAGAGTGGCATTCAAATGTTTGAGCACGCTTGGTCAAAATGAATTATTGTCAACAGGGAAAGGACTACCTCGCAAAAGAATGGGCTCCCTAGGAGATTTGAGTGCTCAGATAACTGTGACGTCTCAAACCTTCATCAGCCTGTTAGAGTTATGGCTTGGTAAAGGCCAGAGGATGCAGATTTTAAAGCTTTATATACACCGAGACTCCTTTAACCTTGTCCCAAAAGCAGCAGCCATGGGTTCTTCTAAGCAGTTGCCTAGCACCCTGAAAATGATTGAGGCCCAGAAAGGACAAAAAGACTGTAAGACAGCATAGCATTTTCAGGCTGCTTGTAGGATTGCTAGAAGCAAATCAGAATTCCTGCTTGTCTGCAAAAGACTTTCAGGAAGATTTAGCAGACTCTGGAGTTGTGCAGGTGGTACACTGTTCTACTGTTCAGCAACACTTGCACAAACATGGCCTTCATGAAGGTGTCATCAGAAGAAAACATCTCTCGCATCCTCACCACAAAATTCAGTGTCAGATGTTTGCAAAAGAACATCTAAACAGGCCTGATGACTTTTGGAAGCAAGTGCTGTGGCCTGATGAGGTTAAAATAGAAACCTTGCAGGACGTCCAAAGTCCTGCTGTGGGCCGTTTTCCTTTCTTGCTATTTTGAAAATGTAAGGGATGGACATATAAAAAATGAGATGCCTTTTGACCAGGGGAGCCCAAACTCTTGCATTGCCACTGTATGTTCATTTCATGCACACCTAATTTTGACCAACCTGTAAATGATGTTGATCATGCTGTGCTCACAATCATTGGTGCTGTAGATGCTCAGCTTGTCCAGCAGGTCCAATAAAAGTGTGCTGAAGTTACTGTCAAACTTACTGATAGTACCCTCAAAGTTCGAATCAGACTGCAGGGATTCTACATGCTCAGCTAGAAACTGTAATCAGGGAGAAACAAAACAAGGTATGATTAAAAAAAAAGTGATCTCACATTCATTCATTCATTTATCTATTTTGCTTAAAATCTATTCAATATCTACATGAACAGTTTTAAAGAGCAATTCCACCCCAAGCCCTATTTATTCTTTATTAATCACAGAAACGTTTGGCTTGTTAAGAATAACATTAAATTTTATTGGATTAATTTAAATTAATTTAATGATTATTATCATTTTTGCACTGTTTATGCCATTTTTTTCAATTTTGCAATGTTTGTAAATGGAAAATCCATCTATATTCCATGGTAGTCAAATTGTGAGTGGAGTTATTGAAAAGTTAAAAGTGTTAAGAAAGCACAGCAACTCAGCCATGAAGTGTCTAAATGCTGAGGCTTTGTTGACTGAATAACTGCAGAGCTCCAAACCTGCTGTTAGGGAACAATTCCACAGGAACGCTTAGAGATTTAGATCAGCTTATAAAATCCTTATCCTTATAAAAGGATGTCATAAAAGCTCCTGTAGGTATAACGTGCAAGTGTCCCAAAACATCTGTCTATAGGTGTATGTTCAGATGTGTGAAGTACATCATGAATGAACGTACTGTAAAGTATTTCTTCAATGCATTTCTAATAACTGAAATATTCCCTAAAAAACAAACAAACCTTGGAAGTAAGTCTCTTTTTTTCAGCTTCCTCAGTACGTTCTTCCCGAGTTGGAGGGCCCTCCATGGTTCCATGTTCCAGAGTGAGACGATTCATCTCACTGTCCATTCTCATGCTCTGGATGAACCTCTGTAACAAAACACGTCACATTAAGCTGATGAGCTTAACCTTTAGAACTCTAGTGTCAATTTTTGGGATGCTTTCAGTTTGACTTTCTTTTATTTGCCAACAAATTAAAAAGTACTGTATTTAAAGAAGACAGTCACATGTTCTTCTGAGGCATAAAAAGTTTCATTTCAATATCTGTATGAATCTCACCGTATTTTGGTCAAAAACATACCAACGCCTAAAGTTCTGTGTTACCTATGGTCTAAAAACACTTTACATCTCAAATGCTGCTGATCATTTGATCATCTAGAGTGTTTTTGAGCTGAAAATGGAACAATGGAAGTAAACAAAATAAACTAAAGAAGCATTCTAAATGTCTCACTGATATACATAAATGATAAATAGAATATCGCTTCTCAGGACTTTTATTCTGAAGTTTGAACACTGTGTGAGGAAAGAAAGAGAGCAGCCCCTCCCTGCTCGTTTTCCTCTTTAACACAATATCTGGGTCAGTCTGTAGGTTTCTCTGATCCTAACTAATGAAGCTAAAAATACCAGCATGTAACCCGCCTGCAAAGCACGGATCTTGGATTCTAAGAGGTTGTTAACAAGTAAACAACAGTAACTTAATATCAACATATTTTTCCAAAGAATTTCCCCAAACTGATAGAAAATATACGTAATCTATATGTTATTTATTCTGTGTTCAATTCTCATTCTGTGAGGAGTCTTCTTATGCGGTTATCTGTCAGGTCCACACGCTGCATGTTGCCCTCTGTGACTGTGTTTTCAACTCAGGAGCAAACCTGAGGGACCTAAGGGAGTCAGTAGTGATGCTGAGGCAGACAGAGGCAGCTGAGTCCTGGGTTTTCTGTAATGACAGCACATCATGGTAGCTTGCCATCAATCAAACTCGGAGTATGTTCACAGTGAGAGTGAAAAGATGTGGGATGCATCACATCTATCACATCTTAGACCTCAGCAACGAGGAAAAATTAGGGTCTCATGCTGGTAAAAGAAAAGGCTAAAGTTAATTAGTGCTTACTTACTTGCATGCAGTTGGTGAACATGACGCAGACAGACATGAGCTTAGAGAAGATCTTCAGGAGCTCAGGATTGGTCAGCATGCAGTCTTTCAGACAGTTATCCAAGAAACTGGTGTGATGGCAAAGCACATCATCAATATTGGAGGCCTGTAAAAAATACGGAACCAGTGCATTAATAGCATTTTCTCTGGGAACGAAAAGGTCATAAAATGGTATCAGTGCTATAATCTATGCTCGGTTCTCACCAATTTCAGGTTGTTCTCCATGACGTGCCATGTGGGCTCCATGACTTCAAACATCATGTAGTACTGGATGTTCTGCACAAAGTTCAGCATGCGCTGCCTGAGAGCGAACGCACCTGCAAACCTACAAATCAGGGATTGAAAGGACATACATGGACAAAAGTATCGGGGGCATCTGATCATTTTCTGTAAAAAGGTCCAGTATCAGCTTCACAAAAGGAGATTGCAACTTGGTAAGGTCAGCGATAGTGGATGACCGTTTACTCAGTTGGTCAATGAATGCCAATGTGATATAATGGCATTGGCTGATGCCTCCGCTTGTGACACCGATTATCTAAAAAATGCTTACGGACACAGTCAGCCCAGACAGTGGGGCTGTTGTGGAGCAATGTTAGAGCTCCCTCTTGTGTCCATTTCACCATACTACTGTACATGCAACGTCCAGTGGCCTGGACATAAAGTTTCCTGAAAGAACATGGACCTTAATTCCTAGTTTTCAAAGCTGAAGCTGCTATCTGCTTGTAAATGATGCATTAAGTTGATGTTTTTGATTTTAAAAAAGTGACTGCAGACAGTGCAAACAAAAATAGTGTTAAAAAATGTTTTATTATTAACTAAACTGGATTTTATTCATTTAAAAAAAGTAACAAAATAATCAACTTATTCACCACATGGCGGTTAAATCTTACCACTTAGCAGAGTGCAAGGAGTACTGCTTAGCCGACTTGTTGCTGATCCAAAAATTGCACAGCAGTCTCTCAACATGCTTGCAGTAAAACAAGTGTCTGAACAGCATCTGGTACCTCGTCAGTGCTTTCCTGGGAGAAACAAAGTTGTTCTAAGCATGTAGATAAGAGTCCATAATTGGGCTGTTCGATATTTATATCAATATCAGGATCAGAGCAAGATCTGGGCTGAGGCAACATCGTATATTCATGCTCTCTACTTTGGCCCCTTCTCTTGGGTCCTGCTCCTGCTCTGCTGCCCTCTGCCACCACGCAAACACAACCACGGAAGCGGCACCATAATGATTGTACATAGTATATTGTATCGTATTTTGCCATTCAGATAAAAATAAATCAGGATATGATTTTTTTTTTGTCCATATCGCCCAGCCCAAGTCAATATATGTAAAATACACCAAATTATTATCCAATCCACGTTGACGGATACCACGGAAATGGATGACACACACTAACAAGTTGCTTACCTGTTGATTATGAGTGATAGTGGCCATTTGACAATGTAGTCAAAAGAGAAAGCCTCCAGGCCACTCAGAGCAACATCCGTGGGGTCAGCATTGATGATGGCCTTTTCCTGCTTAGTCTCAATTGCGAGCACCCGCAACAGCTGAGTTATGACATCGTGGGGCATCAGGTCAATCTGGGGAACAACAGGAACAAGAACAACAGGAACACGTAAAGCATTATTAATCTGAACAGGTACCAACGATTAAACCAGACTGTTAATGAGGGTGAATTTCATTGGCTGTCATTTTTAGCTAATAGCCAGTGATACAGCAGGGAATATTAAATTACTTCAATTGAATTTAGGTGGCTCTTTGGACAGAGACAAACGTCCTCGAGCGGGGTACCTTTAGATCATCTTTGAAAGGGTCCGTATTGGCTGTGCTCATTCTAAGAGCCAGCTCCAACAAAGCCTCTAGCCGTGGAGGGATGATGTCATCAACGGGTTTCTTCAGCTCCTCCTCGGTCAGGTCCATGAAGTGAACAAAAAAGTCTCCCTTGTCCATTAGAAAGTAGTGCTTAATGGACCTAAAACAAGCAGAAACATTACAAACTTTCTGAGGACGTTTCTGTTTCACGGAGGAAGATTAATCCTAAACCAAGGCTGCACTTGCTCAAGCTCATCTTCATGTAGACCTGTTTAGGTTCATTTTACCTCAGTCGTGACACCAGCTCCTTCTCCTCCATAAGAAAGTCCAGAAGGACCTTACTGGCATAGTTGTACGCTTTCTCAATTTGTTCCACATAGGCTCTCTCTTTCAAAGTGTAAAGCACCTCTTTAGCATCTGGACAGGTCACATCACGTCCACATTCCCTCACAACATTCAAGTACTTCCCTGCCGGAAGAAAAATGTCACAAAATGATACCGTACACAGTAAGTGAGAAAAATAATGTAATAGAATTCAAATATAAGCTAAGCTTATACCTGTGCTGAGGATTTTATCTGCCATTTTTTGGAGAAAAGATGGGATTTTGTGCTGCACAATGGTGTATCTTTGATCCCAGTATTTATCGTTATAGTCCTCCTGGATCTTTTCCTTCTGAAGCTCATGTTCTTCAACCATGAATTCACTACCAGAACAAGAGAAGATGAATCAACCTTCACTCACATATGTTTCAGGAGAAAGTTGGTAAATGAATTAGTGATGAACAACAAACTGCACTCACAAAAAACAGAATGAAAAACACAAAAAAGCAACAAGCATCATTTGAGAAAAGAGATAAAAATTCAATTATCTTAATAATAAAGATGCTGCGAAGAGTTCATTAACCTTTAGAACCAATTTAGAGCCAATTGTGGGGGATGTTTTCATGTTTCCATGACTTTCAGACCCCAAGCTACCCAAATTTCTTAAACATTTGTATGAATTTGACCATGTTTTGACCCACAAATCTCAGAAATCCTGGTGTTTCAGAGCTGAAAATGCAAAAACTCTGGTTTTGATTATTTGAGTTATAATTTGAGTCCGTATTCTCCCTTCTCAGGACTTTCTGGAACTTTAACACTGAGCAAAGAAAGAAGGCAAACAGCCCCTCCCTTTGCGTTTTCCTCTGTAACCCAATATCTGGATCAATAACTGCCTGCAAAGTGAGGCTCTTAGGTTAGCAGAGTTAAGAAACATTAGGGAACCAAAATATTTATTCTAGATCATCCCTTACAGAACTCTTTGTAGCCTTGTAGCCAGAACTCTTTGATTGTAACCCCAATCAGGATTTCTGTACCTGTATGGATCTTTGATGATTCCCCGGTAGATCCACTTCTCTAGTATTTCAAAGTATGGAACACTGGCTGCTTTGGTGAGATAGAGGCACAACTCTTGGGCTTGGCTGTCCCCAGTGTAACTGAAAGTGCGGTCATGAAGCAAACTTAATGTAGAACCACCCATGCATTCTCCTTTCTCCACAGATGTAGCTGGATAAAGACAGGAACACAGATTATCTGCACAACTCTCCTGATTTCTACAAGCTTCACAATGTCTTATGAGCTCATTTGTAAAGTCTCCAGGCACAGCAAAGTACAACCTCATGCCCTCGTTATAAAACGGACAAATGGCTCAGCAGTCCAATGTGCTCACGTGTGTGCCATCGGCAGCCTGAACCTGAGAGAGCAAAACTGCCAAATGTCCTCTCGATGGGTAGATGGCGCTCTATCCCACATCTAACCCTGTGGCACAGGTGCCTGTTAGCCACTGTTTCAGAGCCAGGGACCTGGTGCTTTCCTCCAAGCACCGCAGCCACCCAGCAATGATGCAATGCAGGCAGTTCATAGGTATTGGAGGAAGCATGTACGTGACGGACTGCGTTTGAGGTAATGGTAAAATTTATCTACTGGCGGCAAACACAGACATACCAATGGAGGCCAGAACCTCAATGGTGCGCATGGTGGGCTGAATGTAGAACCAGAGCTTCTGCAGGGAGAGCATGCCCTGCCTGTGCAGGTGCTCCAGCTGGGTCACTAGAATGAGATACTCCTTCATCAAGGTCCTCATTGCAGCAGTGAGCGCGTGGTTCACCTGACCATATTCAAAGGATGATTTCTCCTCGGTGAAGCTGAAACGTTATTTAGAGCAGCGCATCAGACACAGTACAGCATAACAGAGCCCATCATCACACATCACAAACTAAAAACGAGTTCATTATCTTTTGGTTTCTGTATGCTGTGCCAGGTCAGAAATGGGCTGGTGCGGCTGCAGGTTTGCATTCTAAACAACCAGCAGCCAAACCTGATTCCACTCACTTAACCAACTGACCGATCTTCAAACAACAGTTCACATGAGCTTAGTCTTGTTTTATTAAACTGTTGAGCACAACATTCCATTAAAATGACTTTGACAATCTTAAATGTGGCACTTTTGGGACACTGTGACAATATCTTAAGTACTATATTCTTTGCCGTGCTGCCCTTGCATGTAGTGACTAGGTTGGCATGCAGGATAAACTATAAACGATAATCAACAGGCAGAAAAAGGGATTTGGTGTTGGATTTCACGATCTTAACTGATCCATTTTTCCAGTGTTGATTTGGTGGATTACTGTTGTAGGAAATCCGGCTTTCAAATCAAACCGAATCAAATTCATATGTTTTCAAAAACCAGGCATTTTTTCATAGACATATGATCAATTTTTCCAGAGCTTTATAGAGATGGTGTTTTTTGATCTGCAGCTCATAAGGATAGTTTTCCTTTGTTGTGAATCAGACAACAGACCATTTCAGATTCTGTCTCAGAGTTGAAGTGAACCTGCGATCAAATTGAGACCTCTTTATTCTTCAATCGGCAGTGGATCAAATACTTCTTTTCCTTACAGGGTTTGACACAGAATAACTAAAGTCTGTCTTAGTGTTTAAAACAACAGTCATAAGTTGTCACACGGTGTCCAATTACACAAGCAAAAATGAGATCCACATTTGTACAGAAGCTGTGCTCCAGGCAAATTTTAATGGATCTGTTTTCATCTCTACCTTTGTTTTTCTGCTCAATAAAATTTATGAAACTATAAAATAGCAACCCAAGGAGGACAGTCAAACTGTATCAAAAATATTTTAAAAAGGCAATAAAATGAAAATTATATAATAAAATGTACCCTAAAAAACTAAATATAATTTAGGGTTTTCTTGAAAGATACTGATTTGATCAGTAAAGGCTCAGACTCAATGTTTAGGTTATGGATTAGATAAGGTATGAACTAGATTCCTATTTCAGAGGCAAGTCTGTTCTACTAACCGTGTGATCGTGGAGTAACAGGAAGCCACTGGTAAAATACGGCTTACTAGCTCCTTAATAGACATGTCCAGAGAAGGGTCTACGATAAAGGAGCGACTCTGTCGGCCAAGCACAGGCTGGGCTGTGATGTCCCTTCCATCCACACCGATGAGTACGTACAGCAAGTCTTCAACCAGAGCCTGCTCCTGGACTGGCAGTGGCATCGTTCCTGTGAACACATAAAAAACAAAGATATAAGAAACACATTTATTACTTGTGGTGTAATCAGAACAGAGAACAGCTTGTATTTACTTCGATAATCACAAATTTATTTTTACTGTTTACGGAATATAAGGTTTCTAGACCCTGGAAGACCAACAGTGTTGACTTGAAACAATTAGGCTTGCACTACATCTGCTAATTTCACAGTGGGTCAAAGAAACTACCACAGTTCTAATTTTTTCTAGTTTAATAAATGATAAGGTAGCGGTAATTTCAGGTTGTCGTGAATTGGTTTTAAAAGGGAAAAAAATTGTCTTGAATTGGTTTTAAAAGGAAAAAAAAAAATGTCTTATGCAAGTCTTATGCACCCTACAAAGTGTGCATATAAGAGCGTGGATGTGGGTAGAGGGGAGCAGAGTAGACGTGAGAACAGGGGTGAAGCAGTTTACACAAGATTGAAACAGAATGTTACTTTAAAACTACATAAACAATATCGCCTCGGCCATATAATGCTCTGTGTATAAACCAAATTTGGTATCAAAATGCACATATTGCCCAGCTTTACCATCAAACTGGGAGAGTGAGACTTGCATGTGCTTGCACTGAAAGCCTGGGAGGAATTGTAAGCTAGTAGCTAGTAGCCAGTGCCCTGCACTAAGCATTTGAAGTTCATGAGCTTACCAATTGCCACAACTGGATCCCCCATTGGTGTAGGACTGGTAATAAAATCTCCTATCAGTGCAGGTCTGTCGTACACCCAATTTGGAAACACAGGGATAGGCAGTGTGGGATTCTTCTTGTTGTGTCTGTCTCTTAGCATCTTACGAATAACTTCTGCAGACTGCAAAAGAAACAGCAGCAGAACGGGATTTATGTTCTGCAGCAATGGCATCATTTAGGCAGAATTAGACGTTAACAGTCAAATAACTACATACTTGTGGAACATTAGTGCTGGCTGTGACGTTTCCAAGCTTTTTGCGCAGTTCATCCAACTCCTGCATCGACATCTTGGTGCTGGTTGTGGGAATATTGAAGGATGTTGTGCTGCTTGATGCTGCATTTGCAGACATCTCTGATCTCTCCTTGGCATTCTGTTGCAGACATTTCAGGGTCTGGGGACAAAAACGTCAGCGAGGTTGGTGGCAAATAAATGACAATCTCAGGCAAAAATGCATTTCTGACAGGCACCTCTTTATCTTCAGTGAGCTTCGAAAGAAGGTAAACCAGGGGATCCAGGTTCCGTGCATTTTTTGACTTTAGTTCTTCATACTTCCTCAAAAAATCCTCAGGTGTTTTAGAGTGCTCCGCAATTTTGACCTGTAAAAAGGCAATTTAACAGCTCCATTTTAAAGCAACACAATATATCATGCATTATCACTGCTACTCAGGCCTTTTAATACTGATTGAGCAGCATGAACAATCACTACTGGGAAGATTCTGACCAATCACAGTCCTAGGTGAGAATTTCTACAGGTGGTTTTAAGAATCACGATTGTTATGTAACTCTTAATATCTGTCTTTATTTTCCAGTACTTCTATATTATATTTTATATATATATATTATATTTTATATATATATATATATATATATATATATATATATATATATATATATATACACACACACACACACACACACACGTGTCCAGTTCAGCCCTACCTTGGCACTGTGTGCAGACACTGTGGTGGTGACATAAGGAGTCCTGTTCTTCTGCAGCAAATCGATGTACACCTCAGCTCCATCTCCTGCTCGGACGTGGAGGAGGCTGAGCAGTTCGTTGACGTCGTGGTGGATCCTGAACTCACTCATATCTTCACAGCAGCCTGCAGCAGAGCAGATCCGAGCAGAGAAGCCGTTACAGCCACCATCACACACAGCTGAGGCTCAACACTCGAGTCACTTCACCAGAGAGGAGGCTTTAAAGCCTCATTCATCTCGTCTGTCCCCCTCTAAAACCAGCCCCTAAACAAAACAGGGCTTCTGCGCACACCTTAACACTATTCAACACTATTCAACACACACTACACCCACAACACCCGCAGGGAAACCAGTCAAACACATCACAGCCGAGGGGTTTGCACCCACCTACCGTGTAAACAACGCCGCCATTGCCAACCGGATAGGGACTCTTATTTTGCTTTTTTTAAGAAAGGCCGCCAAAACGCTCGCCGTTACAAAATAAAAGTCGTATTTACAGCAGCAGTTCTGGGGAACTGATGAACAGATGAGGCCTAATGAGGAGATGAGGCTGAAATAGATTAAATAATTACATTTGGACAGAGAATGAAATTATATTATATAAGCAGTGCTTCTCTTTTAATATCCCCCCTTTTTCCTTATTTTGTAACATAATTGTTATTGAATTCATATGTAAATTCCTTCTGCGTTCTGAAATATACTTTGGAATTATTTACACATTTGTACAAAAATGAAGACATTGATTATTATTTGGTCTGCAGTTTCATTACAGGCAGAGAAGAAACTCTTTGCTTTATCTAGACCTGCTACAGTCGGTGATAACGTTTCTGATTGATCTGGTGACATGCCGTCAGTACACACTGAACACAGTCTTTGTTTATGTCTTGTATTAATTTGCCTCTAATCATGCTGCTGCTATGGGGCAGCTGTGGCCTGGTGGGTAAGGCTGGTTGTTGGTTTGATTCACTGAACCGGCCAGACATGCTCCTAACTCCCCAGCTGCTCTGTGGATAGGGCCGAAAACATGCACTGGAAGCTCCTATGGCATTTAGACTGATTTAATTCAGCTGTTTTCCAAGCTGAATTACACACTGTCACATGATTATGCAAGCACTATGGTTAGATAGAGTAGACTGCAGGTTACTCTGATTCTGAGGTATGAAGCTCAGAATGCCATCTTGTAATTGGCTGCAAAGTTCGGATTTGTAAACGTTATTGTCTAAAAGATTTATCCATCCCAATCACTAATTAAGACATCGACTGATTCCCAGGTGTGACTGTAAAGATGAAGACGTTTCTAAAGCCATTTAAAAGCATGCAACAGAGCAGCTTCAGTTATATTCCTGTGTAAATGAGGTGTATTGTGGGGTATACATTTGTGTTTAGGTTCTTACATTATTGTGAACTGCAGCATCAAGCTGTATATGTGTGCTGAGCTGTGAATAGTGCAGTCTAATATCTGTCCCAGGGTACAATGCATCACGCTACCTCCAGAGACACTTCTCAGTAGGATTAATGACTCACCACCAGCATTATTGAGAAAAAACGGAAGAAAATGAAGTGCCATCGCACCAATCCATTCCACGTCCCACACGATTCCCCCAAATGAGCTTATCTAGAGAGACCCCACCATAGATTATTCTTATAAACACAGACAACAGAGGAAGAATAGAGTGGACTTTGTTGTGCCTCAGACTAATCTGTTGTTGTCATTCAATGTGGAATTAGTAGAACTTCATTTGCATTCTCCCCAAGTTCTTACTGACTGCGAGAAAGACACACAGCACGAAATGGGAATCACACCATTAATACTCCTCTAAAACAGTTTTTAAAAAACAGCCCCAGTGTCTAGGCCTCATAGTTTGGCCCTTGTGCTTATGCTTGCCCATTTGTCTTGATTGACATCTTTAATGAGGTGTACATCTTTAAAAGAAAATACAAGAATTATTCCATACAGGGTCATAAATATACATGCATCCATTAAAAATGTAATTTCAGTGATGCTACACGCTAAAAAAGTGGAATACAGATGTGTACTTAAAAAAGTATAAAGCATATTACTGGGGCAACTGACCTGAACTGAGATGAAATAAAGCAACTTTCAGTGCAAACATAGTGTGATACACTATTATTTTACTTACTTTTTGTTTATAAGGTCTAAAAATCCCTTTTTTTCTCAGAAATCCTGTTGGAAATTGGTCGACCAGAGTGTTTTTGAGCTGAAAATGCAAGAATTCTTTTGATTTTTTGTAATCATTAGATTAACAAGGATGTTTATATTAAGTGATTTTAAATATTTAATAGTAGAAAAAAACCCGGAATGTTCTTTATTATTTTTGTTATTTATGTACGTATCAATATGCTCTCAGGCATTTCATTCTGAAACACTGAGCAATGAAAGAAAGCAAACACACCCTCCCTTCTTATTTTCCTCTATAACCCAATTTCTGGATCAGGTTGAGCATGTTGACGTGGACAGAGCAGTAAACATGCACTGGATGCTCCTTTGGCATTTAAACTGGGATTTAATTCAGTTGGAAATGAATGAATTTTAGGTGTTTTCCATACTGGATTACTCATCGTGACTACAGCTGATAGACTCACTGTCAACATGAAAAGGGTTTGTTGACAGCATTCATTTGATGGACCAACACACAGTACACTGGGAAAGTCCTAAGAGCTCAGTGCAAAGCTGAGAAGGATGATTTCAGCTTCACAAGAGCAAATGCAGACAAGCCTCCAGACTCTTTTCTGTCCTGGAACCAAAGGGGTGGAACAAACTTCCCTTGGGGATCTGAACAGCTGAGTCACTGTCTTCAAACACCAACTGAAGACCACCTCTACCAAGAGCATTTCACTTATTAAAGGCTTATACTTTTGGTCAAAGTGAACATTTAAGTGTTAGATGGGCCAAAAGTACATTTTTGACTCTTTGCTCATTCCAGGAAACTTAAAAAAATTTGATTGGTTGATCTAATATCATATTTTATATGTTGTATATTTTTCTATATATTGAAATGGCCAACCACGGAACCCTCACCATTAGTTTTGATTGTAATTTGTATTGAGAAATGTCTAATTCACGTTTTCCAGATAAATACCTGAAATAAGAGGCTTTAGCAGAGAACAGACATTCATCAGGTTCAAATGACGGTACTGGCTGTGATCGGTGTGGTTGAAGGAGTGATGGAGTCTGCAGAGTATCAGAAATCCCCATCAATCAACACAGCAGAAGGCCAGAGATTTACGACACAGGAAAGACTGTTAATGCCATGAAATTTTACACAAGCTTCCTGAAAGTCGATGCTCAGCCACACTGCGTTAGGAGTGCCCTACGCTGTGGTCTTCATACACTGCAGGAATATACATTTGCAAAGCGAGAGGTGCACTTACAACAGTCATAAGGCAAATTACAGGACGAATTGGAGAGAGCTTCTACATGCACTTATCCATCTTCAGCTCTTTAAGGTTATATAATTTGCTTTATAGTTATAAAACTCAGGGTCTGTCCTTTATTTCATTTCTCATACAGTTCTTTCACATTTCCCATCTCTTTAGGATTTAGTGCTTTAACCTTCTCTTCCAACAACTAATTGATGTTCTCCTCTCATGTTCTTCTCATGTCTTTGTAGTCGAGTCCTCTTGACATTGAATCATTGAGCAGAGACGTACAAAGGAGGACTGAGAAAATTCTCACTTGAAGCGATTGTGCTACGTAGAAGCCAGTCTGCCGTGAGCACTAAAGGACTTTGCTGTTTGCACTAACCTTCAATGCGTCCCAGATGTCATTAAAGAGATACTTACTAGCCACCTGCGTTTATTGGTTTCAAGATTTTATAGACGTGATGAACATTGAAGTATTTCCTTGACCTACTTTTTCAGAAACACCGACATAATAGATGCACTTAGATGCACTGTCAAGTACCTACATTTTGCAGATTTTATTATTTTTTATATACTTTGTTATTCTTTACATTGTATTAAAGCATAATGATGAATGGGTCACTAGAATTACTCCAAAATGACTTGGAGTGAACGAATGAATGAAGTTAGACATTTATAGATGCCTGTCCAGTCCATATCTAGGCATTCACACACCAGGGCAATTTACAGTAGCCAGTTCACCTGATGTCCATGTTTTTGGAACGTGGGAGGACAGAACATAGAAGATACAAGGGGATTTGCTGAAGGCGTAGGTGATGGATGATGACACTATGTCTGATGTGACGTGTGAAGCGTGGTTTGACTCCATGGGTTGAGGCCATGAAATCCTTATATAAGAATAAAATGACACGTTTGAGTGTCTGTATATGATTTTTCCCTCCATTGTGTTCCATCGTGACACTATCAGGCTTATATGTTGCTTATTCATAATCACTTCAGTAGATTAAAGTCGTCTCCGTTTTTATCCCTCGGTGGGAGTGTGTTGTGTGTACACTCAGTGCCTGCTCTTGAACTCACACTATTAGCACTCGGGCTTTGAGCTCATGTGTGATGCTGTTTTGCGATCCCTCAGGTGGACTGAGGGGATCAGTGCGGGGGCTCTAAGGCATTAATCTGTCGTGCCTCTGACATTAAAATTTACTCACAGGTGAGAAAATCACACCATTCTGTTTTCTGCACTGTTTGATTCGCTATTGCAGGCTCATTTCTGTAACAAGCAAACCGAGGCAACAATATGTTATGCTTAACTCGTAGAACCTGAGGTCCGCATTTCACAGGCAGTTACGTGCCATTTTTTAAGCTTCGGGATCAGAGTAATCTACAAACATGATACACCTATCAAACTACCTTGATCCCAGTTTAAATGCCAGTGCATCTTTGCTGCTCTGCCCATGTGTACATGCTCAACCTACATACAGACTCTGACTGATCAGAGAGAGGGGGCGGGGCTGACGCTCAACCTACATACAGACTCTGACTGATCAGAGAGAGGGGGCGGGCTGATGCTCAACCTACATACAGACTCTGACTGATCAGAGAGAGGGGGCGGGGCTGATGCTCAACCTGCACACAGACTCTGACTGATCAGAGAGAGGGGGCGGGGCTGATGCTCAACCTGCATACAGACTCTGACTGATCAGAGAGAGGGGGCGGGGCTTACTGATCAGAGAGAGGAAATGACCCGTAAAAAATATTGTATGAGTAAAACAAGTTTGCAGGACTTTTATTCAGCAATCAGTCAGAGTCTGTATGCAGGTAGATCATGTTCACGTGGACAGAGCAGTAAACATGCACTGGAAGCTGCTTTGGCTTTTAAACTGGGATTTAATTCAGTTGGAAACAAATAAATTTTAGCTGTTTTCTGAGCTGAACTAATCACTGATAATTAATCGCACAATTATGTAATTTGCTATGATAGCATATCAAGTCTGTAGGTTACGCTAATTTGAGATATGAATCTTAAAATGATACATAATGTTGCTTTAGACTCTAGAATCTTTGTGAAAACTAGAAGTAGATGTAGAGGGTATATTAAAGGCCTCGTTGGCGTGTAACCGTGTATCATTCTGCATGTTTACTTTAATAAAACAACTTTTCAGTTTCTTTTTTTGTTGTTAATGCTGCTCCAAAATGCTGCTGCAGTACTATGTAACTTTGGTGGATCTCAGAGAGGCACCTTGTGAGAGAGATCACGTTTGTGTAAAGTCGTAAATTATGCCAATGCTTACATAGTGTTGCTCTAAAGCTGCGGCAGTGTTTTGGAACCAGTTTGATTCTTGTAAGTGAATGAGATGAAAGTTGGATTTGACTCTCAATGTTTTCCTTTCTGATGCTTGTTAAGTGTACGAGGGTGGTGGTGTCAGGTATGTGATGGTGATTCAGGTCAGCTGTGTGTGCAGCGCTGATTAGTGTACACAAGCTTCTATAATTTGTTAGCTCGTTAAGCTCCGGTGGGAAGGAAATGGAGCAATCATGGACACCAAACAGGTTCTCGCTGACGGACTCCATTTGCGAATGTGGGTAAATTGGTTTTCTCACTGCGTTATTTTAATTGCTTTAATATCGCAAGTAAAGTCATCTGTACTGGACAGGAAATGAACAAGATGATACTGTGTGCTTAATAACAGTCTGCAGTGCGCATATCAGGATCAGGATGTTATATTTAACTCGCTTTGATGGGAGTAAATGTTTGCACTGAGCAATCAAATCTGGTTGGATGGAGCATTTAAACGACACAGTGTGGGTCAGTTGAGGATTGAGACGATGTGCTTTTTAGGATTGTGATATGAAGTACAGTATGGGCACTCAGTGTGTGTGTGTGTGTGTGTGTGTGTGTGTGTAAGTAGTGAACACTCTATTAGGATCTCATCATTTGATAAGCCCTGTACAAAACATCACTCTACTCTTACCACAAATTTCAGTTTCACTCAGTTTCTGCAACGCAAGTTGTTTGAGGTCATGTTAGAGTCCCGGGACTCTAAATTTCGTTCCATCAGCTGGGGGTGAGGAGATGGGGCTGGAAGGGGGCAATCAGTCTGGAGGGTGGGGTCTCATAATAATGCTCCTTAAAATAGTCTCATATAAGCTGCAGGCCAGGTGACACCCCTGCATTGTGTCAAAATTTCATGATCAATGGACCAATTATAAATACTTCAAAATCACCCTTTACTCTCCAAACACACACAGAGTGTGCAAAATCACTATTCCAAATAGTTCTGGAGGCAGCTCAAACATAAACAACAAGACTAACTTTATCTAATGGCAGTCTCATCACTTTTCGACAAACAATCAGTGAGGACACCAACTCAGACAACAAATCCCAGTTAAAAACAACGCAGCAGCTTCCAGTGCATGTTTACTGCTCTGTCCACGTGAACATGATCAACCTGCATACAGACTCTGACTGATCAGAGAGAGGGGGCGGGGCTGATATTCAACCTGCATACAGACTCTGACTGATCAGAGAGTGGGGGCGGGGCTAATGACATTACTGACCCAGATATTGGATTACAGTGGAAACTGTGAAGGGAGAGGCTGTTTGCTCGCTTTTTATGCACACGTTGTTCAAATGTCAGAATAAAGGTTCTGAGAATACTGATCATACTGATAAATAAATGTCAGAAATAATAAAGGACATCCAGGTTGTTTAATTTCATTTTATTTGGATCAACTCATTGTTTTTTTGAAGAACTTATTATTGTAAATATCTTAATCTAGCAATCTTTATTTTCGGCTCATCTTCGGAGATGTTTTTTGTTTTTATATATAATTTTGTAATATCTTCCTTCTCAAATGAAGACAAATTTGAGTAGTGTCATGTGTGACTGTCTCCTATAAATACATATATATATTTTTTTGGTAAATAAAAGAACGTCAGACTACAAAAACCTCCCTCAGAATTGGCCTAGGCCTTTATCAAATCAGAGAATGCATCACCACTTGAATCAGGACTAGTCTTGGTCTTCCAAATTTCACATCTACAGTCCACATCGGTCATGTGGCCAAGCCACACTGAGCTGAAGACCCAAAAAACTGCTGAAGAAAACTGCTCTGTAGAAAATTCTTCTATTTATCGTTTTATATTTCCTGCCTCGTAGGAACTGATTACATTAGATCTTTAGAAATTTGTTCAGTCCCTGGTCAATGAGTGTCACTACAGGATCATTTATAAAGTCTGATTTGTTGAAACATCTGAGATTGCAACATATGGGGTTACAAAAGAGTAACTGTGAATTAGGGTTTGTAGAAAATATTGTTGAATTAATAACAGAGGCTGCGTCTTACAGAGGTGTTTACTTCTTTTCAACAATATAAAAATAAGGCGAAATGTGCCGTTTGGTCAAGGTTCTCCTGCATGTACCATCAACTGCCCTGTCATTTGAGAACAAGCCATACAATGTCCATCTATCAGTGTACACGTTATTGAGCACAAGAACTTTAGTTAGGACACTGTCTACGTCACGTTCAGCCTTATAGGATGAAGCAGCACGTTCAAACATGCTGATGACAACCGACACTGTAATCACAGGGAACGAACTTCAGAAGGCTACAGCTTCTCATTCTTCATCTCCACTCCAAGATCTGCGCATCTTAATGGTGCATCAGGACATTTTAGGACAGGCTTTTAGGATTTGGATTTTTTTCAGCATCTTCTGTTTCTGCTGGTCTCATCCTGAATGTTAAGATATTGTTACTTTAACAATTAGAACTCTAGTCCAAATTAGTGGGATGTTTTTGTAGTTTGACATAGTTTTATTCACCAAAAAAATAAAAATAAAGTATTTATTGGAAACAGTTTTTCTGCTTATGAGGACTAAAACAATTTACATCCCAGAAATCCTGTTGTACCTTTTTTAATGAGGTTTTTTAATGATTGGATTAATTAAATATTTGACAATAAAATATAAAACAACATCCTGTATTATTTTTGGTTTTATCTGTATTATGACTTTTATTCAGATATTTAAACATTTATCAAGTCAGATATTTGTTTTGATATCTGGGATGTCATAAGCAATTTGACGAATCATGCCTCTTGCAAAGTTTAACCCTCCAGTTATTAAGATTTAATAGATATACAAGTGTGGTCTTTCATTTCATATTTCACTTATTGTCTTTTTCTTTTGTTTATGAATAGAATTAAACACTTAAGATGTCTTTCTGCACTATAAGATACACACTACCGAAGAAATACACGGGATACATGCCACCAAATAAATGTCTTTGTTGTACTAGTAAAAGCATCTCAAAGAATTTGATCATTTAACTCAAAAATGAAACTGTCACATTTTATATTCATTACATTTAAAGTGATATTTTTCTAGCTTTAGTGTTTTAAGGTTGATACTGTGATTAGTAATTTATTCAAATTGGTCATTAAAATGTTCTAATATTTGGAGTAAAACAAAACAAGGCTTGGAACGTTACTGTACGTATAATTAATGTAAAATAGGATTTATTTGAATGAGCTTTCAAAGCATGTTCTATTTTTTTTTAGATGCTCTACTAAATCATTTTCCAAAGTATTTAATGGAAAACAGTAAATATGACTGATTGTGGTGAACCTTGCTCAGATGTTAATAAGTATATTTACCCCCCTGTTATTTTTATTAATTAATACAGTTAGACTGATCTGATATATCTCTCTGTGTTATAGGACACATACTATTTAAGTGTTTAAATTAATACATTGTTTAGAAAAACCTTTGATATAAAAATAGTAAACGTGTGATTGCATAGTATAGCATAGTTTTAACGCTGTAACAAAACCACTGTAATAATTCTCGAGTCTTAGGGGCCAATGCTGATGTCCTCTCATTGTGTCCTCTCAGTGTGATGTCCTATTATTAAGGCCACTTAGCTTTTAGTCTAGCACTAATTCGTTTTCCCAGATTTGGCTTTCTTAACTCTTACTGATGTGTGTTTAGCTACAGTTTGGTGCAGCTGATGTCCTCCAGTTTGTTTATGAGGGAATAAAAGATGCAGGTCCACCCTTGGCTCACCTTCTCAAACCGATTCTAGTTGCATGCGTTTATTTCAGAAACTAAGACCAACATCACCAACAAACTAATTTAGTAAACTTATTTAATTAACTAACAGATAACCAGGGGAAGATAAATGAATAATTTGGACTCTGAAAATGAAGGACATAAATGGCAAAGGTAATGTTTTGGTGTTTTTGTTTTCCTCTGGGTACTCTACTCTCCTCCCTTGTCCCAAAAATGCACATAGTAGACGAATTTGTCCCTAGGTGTGAGTGTGTGTGTGGTATCCTGCAATGGACTGGTGCCCTGTCCAGTCCCCAATGGTCTGGACTGACTGTGACCACATTCAGGAAGAACTGGATAAGACTGACTGACTGACTGACCATCACTGGACCAACCTTGCACACCCTACCCCAAAGTCAACCAGTATACAGCCTTCACACGTCCCACTATTTATGCAATAGAAAATAGCTTTTATATATATTTTAAAACTGTAAATACAGAAATATATAATAGTAATTGATTATAATTCACTGAAATATAATCATTCAGTATCAGGCAGACGTTTAGGTTTCTCCACCCACCTGAATGGGAACAGCCAATCAGCACAGAGTATAGATCAGCGATTCTCCCCCAGTTCAGAGAGAACACTCTCCTGTGAGCAGGATCTCCACCACCTTCTGCGATGGAAAGCAGAAGAGTGCGCGCATCCTTCTTCTATCAGGGCTTTGATACTTACCTTCATTTTTGAAACCCTCAAAGGCTTTAAATCTGTGAGATTTCATTTTGTCTCAGCATGTTGGAGATCAGACCAGGAGCTTTCTCACCTCTTGTCCGAATTTGACAACATGAGGCCATGAATTTCTCCAGCCTCTTCACCACATCTGGACCTCCTGCCCTTGCAGCCTGGTCCCTCTGGACCACCAGCAGACACAGCAGCCAGGCTCCCTATCCTCCTCCTCCACCACCACCACCACCACCTCCTCCTCTTCCTCACAACCATCTCCCCCCCATGGACTTGCTGTTCTCCGGGCGCGAGCCTGGCACCGTCCTCCTCGCGCTCATGTACGTGGTCTCCTTCCTCACGGGTCTGGCGGGGAACGTGACGGCTCTCCTCGCGCTGGGCGGCCACGGGAAAGGGGGCAGGATGAAGGTGGTGAGGATGAGGAGCGCGTCCTCGGCCACCAGGCGCCTGCTGGCCAACCTGGCCGCGTGCGACACGCTGGTGGTGTGCGTGTGCATGCCGGCCAACCTGGGCCACCACGTGCACCGCGCGTGGCCCTTCGGGGAGCCGCTGTGCCGCGCGGTGCCCTTCGTGCAGGCCGTGTCGGTGGCGGCCAGCGTGCTGAGCGTGGCCGCGCTGGGCCTGAGCCGCTACTGCGGCGTGCACAGCCCGCTGCGCGCGCGCCGCGCCTTCACCGGGGCGCGCGTGGGCGCCGTGATCGCGGCCGTGTGGGCCGTGTCATCGGGCCTGTGCCTGCCGCTGCTCTTCACCAACCGCACGCGCACGCTGGAGCTCCCGGACGGCGCGCGCTCCGTCACCCTGTGCGTGGAGAGCTGGCCGGAGGCGCGGCTGCGCCAGGGCTACAACTTCTTGCTGTTCTGCGCGCTCTACGCCCTCCCCGTGCTCTTCAACCTGGTCATCTGCTCGCTGACCGCGCGCAAGCTGTGGGGGGCCGAGGGGGACCCCGCGGCCCCGGGCTTGGCGCGCTCCGGCGCGCGCCTGGAGACGCGCAAGAGGATCGTGAAGATGGTGCTGGCGCTGGTGCTGCTCTTCACCTTCTCGTGGCTGCCGCTCTACGTGGTGGACATCTGGCTGGACTTCCACATGCCCGAGGAGCGGGGGCGCGTGCCGGAGCGCGTGGAGCACGCGTGGGTGCTGCAGGGCCGGCCGTTCGCGCAGTGGCTCGGACTGACCAACTCCGCGCTCAACCCGCTCTGCTACTGCTTCGTGGGCGAGCTGAGGAGCTCCGCGCGCAGGCTGACCGCCCGCTACAGACTGCGAGTGTCCGGCCTGGTCAGGAAGGCCAGAGGAGTCCAAGAGGAGCTGGCTGGCTGAAGAGGAGGTCCAGCAGGAGGGGTGAGAAAGGCCTCTCCCTGGATGGGACACCTGGTGCCGAAGACTGGAGAGCTGGAAGGCACTGCTGGATCTGGCCACAAACCCTGCACTTGGTTCCTGAGATGATGTTTTATTGTAGTTCTGATCTTTTTAGTCTTGAACACACTTCTCACACCTTTGTTCCGGGGGTTTGCATGCAGGTCCAGGTCCTGAGTCGTAAAAATAAAGGTGCTAAGGTATCTTTTTTAAGGGTTTTTGAGTCATGCCGTAGAAAAATGTATAGAAAAGTCATTCGTTTGAAGAACCCTTTGAAGGTTTAACCTTTGGAACCTGATGTTTGTTATCCCGCTGGTATTCCGGATGCAGAAAGTGAATTGTTTGGTAAACTTTGGTTGGGCACAGTCCCACAGGGTTCAATTTTGGGGTCTAGTGTGAGTGATGAAAAGGGCTCTTTGATGTTGGAAATAAATGAACGTTGAGATGTTTTGAGGTTCTGCATCATGTGTTGGGATGTTTAAGGGAATGTTCATAATATTCCATGAGCCAAAATGGTGACTTTACAGGAGAAGGCAAAAATGTTGTTGACTGGACTGGACGGTTGAGAGCATTTCTGTCCAGAAGTATTTACATAAGCAGCTACAGAAAAGCATGGAGAAAACTGGAAATGGACAAAAATGGAGATACACGGTTTTTATTGGACAGCAGCAATATTAATAATGCCCTCTGTGTATCAAAGGTTGGATTCATAGGACCGATATCGACATGTAGTGGAAAATGAAAGTCAGTCGCAGGGAATCTGTGGATTTGGCACTGCATTGCGATGTGACTATGCTTCATGCAGACATTGGGATGATGCAGAAACGACATGTTGGGGTTTGAATTGTATATATAATGGCTACCGTTGTGTCTTTGTGTCTCTCAAATCCCAGTTATAAACCTTACTCAGTAACTACGCTGCATAAAAGTTGAGGCATTGTTGTGGTAGAAGTGTAATAAAGGAATGTAATGAATGTTTGGACCCACTGGTGGTGTTAGAGGTAAGTTTCTTGAAACTGAAGCACTTGGAGTAACCTTCTCCATCAGTGCACCATTACACATAATGTTTGAAGAACAGGTGAAGTTCCTCTTTAGGAATCAGTGCTGAAGGTGCGTTTAACCTCAAGAACTCAGTTCATTGTATGAAGTTAGTTCCTTCCATTCTGCACCAACAGCGGGGTCCGAAAGTCCGAGACCACTGGTGAAGATGCACCTTTTTGTAATAATGGTCCCATCTTTGCTATAATGATGAATGCAGTGGAGCTGGATGGACTCAGGTGGACTCAGAGCCACCGAAGAGTCATAAAACATCTAATTCTTATCATCGACAGATTTGAATATTCATCTAAAAAAGGTGTATCTTACTTACGGTGTACTATACTGTCATAACCTTTCTTTTTATTTTTTGCTGTTTATTTTTAGGCTTAAAAATACAAAGAAAAGTAAGAAAATACACATATAAAATTAAAATGTTTGGCAGACTGTGATCCAGTTAGACTGGATCCTGTTAGGGGGTAACTTTAATCATTATCAGGTTCAAACAGGGATTTCATGGGAAACCATACAAGTTCAAGGAAGGTCCACAGACTGTTTGATATGTCCACCGTGTTTGGGTGTAAATGTTATTCTTTTCTCCTGCTCCTGATGAACTCTGACCAAAACTGGACTTGAGCTGTCATAATATGGTCACATCCCATCAAGCCCATGAAGGCCAGAGACCACCAACCTAACACTCAAACACAAACACCAACGATAGTTTCGGGGGAGTCTGGATTCCATCAACACAGCTGTGCAGTAGTGTCACGTCATCATTCAGATTTACAGTGTTGGGGTTTATCTGTGATTGTAGTTTAGCTGTAGGTGGGTGGAGCCGCTTGAGTGTACAGATCACGTCTTGTTTTCTTTTAATGTTGGACTCAGTTCGTTTGAACCTAAGCCTGTAATAAATGTCTGGTTGAACGAACCCTGGAGGGAACGTGGTTATTACCCCGGAATTGGTAGTTAAAGTCCTTAACTTCCCACAGTGGAGCCTGAAATCAGGAAAGGTGGCTTACACTAATCACACTGATTACGTTGACTGACTGCAGCAGCACTATTCCGGTCCTCTGACAAGTGGAATTTTCATTTTCCTCTATAACTCAATATCTGTATCAGTGACATCATCTGCCCCGCCCCCTTTTCACTGATCAGTCGGAGTCAACATGCACATGGTGACCGAGCAACAAACAGGCACTGGAAGGCTGCTATGGCATGTTATGAAGCCTAGAAAATGGGATGTAACTGCCAGCAAAGCACGGATCTCATATTGCCCGGCTTGTCCAAGTCTTCCAGTCAGTTTTAGCTGCTGGTGTATCGTAGTGGGTAACAACATCGTCTTCCCTGCGGCAGACTGAAGTTTGATTTCCTGGCCAGACATGCTTACCATAGTATATCAATAAGGGTCCTCCCTGCACGGCGTTCTCTGTGTAACATGATTGAGACGAGTGTCACTCCGGATGTGTGTCAGCGAGATGCTGTAAATCTAATCTGACATTTGATTCAAGGTTAAATTGATGTTTTTGGTCAACAAAAAAATGATTTCCACAGATTTCCACGGGTTTACGAAGACGATTAGTGACTCCTGCTGTAACAAAATCAAACCATCTGCGTCTGCAGTGATTCATCATTTTGAGTTTTTTGTTTTTTTGCCAAACTGTTACCAACGACAGCAGAAGTAAACGTGCATCTCCGAACACGTTTATGTGTCTAATTTGTTTGATGCACATCTCACACAGGATCCAGACTGTTCCAGAGAACTCAAGCAGCTACGCTTCATTTCAATGAGACACTTATGGTTCTACGAAATGCTGGCAATAATTATGAAGACTCGATGTGAGCACTGGGCTCTCAACCATGATGCCAGCAAGACTAGTTATTATGCATGCGCTATAAAGTGCTGCATGGAAGTGACGTCCTCATATCCACATGAATAAAACACTTCACATGGTTGACTTTAGGTTTCAGTTCATTCTGATAATAATTCATTTAAAGTAATATATTTTATTCACGTGCAAATTAGAAAGCAACACTTTATTCAGGGCAGTCTCTTCAGTTTAGCATGAAATATTTTCACAAAAGCAACACGAGGACAGATAACATTGCATGGATGAACACAATTATAGGTTATAATTACATATCCCAGAGTGCTCTATTCTGCAAAAGTGCACTATATGTGCAAATGTATTGGGACATCTGCTCATTTATTGTTTCTTTGGAAAACAAGGGTAATGAGTAGAGTTTATCCTGTTTTGTTTGAATAACTCTACTGTCAAGGCAAGGTTCCCTGGAGGGCTGTTATTCCCCTTTAGCCCTTCATTTGGTCACAATGGGTTCATGTTTATCCGCAGAGTCCTATTCTATTGGCTCCTGTACAGGGACTAGACAAGCTGTGTGCACATTTGCACATCTGTGTAAATTATTTTATGCATAAATTATTTTATACATACCAGATGTGGTTATTTCCAGGAGAGTAATCAAATATGTCTTTGCTTGAGATGTAAACAATAAGCAAATTTAGATGTTTGTATGAATTTGACCATGTTTTGATCAAAAATTGTCTTGTGTCTTTTTCTTTTGCTTAAAATGACAAAAATGCTTTATATCTCAGACATATTTTGGAAGTTGATTTTTGTATTTTGTTGATAAGTTGATTTTGTTCTAATAAAGTGTAAACCATTTATGGCAAAGAGCCACTAAAGCCTTCAATGATACTTCAGTGATACCCCCTTCCAATGAGTGCATCCAGCTACTGTAGGTTACACCCCTTGCTGCTGTAGATTCACAGATGTGGAAAAACACATATACAGCTTTTAGTCCTTGTAAAGAAGTTCTGCCAATAGAATAGGACTCTCAGCCGACACCATGCCTAATTTCAGACATGGGACAGACGTGGATAGAGCCCACCTGTATTAAGCTATGGAGCAATGAAACTGTGTTCCCTGGAATGATCCTACATCCTGATGTTCCTAATAGTCAATGCAAACAAATGCTCACAGCAAGTGTCCAAACTCTAGACAGTCACTCCAACAAAAGCAGGATAAACTCTTTAATAGTCTTGATTTCTAAGCAACCCTTAAAAACAGTAAGAACACTTCTATTGATGCATCCATCAGGAAACGTTCCCACGTTGTGGAGAGATGCTGCTGGGTTCGGATGACGTAGAAAAAGGAACATTTTCATATGACGGATACAGGAAGATACATCAGACACTGGAGTTGTTTTGCTACAAATCAGGCAGGTTTATGGCAAAGTCAGGAAATTGCATGAGAGGTTTCTATCTAGAGAGGAGATTCTCCTGTCATTTCGAGACTTGACTGCTGCAGCTATCTTCTGGCTGGTCTTCGTCTGCACCCATCAGGCCCTTCAGCTGATCCAGAATGTGGCAACATGGCTCGTCTTCAATGTTCCCAAGTTCAGTCATGTAACTCCTCTGCTGCTTTCCCTTCACTGGCGTCCTGCAGCGGAACATCAGATTCAAAACCTTGATGGTGGCCTACAAGGCCCAAACTGGACCAACTCGTCAAACGCAGACTGAAGACCATCTCTTTCATGGGCACTTTCCACAATAACGGCTTATAATGATTTTGGATCTTGATGATACGGGGGTCTCCATTCTGATGTGTATTGTGCAGCACCTAGGCTTGAGGAATCTCTGGATTCAAGCCATTACGAGGCTCCGGATAAGAGCATCTTCCAAATTCCCTAAATGTGAATATGTTTGAGCTAATTCAACAAAACATGACTTACTTATTTCAAATTTAAATCCTTGTTTATTTCGCAGATGGCTCTGAATAGGATATGAGCTGGGGGTTGCGAGTCTAAAGGAGTTGGTGAAGATGGAACAAAAAGATCAGGAAATCTGAAGCCAACTGGCAGGGGAGTGTGTGGCTAAGTCAGGGATTAATGGTACTGCTGAGGACGCTTAATCTAGATGTGCGGTTTACTGCTGCTGCCCACCAGTTCCGCTCTAGCAGAAACGTCATGCGCTCTGAACAAATAAATCTTTCCCTCTGCTCTGCACGTCGGGGACGACATCATCACGACTTATCTCTCCTCTCCGTTTCCTTCTGCATTTCACAGACTGTGCCAGACGGTGTCCGGAGTCGGCTGGAAAATGAGAACTTATAGAAAATTGCAGCCAGATGCAGTTAATGCAGTCAAGTGTGCACTGAAGTAGAAGAGTAAAAAGTAGGACAACGTGCAAGAAACAAACCATGCACGTGGAGAACATTGCTTATGGTATTTATGACACCAATGGGCCCAACACCATGAGATCTTCTCAGAGCTCTCTCTCTCTGTCCTTTGGAACAATAGTTCCATAAGCCTTACGCTTCCGGGTTATGCTCCAAATGGAGGGGACAAGCAGGCCCAACTCCTTGTTTTTGATGGCCTTGGAATGTTCCTTAGTCTTTCCCATGTTGACCATGTATGACCATGTATCCCATGTTGACCACGCTTTTATTTTATGCATTTGAAGCAGAATTTCATGTGTAAACCCACCAAATCCGCATGGGATTGAATACAACATACAGGCACAGTAGATGGACTGCATGGGACTGATCAGGGAGCGACATGTGCAGTTTGACATCTAACAATGTTTCGACATTCCCTGACCGTTATATCAGCTCTACTGACCAAACAGGAGCACTCTGTGGTTCTGTTATTACAGAGTGTAGTTCATCGTCTCTCGCCCTGATCTTCAATGATCAAGACCCCACAGGACCACCACAGATCAGCTGTTATGTGGGTGGTGGGTCATTCTCAGCACTGCAGTCACACTGACATGGTGGTGGTGTGTCAGTGTGTGTTGTGCTGGAGTGTTTAAGCACTGTGTCCACTCACTGTCCACTCTACCTAGTTGCTCCACCTAAAAGCAGAAGCTAGAAGCTCATCTGTTTTTGCACAGTTCATGTTGGTCATACTCTAGTCCTTCTTGGCTGCATCACATGCTCTACAGAAGCCGATGAATGTGTCCTCGGTTATTATTGTCTATGGATGTCCACTCTGCATGACCGATTTCAATCAAATGCATTCAAATATATAAATTCTGTTCATTTTTACATGAACAGAAGATAAATCTCCTGAAAACATCGATTTCATTCAATGCCGAAGCAACAGCTGACATTTCAACCACATTTCAGCCACATTTCAGTGCTGTGCCGGCTGAGGAGCCTTCTCCTGATCCTGTGAGAAGACTTGTGGTTTGGCTGGGCTTCTTCGCAGTTCTGTTGCAGCAGAGCAGCGGTCACTGACATGATATAGATGTTTTTAGGTTGAGGGCCGTGTCTGAGGTGTCTGTGCGCAGGAAAAATGGAAATTTCATACTGAAACTATGAACTGCTGACAGGTTTAATGTGAACTCCCAGTTTGACCAGTTTAAATGTGTTATTGATGGTCATTTGGCCCCATCAGGGGGTTCTACTGTGAAATTTCTGCTGTGTGTGTGTTTCCTCTACATAGCACAGGATAAGATAGTTTTATGGAATTCATGCTCTGGCAATGCCAACTGTGCTGCAAACCCTGCTTAGACCACCGTCAGAGGACATCGCATTACAGGAGCTGGCAGGCGGCCCGGTGTCGTGATGGCACTGGACTACAGTCTGCTCATTATAAATGTGTGACTCAGCAGTGGAGGATTTGAGGTGGACTAACACGCTGACAGATTTGTGCCTGGAAGAGTCTGAATATCACAGACAAGCTCCGAATAACTTGGGAGAGCTCAAAAAGTAGGTTACAGAAGGACTATTCCAAACGAACAATTTCACAGACGGCTTCAGAAGGTCTTTGTGCTGTCGGATGACACTGCAGAACTGGTGCGGAGTGGAAAATGTGCTTTTACCTTTTTCCATTAAGCCAGGCTGGTGCTGCACCTGTGCCACATTTCCCGTGCTAACACAGTATATTGAGACTGTCATGCAAACACCCTGTATTCCCAAAAAACTTTCCAGAAGAAGGAAAAATGCCTGAAATTTCAATGGAGGTCCATTTTTGAGACGTAAAGTGTTTTAGTTCTCATAAGGAAAAAAAATATATAATTATGATAAATCACCACAAATCATTTTTTTTATCAAAACATGGTCAAATTAATATAGATATTTAAATTCTCTTCGTTTTTACACCTCAAACGCAGACCATTTTAGCAGGATCTCCTGATAATATTAATATTTGGAATGTGTGACAGTGTCCCATGAATGCAGACTATCCCAAAAAATCTGACCTTCTAGAGATTAATTTCATTCTGTTCTGTTGGTTCCGCTCTGCAGGCTGCTGTGATCACTTATATTTCTCTCTTTAAAAGCTGGATGAAGAACACTTTTTTAGAATATCCTGACCAGAGAAATGGAAATGTAATCCATGTATAAATGGGATACGTTCTGTACATGTACCTACAGTGTGGGCTTAAGGATCAGTGGTGTGTTTTGAAAAGTTCGTTGCTTTGCACACACGGATCAGACACTAATTTGATTTTCCCTGCTTTGGGTCCTTAAATAGGCATCGTGATATTGATGATATAATCACAATCATGACCAAAGCCTGTGAGAGAAGAGCACACACATAGCTCAAATGCTCTAATGCACACATTTCCGCATTAGAAAAGCTGTAATTTAATCATCGAGAAACATCGAGAAACATATTCTGCACATTTTCGAAGGTTGAGCCTGTTATGTATGCGTCTGAGCGGGTACACGTTTTCTAAAACCCGTGTCTTTTCTTATCCTAATGCTGTCCATTTTTAGTAGCATTAAATCAAGCATGCAGGGACTAACTGGTAAATCTTGTGCAGTGTCCAAACAGGCCATGCATTTGCTTATTATACAACCATGTATGAAAGCAGTCAGGAAAGAATGCCAGCTACTGAAATCAAGACGACACTGACATCTAGTGTTTGCAATGCGAAATGACACACGGGGCCCAAGAGCCTTCCTGCAGCTTTCAACTCCTACCCTAATCCTACCCCAGTCAGCCAATCAGGAACTTCTGAAGGCAGTAATAGTTGGATCAGGATTATGGTTGAATCTAAAGTCTGCAGGAACAAGCAGGGTTGGTACAAGTATGCAACCCGTGGCCTATATATGTATAAGCTAGACAGACCAAAGTATGACCAAAGTTGACCAGTTGACCATGCTGGTTGACGGTGCCGGTCATGCTGGACCTTTTTTTTTTTTTTTAAATAATAATATAAATAAATAAATAATATATATATTTTATCAATATGACCAAGGTAGAGAACCAGTGTGACCAAAGTTGACCATGCTGGTTATGCTGGGTCTCCTAGCTTGGTTTCGTTGGTCATACTGGTTGTCCAGCTTGGTTGAGAAAGCTAGGTGACCAGCATGACCAGCATGGTCAAACAGTGTGGCTTACCAACCTGACCAGTAAATACATTTATCACCAATCTGGTCAGAGCTGGGAGTGTTTTTGCCTGGACGACCAGCTTTATGACCACTCAGAAGATCATCTGAAGCCAGCTGGACCAATCAAAGGGTGATCTGAACGTGATGTTCAATTCGTTTCTGTAGGTCAGGCGGTGTGTCAGTGTGGACTGGACTGGAACTGGAACGTGTTCCCTTTAATGCATCTTGAGTCACAGGAGTGATGTCATTTACAGGATGTCAGAGCCTCCCAAGCCATGCCCATTTTGTGTTAGGGGGCGGGGCCTCAGCTGGACTTTTTCCTTGTTCTAGTGAAGTGTGAGAACATGAGAACAGCAGGAGAACAGCAGGAGAACATGCAGCTGATTTCTCTTCCGGCTCTTCTGCTCTGCTGTCTGTGGCTCTGGGGTAAGTTTGATCTTTAGTGGATGATCCTGTCTTATTTGGAAAAGTTCTTCATCCAGAGAAAAGCAGAAATAACAGTTACACTGTACTTTTCTCATATTTACACTCTTTAATGATCTACACCGAAACAGAGGAGATTCATTCATTAACTACTTTATTAAAAACAACAACATGAATCTGTAAAAGTAGGAACGTGGAATAGAGAGCATCCAGATAAATGTACACAAATCTGCAGGATGATTTATAGAATCATAATATAGTGCATCACAAAAATTTAATTCAAAAATGAAAATCATATTTTATATTCATTACATTAAAAAGGATATATGTCAAGCTTTCTTTTTTGTTTTAAAATTGACAGTGTGATTAATAATCGATTATTCTATTATTAATCATCTATTGTTGAGCTTAAAAGAGCGTGAAATGTCACCTTACGTGTAATAAATATAAAATATGACAGTTTACCTTTCTGAATGAAATTGTGTGCATAAATTCCTCCCATCATACTCTATGATGCAAAATTTATGCCCTCAGATAACCATGTGTTTCCATCGCATTTTAATTCGTTTAAAAACGATTTTACATTTTTTATTTAAAATTATTATAAATATTTAAAGGATTTGTTTTCATTTCCAGGATGTCTGAGTGAGACCGTCCGTACACTAAGCCACGTCGAGAGATATAATGTAGTGAGGTTGCAGAAACTGGGCATCCGGAGCTCCAGGAGCCTCTCCATCCAGGTAGACCACTCACTCATACCCCCCTAAATACTCCTTATGTTACTATTACTTGTGATTTAAAATGCAGCTATTCTTTGCTTTTCTAAATAAACAAATAATAATGTAATAATAAATAACATAACAATAATATTTGAATCTGAAAGGCCCCAGAAAAGTACCCCGAGAAGCTTCGCTATCTGCTGTCCTTTGATGGAAATAACCACACAATTCATTTGGAGAAGAACAGGTAAAAGAAAACTGTGCAGCTACCAAACAATATGTTATTATTTTTAATGAATATTTATTAATACGTATCGTTGTGTTGATCTTCTAGACTGCTGGTTGGAAATAATTACACTGAAATCATTTATAAAGAGGATGGATCAATTGGGAACACATCTCCAAGACTTCAGGTAGGTTCTCTTCTGTCTAATAGAGTGGACAGTGAGTGGACAGTGTTTAAGCACTCCAGCGCCACAGCTGTGTCTGATCCACTCGTACCACCACCACCATGTCAGTGTGACTGCAGTGCTGAGAATGACCCACCACCCACGTCATAGCTGCTCTGTGGTGGTCCTGTGGGGTCCTGGTCATTGAAGATCAGGGTGAAAGGAGGAGAAGAAAGTCTGCAGAGAAACAGATGAACTACAGTCTGTGATTATAGAACCGCAAAGTTCTCCTGTGTGATCAGTGGAGCTGATAAGATAGAGGTGGTATAATATTTAGGCTAATTCTCGATGTACAGAGATCCTATGTAAAAAAGTTAGCAGGTGTCCCAATACTTTTGTTCACATAGTTTATCACTGCTGTCCGATGAAAACCATGCATGTCCATTTTTGTCCATTTGAAGTTTGCATGGTTCGAACTGTGTAGCTGCTCTGTACACTGTGGAAATATTAATGGATGAATAGACCAATAGAAATGCTCTAAAGTTAGTAAAATAAGCTCTAATTTTATATTCACTTCTATTCGAAGCTAAGAGTATTTTTTCCTTCTCCTGTAAAGTTGCTATTTTGGAGACACGTGTTTTTCAATGGACAGCGACGATGTGTACTTATGACAGGTAACAGCTGATAAGGCTGTTAACACGGAAATGGTACTATTCCATGTATTCCCACAGACGTTGTTGTATATTCCGTCTGTTGTGTTTTTACAGTGTGCTGTTGGTGTCGTGTTTACTGTATCATGAACGAGTTGAATGAGAAGAAATGAAGGGCTTTCTGTTTTGCAGGACCACTGTTATTACCATGGCCATATCGGTGGCATGGAGGACTCATCGGTTAGTGTTGGACTCTGCTCTGGAATCAGGTATTTGCTAAAATCACGGAACACTTAAGACTGAGCCACTGCAGAAGAATGTAAACAACAGCCGGACGTGGCCTAAGCCTTCATACTGCAGCCTTCCTGAGGCTTGGCTGTGACGTTTTTTTTTTTGTTTCTGCAGAGGTTTTCTGAGAGCTGAGCAACAGTTATACCTGATCGAGCCTTTAAGTGACAGCCCTGAGGGAGACCATGCACTCTATAAGCAAGAAGACCTGAAGATGACTGTGAGACAGCCTAATGTTACCGTTTATGACCATGAACCCAAAGTGGCAGCCCTCTTCAAAGGCACTAGCTGGGTACGTATTTTCAAGATCACTGCTGTTAGTAGTGGAATTGACCTTTCTGCGCTCCCCCTACAAACGTGCCCGTTCGGGAGTACTGTTGATAGGCTGAACAAGCTTCACATCTGGCAATAATCCTGAAAGACCTTAAAATATGGACATTTAAGTTCAAATTTTCTATTATCTCCACCTTATTATATCCTAACAATTACTATTAGCTTATTTATTATAATTGTTATTAAAATACTACACTGACGTGCAAGAAGTTATTAAACTAGTCCATGTGTCCCATTACTTTTGCCACGTTGCACGGAAGACTAAAGACTGCCGCACTGACCTTCATGTGGGAAGTCCAACACTGAGCGTGGATGTGAGTTCTTGGCAGACGCCACAGGTCACCATCATTACCACCCACTGCACTGTCCACTGTGGGTGGTAATGCCTTTTATGATACATTCCCAGTACACACGTAACACTGTTTTTTTTGTTGTTTGATATTTGAATTTGGAAGTGCCAGTTACCCAAACCCACTGGGACTGTCCCTTCATCAACGATGCTTCTAACACTAGGTGAGGGTGAAGGCAAGCATGTGCCATTGCACTCAGCAGCCACCGCGGAGGACAGCGCCGTGTTCCCCGTTCCGATACAATTGCTTCGGTTTGATTTGGGAACAAAGTGCCATCTACCCACCCAGAGAGAGCATGTCCAGTTTTGCTCTCTTGGACCCCGGCTGCTGGTGCATGAGCATGACCCAGGATTCGAACCGGCAAACCTCGGACCCTTAGATCGCAGAGCCAGAGCCCCAGGACTGTCGTTTAAGGAACATTAAATGCTCACACAACTTTGAAAATCTTGCACCATCGTCCAACAATTTTGATAATTCACCAGCCAGTCTTCCAACTCACTATGACATTACAGAAATAGAATAGAATAGAATAGAACTTTATTGATCCCTTGGGAGGGTTCCTTCAGGGAAATGAAGGTAATGTGTAATAGCAAAGACATATGGTACACAAAGTGTGTAAGAGTCGGTAGATGATTCTGCAGGGATGAGGGATCAAGCACTTGTGGGAGGAGCCTTTTACATGTCATTTCTTTACAATACATTGACAAATCTTTTTTTTTTTCTGTAGAAGACCACTGCATTCCGTACTCCGAGATTTGTGGAACTGTTTCTTGTGGTGGACAGCACTGAAGTAAGAATTTTTTTTTAACTATCTTAAAATAGATTAAGTAGATTTTCAAAATAATAAAAATATTCAAAAGTCGCGTAAGATTTGAATAACAAACGAGAACTTTGTGTGTCTCTTTTGCAGTTCAAAACCCTCAGATCAGACACTGATGTGGTCCGAGCGAGGATGCTGGAAGTTATAAATCATGTTGATAAGGTTCTTCTCTTACTGTCTCCATGTTGCATAGATATATAGATACTTTATTGAGCCAAAGGGGGCATGTGGGCAGACTGCACGTGATGGGCAGAAGCTACAGCCTAAACCAGGGGTTCTCAACCTTCTCCACCTCACGTCCACCTGTTTATAACCGTTTACAACGAATACATCCCAACTATACATGTAAAAATGCTTGTGCCTTTTATTTCTCGTGTTCCGACCCTGAAAACACGAGAATTTGGGCCTGAACGGGAGCTTAAAATATGGCATGTGTTCATGTAACACGAGCAGTAAAAATAGGGCTGCACAATATATCAGTTCAGCATCTTTATCACAATGTGCACAGATACAATAGTCACACAGCAGGACGTGCAAGATCTTGTCTAATACACACTGTTCTCATTTTCGTACGTCTTATAGGCAGATTCTGTCTGCCCAATTAAATTTATTCTACGCCAATATGGGATAATGTACTGCATTATTAATATCACGTTGGATTATTGGCACTTTGTGACTTCAAATTTCATTTCCCAGTTTTTTCTCATTTTCATTTTTAACATTTCTTTCCTTTGGATTTTGTTAACATTTTTTCCTGGAACTCAAATATGCGTGGCCGTGGAAATCTTAGCACCGTAAACCTGGTGATCTTTTAATATCGCAATATCATGCAATGCCCAGTATTGTGCAGCCCTAACGAAAGATACGTTTCTAACATCAGACGACACGTCTAGTTACAAAATGTCTTTAATTCTGTCTAAAAGTCTTGTCTCAAACTCATTTGGTTTAATTCACCAAAACTATAAATAGTGTCTCTATTAATGATTCTAATATTTATAGTATAAACACGGTTGATCTCTCAATGTTTACTTATAACAAATGTTTTCTCTAATAGGTTTTTGTGATTTGCAGTGGCATTACTGGCCCACTGTGAACTACAGTCTGTCAGTGTAAAAATGCAGAATATGGTGATGAAATAACTGTTACATTTGTTTATTCACGTTCATTAATGATCCTGAATGGAATCTAATCAAGTACAAATGGGACTTTATGATGTACAGAATCCATTCTTAATTAATCTGATCGGATTCAACTGTTGTGTGTTGTTTTCATTTTTTGGATTTCTTTTTTTTTTTTTTTTTTTTTTTTTCAGTTAAAATCTGAAAAAAAGGAAAAACATAAAAAATAAACTGAATTTGTTTCTAATTCTATGCATTTCTTAAGCCGCTAGAGTTGTTAGAATCAGCCTGTTTGATTCACTGTTGCTGCTGTTTCGTTCCTCAGCTGTATCGTCCACATAATATCCGCGTGATGCTGGTGGGACTGGCGATATGGAAGGGTGAAGATCAGTTCCTGGTCAGTAAAAGTTCTGATGAGACTCTCACCAACTTCATTGAGTGGCGCAAGAACAACCTGCTGAATAGAGTCAAGCATGATAATGCCCAGTTTGTAACGTGAGTCACACATGCAGATCTGGATCGCGGTGATGACTGATACAGTTCTGCCGATGACTGACTTTTCCATCTTTCTCTTATTTTTTATGCAGTGGAATTGATTTTTTGGGTGAAACTGTGGGATTAGCGAACAAGTTTGCTATGTGTGCTCAGGGCTCTGGAGGGGTTAATCAGGTAATTGATCTTATACCATTGGATGCTATTTTGGGTTTTGGAAATAATTTGGAAATATGAATTTGCTGACTATGAATATTTTGGACTGGAATTTATTATATAATCATTATTTTTCTCGAACTGTCCTGTGAGCCAAGAAAATGGTGAGATTTTTCTCTTTACTGCTCAGGATCATAACCTGGACCCTCTGGGCCTGGCTGCCACCATTGCGCATGAGATGGGCCATAACATGGGCATGTCCCATGACATGTCCCACTGCAGATGTGGTCTGTCCAACACCAACTGCATCATGTCTGAACGCGTGGGGTAAGATTGTCTTTCATACCAATCAGTGATACCTTTCAGACGTAAAAAAAAAAAAAAAAAAAAAAAAAAAAGTGAAAACTCGTTTTCCACAGGATTTGTTGGAATATTTAAACAATTGAATTGTATTGTTATATAACATAAGGAATTTAGGCTCTTTTACACAAAGTAAAAATAACATATGACAAAAATCACTGAGATCGTCATATCATGTCCTAAGAGTTAGCAGCCATGAACTCCTCTAAGCAGCTGCCGCGCACTCTGAGCTTTCAAATGCATGCTCGCGGTGAAGGTTGTACCATGACCTCACAGCCCCCCAGCATAACGACCATAAAAAAAGCAATAAAGAACTGAAGAATCACTCTCCAAGTCACTCTTTCCTTTTGTCCATCCTTTTCCATTTTTCTCTTCCAGAACCACAAATTTTCCGCAGCTCTTCAGTGACTGCAGTCTGGATGAGCTGAGTGTGTTCCTGGAGAACGCCAACCCAAGCTGCCTGCTGGACCCCCCTCACTCAGACAGGCTGCACGAGGGGCCCGTCTGCGGTAACGCTTTCCTGGACCCTGGAGAGGAGTGTGACTGTGGAAGTGTGGAGGTAAGATCTCACGTCATCCTCTCCATTAGAACGCCTTTAGTAATGATATTGTATGATGACCTTGTCTGTGACTAAACCAGATGACTAGTCTTGTGTAATGCGTCCTGTTTGTCCCGCAGGAGTGTGAGAACCCATGCTGTAATGCCAAAACCTGTACATTTACGGAAGGATCTGAGTGTGCGGATGGAGACTGCTGCGAGAAATGCCAGGTACAAAGCAGAGCACCTGAACCTGAACAAAAACGTTGGTAAATAAGAATGATTAAAAGAACAACATGTCCTTCGATTTTATGTAATAAAATTAGTTACTTATGAATAAACTGTTACATTAACACCGTTTACAGTCACAAGATTAACGTTCGGCCACAGAATTGTTCCCAGCTCTGCTCTTATAATGATGGATCCCACTGTCCTCACACACACTGGACAAATGCCAAATAAGCAAACACTGACCAGTGTAAGAATCTCTGTGGAAATTAGTGGGATCTTAGGAATGGTTTGTAAATAATAATAATATTATAATAATAATAATAATAATAAATAATATATTATATATAATAATATATAATATTCATATAATATTCATAATAGGCTTGATTTACATCTCAATCATCGTAATAAATAACTGAAGTGTGAATTCAATGCAGCATCACAGCCAAGTATTTGACTTCCCACTCTTTGGTCAGGTAGAGCCTTCAAACTGGACTTTAAATGGCAACACTAACGGTGTCTGGCCCTCATATTTACAGTCAAGCCCACACGTAACCGATTCTGTGAAAGGAAATGAGGACGTGTTGGAAGGGAAATGGTTGGGGATGGGTGGGGGTGGATGGGTGCTGGTTGACTGACCAAGGCCAACATCACTGTATTTGTAATACACGACCATGATGTAATTTCTTATTTCAAACATTAATAGTGATGTAATCAGTCTTGCATGTTCAAGCCAAAGCAGAAGATGCTGTGGTTTAATTCGGTGGAAAGAGGATGAGCAGCAAGAGCAGAGAGAATGAGCAGCAATTCAAAGGAAATCAGAAAGAATTAAGGATATGAATTAATTTGTCAGGGAAACAGAGGAGTATCAACAAGGAACACCACACAACTGACTAATTAAAACCCACAGAATGTAGGAAAGAATAGAATAACTAATCACTAAATAATTAAAGAAAACGGGAAAGAAATCCTAAAAACAGAGCAACAACTACTGTGAAACAAACAAAGAGAATAAACCAGACCAAACCAACAGATGGCCCAGCATCCTATTTCGCTAGCCCTATCATCCGAACATCACCGGTTCAAATCCCAGGGCGTGCTGCTTGCCATCAGCAGCCGGAGTCTGGGTGGGTAGTTGTGTAGGAGTTGGGGACCTGGTGCTTCCCTCCGAGCACCTCGGTAGCCCGGCAATAATGCAATAGCTACAAGAAGCAAAACAGGAGGTGGCTGGCTTTAGATGTAGCGTCGGGAGACGTGGTGGTGGTGTGTTAGTGTGTGTAGCGCTGGTACGAGGGGATCAGACACTACTTTACAACATCCTGCATTGACTTGTTGGTTTATGAAATATGTTTGTGATTTTACAAGAAAAAAGGTGGAGGTAGATCTCTTTAAAATCGGGAAATCATGGAAAGGTTTCCACAAAAGAGGGTAAATAAAGCCCCCTTTAGAAGAGACCATTTAAAAGCAATTAAAATATATATCATTAAGACGTCTTTGGGGTTTATTTCTTTCCCTTTCCAGATAAAACAAGCTGGGAGCGTGTGCAGGGCCTCTGCGGGTGAGTGTGATCTGCAGGAGTACTGCACAGGGCTCTCAGAGAAGTGTCCAGAAGATGCCTTTAAAATGAATGGAATCCCCTGTGGCTCTGGTGACAGCTACTGCTATAACGGCCGATGCCCAACTCTGCTCCAGCACTGTCAGAGGCTGTGGGGGAAAGGTAATATACACGACAGGCTGCAATAACCTGCTGCAGCCACTAGGTGTGATAGTGTTATTGCTTTATTAAGCGTGACGTGTGTATGTGGACGGACACCCCACTACCGAATGCACCCATTGCTGACACAGATATGCAAATGCACACACAGCTTGTCTAGTCCTTGTAGAGAAGCACTGCCAATAGAATGGAACTTTCTGGAGCAGATAAATATGAACCTATCAGCATCGTGCCTAATGCCAGGTGTAGGCTAGAGGGGTATAAAGCCCCCCAGTTGGAGAGTTGGGCATGAAGGGAGTGGTGATCATCCAACATCCTGACCTCACTGATACTCTTAATGTTTTTCAGCTTCCAAATCTACAGGTTTCCTGGAGCTTTTTGGGTACAAAGTCCTCAGATGTGGTTTTACAAGCTTATAAGGCTGCTATTTTGCTGTCTTTCACAATTAACTCTTAGAACCCAAGATCAGATGCAGGCAATCACATGCCGTTTTCTCGGCTTCATATCTCAGGATCAGAACGACCTACAGACACGATACATATATCATGAAAAACTACATGCCTAATCATTATGTGACGAATAATAAGGGGTTAATCCAGCTCAGAAAACAGCTAAACGTCCCTCATTCCCAATTGAAATAAATCCCAATTTAAACACCAAAGGAGCTTCCAGTGCATGTTTACTGCTCTGTCCACATATATATGCTCAACTTGCATACAGACTCTGACTGATCAGCAAAAGGAGGTGGAGCTAACAGCCTCAAATCCAACAGGATTTCTGAGATATTACACGTTTTTAGTCCTTATTATTATGCTGGACTTTTTGAACTATGATGTCAATGAACCTTTTCTTTCCACAGATGCCAAAGTGGCTCCAGAACCCTGCTTCTTAAAAAATACCTTTGGGGAAAGTGATTCCCACTGTGGAAGGACTAAAGATGGCTTCAGACGCTGTGCAAAACAGTGAGTGACAACTATCTCCATTAGCTGAAATCCTCTTTCCAAAGAAAGATCTCTTGAGTCCACAGGACACTTTCATTTGACAGTTGGATAAACTGACTGACAGTCTGACGGATCGTCAGGCTTCGCAGCCCATCCATGGACTCGTTGGCCCACGTGAACTATGACCCAGACTGTTAATAATTTACGTTATTCATGCATCAACTGCACACTTCTGATTTGTTTGCCGGGGAAATACATGGGAAATGTGTAGATAAGAGTCACTATAATTATACTAGTGCATCTCGAAAATATTATAATATTCTATAATCATTTTTCTAATCTAATTTTATTTAAACATTTTAGCTGTCATATATTTTATGTTCATTACATTCAAAGCGATATATTTCAAGCTTTTCGAGATTTTCTTTTAATTTAGTAATTCAACCTGAATTTAAATACTGTTATAATGTGAGATTCTGGATTTCTGATTTTCATGGGTTATGAAATATGTCACTTTATGTGTAATGAGTGTAAAATCTGACGAACATTCTGTTTGAAATAATTTATATCATTATAAGACGTATTATTGTGAATATGTAGATGTACAATAGCAGTTCAGTGTATACGCATATTAAGCCAACAGATCAAACATTTAATTTGTGATTTTACAGATTAAAATAGCTTATAAAATGATGCTTTTGGCATTTTGTAATTAATTATAATCGATACTGACGTTTTGCAATCAACCGTCAGATCAGCACGTCACAAGGCACCAATGAATTTTACGTTGCTGTGTATTTGACTGTATATCAGTGCATAACTGTATACAAACTCTGTTTCCTACAGTTGATTAATGACTGTTGTGACGTTATTTTCAGAGATATGTACTGCGGAAGTATCTTTTGCACTGGAGGAAATACCTACCCTGTCACTGGTCTGAAAGCCACCATAAGAATTGAGGATAAAATGTGCAACATCGTCGGGGAGCAGTATGAGGAAGATAAACTAAGCATGGTGCCGACAGGAACCAAGTGTGGACATAACAAAGTAAGAACCTCAGAACGTTGTGTAAGAACTGTGATCTGCTTTGGGATCTGAAATGCAAAGTTAGTTGTTGTTTTTTACTTTTTTTTTAGGTGTGCTTTGAGAATATGTGTCAAGATTTGAAAGTGTATGGTACGAGTGAGGACTGCTCGTCAAAGTGCAGCGGTCACGGGGTGAGTTTTTATGTAACTTCTGTACATTTTATGGTGTTAAAATACTGATGCTGAAATAGATAAAGCATAACGCACTGCAGCTCCTTCTCCACCTCCTTCCACACACCAACACATTAAACTCCACTCACTCACTGCACAGCCTGCAGCTCCTTCTCCAGCTCCTCACACACACCGACACATTAAACTCCACTCATTCACTGCACAGCCTGCAGCTCCTTCTCCAGCTCCTTACACACACCAACACATTAAACTCCACTCACTCACTGCACAGCCTGCAGCTCCTTCTCCAGCTCCTTACATACACCAACACATTAAACTCCACTCACTCACTGCACAGCCTGCAGCTCCTTCTCCAGCTCCTTACACACACCATCACAGTAAACTCCACTCACTCACTGCACAGCCTGCAGCTCCTTCTCCAACTCCTCACACACAGACACATTAAACTCCACTCACTCACTGCACAGCCTACATCTTCCTCCAGCTCCTTACAAACACCAACACATTACACTCCACCCACTCACTGCACAGCCTACGTCTTCCTCCAGCTCCTTACACACACCAACACATTAAACTCCACTCACTCACTGCACAGCCTACGTCTTCCTCCAGCTCATTACAAACACCAACACATTACACTCCACCCACTCACTGCACAGCCTACGTCTTCCTCCAGCTCCTTACACACACCAACACATTACACTCCACCCACTCACTGCACAGCCTACATTTTCCTCCAGCTCATTACACACACCGACACATTAAACTCCACCCACTCACTGCACAGCCTGCAGCACCTTATCCAGCCCCTTACACACACCAACACATTAAACTCCACTCACTCACTGCACAGCCTACATTTTCCTCCAGCTCATTACACACACCAACACATTAAACTCCACCCACTCACTGCACAGCCTGCAGCACCTTCTCCAGCTCCTTACACACACCGACACATTAAAGTCCACTCACTCACTCACTGCACAGCCTGCAGCTCCTTCTCCAGCTCCTTACACACACCGACACATTAAACTCCACTCACTCACTGCACAGCCTGCAGCTCCTTCTCCAGCTCCTTACACACACCAACACATTAAACTCCACCCACTCACTGCACAGCCTGCAGCTCCTTCTCCAGCTCCTTACACACACCAACACATTAAGCTCTACCCACTCACTGTACAGCCTGCAGCTCCTTCTCCAGCTCCTTACACACACCGACACATTAAACTCCACTCACTCACTGTACAGCCTGCAGCTCCTTCTCTAGCTCCTTACACACACCAACACATTAAACTCCACTCACTCACTGTACAGCCTGCATCTTCCTCCAGCTCCTTACACACACCGACACATTAAACCCCACCCACTCACTGTACAGCCTGCAGCTCCTTCTCCAGCTCCTCACACACACCGACACATTAAACTCCACCCACTCACTGCACAGCCTGCAGCTCCTTCTCCAGCTCCTTACACACACCGACACATTAAACCCCACCCACTCACTGCACAGCCTGCTTCTCCTCTTCAGTTTATAAGTATATTAGTTGTAAACACACCCGTGTGACTTATACACACCTCTCTTTATGAATAGGTTTGTGATCACCAAAAGCAGTGCCACTGTGAACCAGGGTGGGCTCCACCACACTGTGATATCAAATACAGTGACTTGCCTTCTGGTGAGCCCCCCTCAACATTACTTATGATCTCATGAATGAGTCATCTGGAGCTTAAGCTGTGATACATTCTAGTCACGTTTTCCTGCTAAATGCCACGATTTTGTTTCACAGGAAAAGAGACGATTATCGGGGTCTCAGCAGCAGTGGGAGTTCTACTGCTGCTGGCTGTGGTGTTGGGAAGTTGGATTTATTGTAAAAAGACAAAGGACACTGGCCCCAGTTATAAAATGTGAGTAAGCTCGTGCCAGTTTTGCCATGTGTCAGCCACAGATGGCAACGGAGAGCTTGAAAGCAGGTATAATTAGTGTGACTTTAACTGTCTGTATGTTTGTTTGGTGGCTGTTTACAGTAAAACGGTGAGTAATGGACAGCAGCTGAATCCTCTGTTTGAGAACTCTGGAGGTAACAAAGACACTTTGAAAGATCGCCCGCAGATCAGCCAACCTACTTTCCTTGAATCATCTTCGAGTCAGCCGTGCACCCCTCTCACAGTCCGAGTCGTTCCCTCACGTCCACCCCCACAGGTGAGTGTCAGACCATGCCATGTGATCAAGGCAGCATGCATTCACATTTGTCTCTTTAGAAGCATGCAGATGATTGAAGACCTAGAATTCCATTCACTCCCTTTTTTCAGCCCCCTAAAAAAGCAGAACCGCAACCAGCACCACCGCCTCCTCTGTCCATTTCCTCATCCACACAGATGAAGCCCGAACCTCCAGCTAAGCCTTCATGTCCTCCTGGTATAAAGCAGGTCAGCTGCCACGTGTTGGAAATTTGAACATTTAATATGTGTATATGGAGAAATACACTGCCAAGAGTTTTAGACCAACCCCTCATAATCAGAAGAACATTGTAAATGACCAGTAAAAGATGAGACACTGGTATAACATCAATGGAAAACTGACCATTGGGCTTTGCAGCTGCTCACTTTAGACCCACCCTTCCTGCTACTCATCACCACCATTAAGCATAATCATTATTTTCATTATACTTGCCATCACTACAATTATCATATTAGTTATATTATGACTTTATCAGAACATCTGAGCAGTTATGTCAGTCAAGCCAAGTTTAATTATATCAAGCTGGGTCAAGTAGGATCAGGACAGATCAAGCAGGACAGGGCATCAGAGACAGAAGCATAACAGAAGGGAAGGAGAAACAAAGGGTTGAGTTTAAGAAGATACTGGGGAGGAGGGAAGCAGCACCCAACCACAAATGGACTTGAACCAGCATCAGTCAGGCAGCTGGGGCAGCTCAGGTCTGAGGGTTGGGGGGTGGGGTGTTGTGGGCATGAGTTGGGAATGAGATAGTGAGAGAGAGAGAAAGAAATGAATGAGTTTAGGAGCCTAAGTAGTCTGGTGAAGATGGAGGAGGAGGAGGTTTTCAGAGGATGATGGGTCCTACCTGGTGAGCCTTGGTTCCTCCCAAGGTTCTTCCGTCACATTTGAGGGAGTTTTTTTTTTTCTTTGCCACTGTAGCTTTGAACTTGCTTAGAAGGGGGTTTGTGTTTTGTGTAGTGTTGATCTATTGTCTTCTTACTGGATTTATTGTAAAAAGGACCGTACGAATAAATTAGATTTCATTTGATTTGACTGTCATAGTAAAAAAGGAGTTCCAAACAATTTCTTAAACAAAGAAAGAACGAAGACACTCTTCTCTAGAAAATACAAAAAAAAAATCATCTGCAAGCAAAATGGTAGTTAATGAAGAAGCAGAGGTGAAATGCAGGATAAAAGTCATTGCTATGATGGTAAAATAAGAAAAGCAGGCGTGCTGTGGCTGGACTAGAGGTGTTCTAAAACTTTTGACTGCAGTATATTTGAAATGATCTGTTGTCATTGTGTTATTTGATGCATATTTCAGTCTGTAACTCTCATTCTGTGTAACCCTAAAAACAGCTGAACAGACCTGCTCACCCACCTGCACCTCCAGCGAAGCCGACGGCAGCGACCGGATCCTGGAAAAAGCAGCAGGTTGGAGTTTTTACTGCAGAATCACCTTTACAGTCTCCCGTTGATATACTGAGAATATAGATTTCATTTGCACTGCGAATGTAAACAAAAGATATAGTCTTTAACCTGGTGATTAGAGTTTATACTGCATATTGTCATTGTCACAGAAAAAACCTTGTATCTCCAAAGCAGCAGCTTCACAGGAGAAGGAAAAGTCCCATTTTCTTGAAGGTCAATGTAATATTTATTTAAAGTAAATTAGCAGCATTTCTGTTGTTTGGAATTTAAAGAACTGGAGGTGGAAGGAGCCGCCCGCAATGCCACTGCCCAGCCGCCGGGGGGCGCTCGGCGACCGGAACTACCTGACAATCAGTGAGATTGCGTTCAGGTGCTCTTTTGTTTATTTAAGCAGTTCCTGCTGCCCAGGCCTTGGTTTCTTGGCCAAACTCTGTCCCGAGACGCCACTGGTAAAACTCGGTATTTCCTCCCTCACGCTGTCCCTTCTCCCGCATGAGAAGCGTTTCTACCTTTTAAAACGTCTCTCTTTTTCTCTCTGCCTTCTCCAGTCACTGGGGCAGAGCTGCACTTCCTTCCTTCCTCACCAAGCTGGAGAGTCTGTCTCTATTTCTACCTCAGAGCATAGTTATGAGGAAAAAGAAAGAATAGAAAAGAGAAAAGAAAAGAAAAGAACTTTTGTTTTCCCTCCTCTTTCATTTTCCCGTTTCCTCTCTAAACGAGGGAGGCTTTGAGTTTTCAGTTTACTCCTCCGGCTCACAGCTCTTCCCCCACCTGGATGGAGCACAGCGCGTGAGCTTGCGGGGGTTCAAACCCCGTGTCCTGAGAGTTTGTTTTTTATTTATTTATTTTTTATAAATAAACCCCTTTATTTCCAGTTCAGATCCTTCTCCTTCCAGTGTTCTGTCGTTTAACCCTTTCCTCTCTCAGTTCCCTTCAGTTAACACCAAGCACCTCCCTTCATAAACCCTCCCTATGACTGGGAACAAGCCACAACAGGCCAGTTAAAATCTGGAACCTCAGTCAATGTTATCGGAGCACTCTAACCTCCTTTTGCAGAGCACTGTTTTCCTTTTTTTCACTCTAAAACGGCACAAAAGCAAATGAATGAGTTGCTTCAAATGTTTCATCCATCAATTCGACTTGCTTAACTGGTCACAGTAAGTCTTGGCACAATAAAGATGGGAAAATGATATCTTGGATAATAGATTTCATGAGTAAATTGGAGACAAACGTCTTTGTGCTTTTGCAGACTGTGGGGGACGAAGTGAAAATTGCACTGAGACCCCTGACCATGCCAAGAAGATGACCAGTGGAGGAATCATCATGAAAATCAACAACAGACCGCAACATGACCGCACTGTGGAGGACAGCTTCAGCGAGACACTGGAATCTGTGTCCTTGTTCTCCAATTCGGAGCTGAAATATGCTTGAATTATGTTTGGAGCAATGAACTATACTTGAATGTCCAAGAACAGTATTAGGTAACAGCTCCATCACAGGGAACCACTTTGAAGACAAACCGGCACACCTGCCCCACTCCACATATTTATGATGTCATTTAATTTAATTTGATTATTTTATATTCATTGTAATGTTATATATTATTTGTAAAATAAAAAAGTCTGCTTTAAGCAGTTGAACACACTGCCCTTTTTGGCATCAGCTTCCTTTCTGTATATCTATATTTACTGGAGACCTATTATTCTTTAAGGCAGTTATCAGCCAATGGTGTGGCAGCAGCACAATCGAAATACTAATGCCAATAGATTCAGCATGCGTTCATCTCCTCTTTGTTTTTGGGGAAATGTGATGCTGCCACGAGGAGAAGCTAACTCCTCAAGGATCGAACTCCCATTCCTGGGTCCCTGGAGCTGCGCACTCTGTACGGGTTGATTGTTATTGATACTGTAGCGAAATCCTGTGTGACAACTTTCGCGTAACTTCCCAACTGATGGGGCAAGTTGTCACAAGGGCACAACCTGTTCTCAACTGTCTGTACCTCCAGACGGAATTATGAAGGCAAGCAAAATGAAATATGAGTGAAATAAACCTTCTGTTGCTTAAATGTAAGATTTCTAATGTACTTCTAAAACTTTAATTTGATGAAACCAGATTTAAACATGTAGGTTTTATAAAATACAAGAACATTTTGCGACACCGATCAAAATCAGCAAGGCATTGCATTCACACTTCTGTAATGAATGATGAAACACCTGAAACCACCTTGAATTGCACAGTCAACAATGAGCCGTCACTGAATGTCACAATAACACTTTACAATAATTTATGACAGTAATTAATATCACTATATTGTTTATTAATGTCACAACTAATTATTAATTGACACAACAAAAGGCTTCATTAATCATTACTAAATATTTGAATAATATTTAAGAAGCGGCAGCCAGCCAGGAACTCCGTTCCTATTATTAACAATAACAACTATATGGACAAAAGTATTGGGACATGTGCTCATTCACTGTCTCTTCTGAAATCAAGGTTATTGGCTGTGGAGTGTGATGAGCATCTTGGGTATCTTGGAAGGTGCTATATAAGTTCAACTTCATTCATTACTCCAGTATTTAAAAATGATTAAGTCTTAATTAGTTTCAGTAAATAATTCATGATCAGAGTGACCTACAGACATGATACATCTATCATAATTGTGTGATGAAGTGAGAAATCCAGCCTGGAAACCTAAAATTTACTTATTTTGAACTGAATTAAATGCCACATTAAAGGCCAAAGGAGCTTCCAGTGCATGTTTACTGCTCTGTCCATGTCTGTGAACGTGCTCAACCTGCATACAGACTCTGACTGATCAGAGAGAGGGGGCGGGGCTGATGCTCAACCTGCATACAGACTCTGACTGATCAGAGAGAGGGGGCGGGGTTAAGGACATCACTGACTCACATATTGGGTTATAGAGCAAAACAAGGGGCTGTTTGCATTCATTGCTCACAAAGTGTTCAAATTTCAACATAAATGTCCTGAGAAGGGATCAAACTGATACATAAATAAATAAGAAAATTAATAAAATGACAGGTTGTTTATTTTTTATTTTTATTATTGTTAAGTACTTCTGAAGAACTTATTGTAAATATCCTTGTCAATCTAAATATTACAAATGATTAATCAAAATGATTGAATTTTCAGCCCCAAACACTCTGGATGATTGAATTCCAACAGGATTCCTGAGATAAAAAGTGTTATTTAGTCCTCCAAAACACATTGCTGTTCATTTTGGTAGGTGAACGGTGAATTACAGTACCCTTATTTTAAAGTGTTGCCAACCCTGAGTCAGTCAGCCGTTGCACGTCAGTATTTTCCCGTGCTCTGATACATGCCTAATTCAGTTGACCTAATCAGTAACCCTACCTGACCCGAGTTAGGTGGGTCTGAGCAGGAAGACTTTCGTGTCTGCAGTGCAGGGTTGCCTGATTTGCCTGATAGTTCCCATGTAAAACATTATTCATCAGAAATTAATCACTCAACCTCCGTCATTCCCAATCAGCGGAATCATCGTTATTTCCTAACAATCTAGAAAAGGGGAAAGAGGAACAGACTTCATTCACAGCTCAACATGAGTTTCGTGTGATGTTCAGTAAATGACCTGCATGATCAGTAAATGACCTGCATCATATAATGATGCATTGGGAGCATTTTATTATGAACATATAGAGGGGAGAGCGCTGACAATCTGTAACAACTGCACACAGCGCATGTTTGGTTAGATGGCTTGCAAAAGTATTCATCCACCTTCCCTGTCCCTGCTGAAGAGAAGCAGCCCCAGAGCATGATGCTGCCACCACCATATTTGACAGTGGGGATGGTGTGTACAGTGTTGATTCTCCACCACACGTAGCATTTTGCATTTTGCATTTTGGCCAAAGGGTTCAATTTTGGTCTCATCTGACCAAAGGACCTTATTCCACATGTTTACTGTGTCCTCCAACATGGCTCCTGGCAAACTGCAAACGGGACCTTTTACGGTTTTCTTTTAACAACGGCTTTCTTCTTGCCACTCTTCCATAAAGACCACATTTGCGCAGTGCACGACTAATAGTTGTCCTGTAGACAGATTCCCCCACCTGAGCTGTGGATCTCTGCATTTCGTCCAGAGTCACCATGGGCCACTTGGCTGCATCTCCTGATCAGTGCTCTCCCGTAAGTTTAGGTGGACGGCCTTGTCTTGGTAGGCTGGATGGTAGTTTCAATGGATTGAACAGCGCTCGGCGAGATGTTCAAAGCTTGGGAAATCTTTTCATAGCCTAAGCCTGCTTTAAACTTCTCCACAACCTTATTCCTGACCTGTCTGGTGTGTTCTTTGGACTTCACGATGCCGTTTACCCCCCTGTATTTGTACCTGAGATTAAATTACACACAGGTGGAGTCTTTGTAATCATTAGCAGACATCAGGCAACTTCTGAATGCAGTTGGTTGCACTCAGAGAAAAGGGGGCTGAATACATTTGCACACCGCACTTCTCAGTTTCTTATTTGTAAATAAAGTTATATATATATATTGTAACCCATCTAACCCAAAGACAAGGCTTTGGGAGAACAGTTTTAAGAAATCACTGACTACCCAGTTTTGCCATCATGGTCATGCCCACGATGAGTCAATGTAAACTTCCGACCACAATTGTAGCTCTAATGTGGGACCGCTCAGTTAATGCTGGAGGCTCACGTCCGTGCTTGCGTTGTGGTACGGATCACCTCCCAAGGGTACATGTTCACATCTGCCCACTGCTGTGTGAGATTTACTCTTCTCCCAGACTGGAGGAGACAAAGACAGGAGTTTCCCCCTGTCAACAAGTGCTTTTCATGCTCTGGATTAGACCTCATAGTCAATCAGGCACCAAACATTCCGCAGCCCTGAGGTGTATGAGATGAAGGTGATGTGCAGGAGTCAGGTATGCCATGAGTCAGAGCTGAAACAGAGGCAGCACAGTTATTAAGGGGCGGAATTGAAAACCTGCAGAAGAGCATCATTCGTCCAGTTAGACAGATTAAGGCTTGTCTGTGCTGGTCTCCTGATCCGTCCATCATCAAGATATCGGTATATTTATCATATGACTAACGAGAAAGCATTGAGCTTAAAATGCCAAGGCCGCTCTCAGCCTCTCAGTATCAGCAGCAGCATGCAGCATATGGACAAATGTATTGGGACACCTGCCTTTTCACTGTTTCTTACAAAGCCTTTAAATCTCCCGGCTAATTTTGTGGGGGAAATTAGAAACGTATTTAGAGGAGACAGTCCCACAGACCAGATAGAGCTTTAGCCACTCAAATTTGTCTTCTTTGAAATGTAAAAACAAATAGAATTTAATTATTTGTATGAATTTCACCATGATTTTTAAAATGAGATTTTGTGGGTTTATCTTGCTTATAAGGACAAAAACCACTTTACATCTCAGAACTTCATCCAGATGTGCTTTGAGCTGACAATGCAAGACATTTGAGTTACTTAAAATAAGGATAAGGGTGTTGTTCAATGTTCAAAATATATTAAAACGAAAGAAATCATGAATATTGTTTCATTATTTTTGTTATTCGTGTATCAGTATTATTATCCCTTCTGAAATGTGAACACTGTGCGAGCAAAATAAGAGAGAGCAAACAGCCTCTCCCTTCTCATTTTCCTCTATAAGCCAATATCTGGGTCACTGACAGCAACAGGTCTGCCCCCTACTGTTGATTAGCTGGAGTCTGCATGCAGGATGAGCAGGTTCACATGGACAGAGATTAAGATTAGATCTTGTAGTTTGTTTATGTGTATCATGCCTGTAGGTTACAACGATCCTGAGATATGAAGCCTAGAAAATGGCAAATAACAGCCCGAAAGGTGCAGAACTCTGGTTCTAAGAGTTAAAAAAAAATGTATCATGCTTCCCTACTGTGCACTTTATTGTTAGAGTGCTCTACAGCTCAATGCTGTGGGGCTTTATACCCATCAGGGCCACACCTGGCATTAGACATGGTGCCAATAGGTTCATGTTTGTGTTTCAGCTCCGCCACATATATAATTTATGCATTCATTTGATAAATTCAGCAAAGCAAATGACTCATTAGAAGCACATTCCTTCTCGAGTGTCTATAATTAGATGATGCACATATAGCACAGAAAATACATGCCCTCGAAGCCGGACTGAATGATTCAAACTCATGATTCACTCTTTCACAAAAACAATTGCATGAGAAAATGATTCATTTACCTTGAACAGCTGCAGTCCCACTGTCTGAGTGGTTGATTTGGCCACAAAACACATAATTATAGTATATAAAAACGTTGGTTACCAGATGAAAGGGTTTTATATAGCACTGAAAAGGATTCACTGGCTGTGGAGCGGAACATTTATGGTGCTATATAAAAATCAGCAGGACAGGTTTGAAGGATTTCACTTCATGTGCAATGAAGATAATATATCGCCATTGTCCAGTGACTGTCCACTGTCCAATAACTTTCATTCATAGTTTAAAACATGTTGGCCTTCTCCTGTAAAATCATCATTTTGGAGATACGTGTTTTTCAATATATGACTGTATACTGTATGATTACGCAGAATAAATATGAACATCCTCATAATACCCGTGCAATTTCCTGAGACGCACGCCAGCATTCGGATATTTCGAGAGAAAATATGGAGCAGGAATGTGCTCATCCTGTAGGTGCCCTTGGTTCCCTTTACTGCTGATAAGTCCGGTTATTTCATTTTCAGGAAATCCTGGAAAAAAGGACATCAGCTTGAAAACTGAACAGTTATGAAAAGCATTTATTTGAACATTCAGTCTGTTTAGATGAAAACTAGGTCTCAGTTATGTTCTGTCAACCACTGGTACTATATTATCTACTGTGGACATTCATACGATCTATTTGTTTAGATCAGGGGTGATTCTAGGATCAGAGCTTTAGGGGTGCTGTAAGACCAGCGTCCATCAGAGAAACACCTTTAAATCAACAGCAAACAGTCGACTTTTAACTCCAATTTTAGGGTTGAGGAGATTCAATTTAGGGGTGCATGAACACCCCTAAAAAGGGTCTAGACACGCCTTTGATGTTGATTTATTGAATCAAAGCAAAAACTGCATAATAAATAAATACTTTTGGATCTAAGCAAGAGCACTAAAATTAGCTCAAATTTCAGTGGCCGAGTGTTAATTAAGGAAAATATTTAACACGAAGCAATGACCTCTGTTTTGTTGGATTCAAAGTACTGCAGATCACGAGGCTGCTCTTTATGCAGGGGTTGCACTTTTCCTCTACCCCCGGTCGATGTGCTGTCCTGTCAATGTTTTTTTCCACAGTGCTCAATTTTTTAGTGAGAAGGCAACATGGACAGCAGCAGATCGAGGGCTCCCCCACCGAGCCCCCCAGAAGAGGACATCAGAGAGGAAAAAATCTACGGGAATGTTTTAGCAGAACTTGAGTCAATAGAGCTGCCTTTGGGAACGACCTTAAGGTAGAACTGATTCATCATTATTATATTTAGGATCTGATTTTGATTTATTGATTTTATTACATTTTCCTGAATTATTCATGTTTATTCAGCAGTATCAGTCCAATATCTCACAGCAGTTCAAATGACCAGTAAAGACTGTGTCTGTAAAATTCAATATATCTAAAGTATCTTCATCATTCAGACTCACACTTAGACTCACTACACTGTCAGTGAACCGAGCAGCTGGTTCACATAAATTACTACTGTTATTACTACTATTAGTACTGTTATTACTATTAGTACTGTTACTACTACTATTAGTACTGTTACTACTATTATTAGTACTGTTACTACTATTACTACTGTAAATACTATTACTATTACTACTGTTATTAATAGTGTTACTACTACTATAAGTACTGTTAGTACTACTATTAGTACTGTAACTACTATTACTACTGTAAATACTACTGTGACTGTTAATACTGTTACTAGTTATTACTACTATTACTACTGTTAATATCACTATTAGTACTATATCCGTTGCTGACCGCACTGCTACAGCTCCATTAGTACTATATTAATACTACCTCTACTACAATAGTACAGAAGTCACTCCTGCTACTGTGACTGATACTGTAGGTACTCCTGGCCCCTGTGCCACAGTTGTATCTGTTACTGGTTCAGATGGGAGGACTGGTCAGTTCAGCTCGGCGTTAAAGCCACGCTCTGTCTCCCCCTGCCGGCCGCGCTCGGTCTCCCCCTGCCGGCCGCGCTCGGTCTCCCCCTGCCGGCCGCGCTCTGTCTCCCCCTGCCGGCCGCCGCCGGGCACTGCTCGCGCCGCCGCATTCTCACAACACAGAGGCAACATGGCGGAGAGCGAGGCGGCGGAGACGGTGCCGGAGCACGAGCGCATTCTGCAGGAGATCGAGAGCACGGACACGGCCTGCGTGGGCCCCACGCTGCGGTAGGAGGCCGGCCGGGGGTCGCCGCGGGTCGGGAGGGAGCGGGCAGCGTGTGTCCGGCGGGGGGCAGACAGAGGAGGCCTTTGTTTCTGAGCGCTGTGATAAAACCACCCTTACTGGGATTAAACCAGTTCACCCAGTCTTCAGCTCTCCTCCAGCAGCCGAGCAGCTGAGTGAGGAGGATAGGGAGGAGGACAGGGTGACCGGATGTCGGTCAGGATGAGCTTAATGATGCTGACCTTTAGTTTAATCCCAGAAATTCACCTCCTCCTCCATCACTTCCTCCTCCTACATCACCTCCTCCGTCACCTCCTCCTCCTGCATCACCTCCTCCATCACCTCCTCCTCACTCCTCCACACGGTCAGCTGCGGTCAGTCTGGTCAGAGCAGATTGTGATGTTGACACTGAAGCAGGTGACTGTCAGTGTGTTTACAGACACCAGTTTACACCTGGTCAGGGCTGGATGACCAGCTCAACTCAACTGGTCAGGGCTGGTATACCAGGTTGAGTCAGCTGGTCAGGGCTAGCTGACCCTCTAGACCAGCTCGACTCAACCGGTCAGGGCTGGATGACCAGGTTTATTTATCTGAACGTCAAATCAAACGACATTAAAAAATACAAGGTTGTTAAAATAGAACTTAAAGTGTCTTAATAACGATACTGACTTTCTCAGCGTCAGTCAGACTTTGTCCATCAGGTGTTCTGACGGGGTAACGTCACTGGAGCTCCACTGAGCTGTGCAGTGAACGGAATGGAAAAGAACCGATGAAGATGTGATACCACGGATAGCAGAGACTGACCTTCGGATGAACGATCACTGATTACCTGCCCTGATCCAAACGACCCGACTGCAGCGAGCTGGAATACTCACTGCTGCCTCCGACCGCGTACTCGGACATTACCAACCGTCCTGTTTACAGTATAAGAGCATAAACCCGTGATCTGTTCTGCAGCCAGGTTCTAAAGCCTGTGGACGTTTCAGTTAAAATTAGTTAAAATCCAGTTAAAATCCCAGGACCGCTTGGCCAACTCCACCCGTTTACGGTTCTGCTTCTCCGTGCCTCCCAAACAGCTCGTTGGCCTGATGGTTGTTTGGGAGACCTCGTAACCCCACGATGCTACCAGGTGATTCAGTTCTCTGACAGCGAGCTTCTGAGAACTTTCTACTTCTCTGACCGTCCTTCTCACTGTGCGCGGTGGTCCGATCCACTCGCGTCCTCTTCCAGGCTCGTTTGTCAAGGTTCCAGACGTTGTGAACTTTGGGATGGTTGCTCTGACTGTAAGTAAGGGCGTCTGCAGGTGGTTTTCTTGTCGCCGTTGCCTGATTTGTGAAGGTCAACACTGACCTGCCTGTCTTTCCCATGTTTGAGAATTAGGCCTCTGTGGAACCGTATTCATATCCCAGGGAAACAGGAAGTGATGAATGACTAATTAAAGGTTATAGATACATTGATCCACTTTATAAACTACAGTAGAAATGACATAAATGCTTCAAATACATTTATTTCAGGATGTTTTCTTTCTGTGAGATTGAGTGAGATTCTGCTTCTGCAATCAAACATTTATTTATTTTAACACATTTTAGGGGTGCCAATAATTATGGAAGGCGCTGTATACTACCCATTTATGCTGGAACGATCATGATAGTCCTGGAATGTAGTCCTAAACTGGTCCAGGAACAGTGTCTATCCCATAGAAAGTCCAGCAGAAAATGAACTGCAGGACGTTTACAGTCTAAACGACGCCAGATTAAATCTGTTTCTGCTGCTTTGGTCTGTTTACAGGAATCGCTGCCCTTCAATATCTCTGGCTGTTCAACAGCGTAAGGTTGACTGTGCTGTTTCTGGGTAAACAACTGCTGTTACTGCCCTAAAGGAGTCACGCATTTCATGTTTTGGACTATAGAGCGTCATATAAACACAGCCCTTTGAACAGAGTGAGACGAACCTGATATTTATATCTATATCGGGATATAAACACAGCGGGATACGGGCTGAGCGATATATCGATATTTATATATGTATCGGGATATAAATGGAGCGGGATACGGGCTGAGCGATTTATCGATATTTATACCTATATCAGGGTATATAAACAGAGCGGGATACAGGCTGAGCGATTTATTGATATTTATATCTCTATCGGGATATAAACGGAGCGGGATACAGGTTTTTAAAGAACCTTCATCTCATCACACTGCGGAGAAGCATCAACACTTGTGTGATGTGTCTTATAAATATTTTTTTGGTTATTTGTGTAAATAAAAGTACATCAAACTCCTAAAACTTCCCACAGAACTGGCCTAGAGTTCTAAAGGTTGGAGCTGTGATCTGCTCTCAGGTCATAAACGACTTTATGCGCAGAATGTGAAGCTCTGTGGTATCTAAAGCAGAGAGATGTCTAGTTAGAGCTGAAGTTCTCTTAGATCACAGCTTCCTGTGGACCAAGCCTGTGGCGTCCTCTCTGCTGCTTGTTAATTTCAGAGATAAAATCTAAATTCATTTTCCTTTTCATGCTCTTCAGAGTCATTTGGTCCTGGTTCTTATTCTCACACTCTACAGGAGTTTGGTTTGGTCCTGTTCTAACCATCAGCTTGTCCATTGCTTGGTATTACGATGGTTTAAACCCATGGTTTTACAGCTGCAGTGTCCAAATCCACATACTGAGGTGAAGAAGAGGGTGCAGGCAGGATGGAGTGGGTGGAGACGGGTGTCGGGGCTGATGTGTGACCGAAGGAGAGCAGCAGCAAGAGTGAAAGTGAAGGTTTACAAGACAGCAGTGAGACCTGCTATGATGTTTGGTTTGGAGACTGTGGCTCTGTCTAAGAGACAGGAGGCTGAGCTGGAGGTGGCGGAGATGGAAGATGCTGAGATTTTCGTTGGGAGGGACGAGGATGGGCAGGATTAGAAATGAGCAGATCAGAGGGACGGTGAAGGTGGAGCAGCCAGAGAGGTCAGGTTGAGATGGTTTGGAGATGTGTTGAGGAGGAATAGTGGATATATCGGACAAAGAATGTTGGAGCGGCCGGCCAGAAGGTGAAGAGGAAGACCTCAGAGAAAGTTTATGGAGGTAGTGAAGGTGGACATGGAGATGGTTGGTGTAACAGTGGAGGAGGCAGGGGATAGGGGGAGATGGAGGCAGATGCGCTGTGGTGACCCCTAAAGGGAGCAGCCGACAGAAGAAGGGTATATATTTGTACGATTGTAGAAATAGACATATATACAATCGCTGTGTTTGTATTTGTTGAAAGGTCACATGGTGACTGGAAGGTTGCCAGTTTGTTTTCCTGGACAGGCAGGACATGACTGAAGTGCCCTTGAACAATTGTGTGTGTGTGTGTGTGTGTTTCACTGTGTGGATGTATATTATATGTAGAGGACATGGACAGTGGGTCTGTCTTCTGGATGCTGTCAGCGTCTTCTGTGCCTGGAAGGACTGAAGGTGGAAAAGTGACGTTAATTGTATATTTAAATTTCCGTCGCTATCTCTCCGGGCAGAAGGCAGGAAGAACCAACCTTTGGGTTTCAGGGCTGCAATAACAGGAAAGAGGAAACGTTTGGAGTGTGAGGTTTCTTACGCCTGCTCTCGGAATTTCTGTGGAAGAGAGAAACCTTCTCTCTGTTGTGTTTGTCGGCTGGGTTTCGCTCTAGTTTAAGCAGTTAGTTTGCGGTCAGGGTGGGCGATATGAAATCAAAAATCGCAATATACGATATGAAAAGTACAATGTAAAAAAAAAAAATTGAGACCCAATACTGAAATTTGATCTTCTTCTTTCTACACACACAGTCATCTACACACAGTCTAATGCCCCCTTCTTGGTGTGTGTGTGGAGGGGACAGTATTGATACATCTCCTCAGTCCGTATCCCGCTCTGTTTATATCGTGATATAGATATAAATATCGATTATATTGCTCAGCCCATATCCTGCTCCGTTTATATCGTGATATAGATATAAATATCGATATATTGTTAAGCCCGTATCCCGCTCTGTTTATATCGTGATATAGATATAAATATCGATATATCGTTCAGCCCGTATCCCGCTCTGTTTATATCATGATATAGATATAAATATCGATATATCGTTCAGCCCGTATCCCGCTCTGTTTATATCCCAATATAAATATAAATATCGATATATCGTTCAGCCCGTATCCCGCTCTGTTTATACCCCAATATAGATATAAATATCGATATATCGCTCAGCCCTAGTTTCAATTAGATTTAGATGCATAGAAGTCGACCCGTATGTTTTTATCAGTATTAAATTGCTTACGTCTTCTTTGTTACTTTGGATACAGCAGTGGATGCAGCAGCTTCACCGTTCAGAATGTATAACTCTTTCATATTCAGGGTTTCACCCATAATCAATACATTGTCCCGGCAGCAGTTTGTCTGAACTCCCAAGTGTCCCGTGCACGGCTCTTTCCCCCACAGACTGCGTGACTAAATGCGGTGAAGGCTGTGTTGCCAAAGCAACCAGTCTTTTTCTGTTCCTCTCAGTTTGTGAAGTGTGAATGACAGCCTTGAGCATAACGAACAGCTTATTGGTCAGTAAATGAAGCGACGGGTCTGCAGTAGGGCTGGGCAATACATCGTAAATTTGACATATCGAAACAGGTTTTGGGCAAGATATTAAAAAAATGGCCGTATCGTAATATCGCATCTGTTACACATGTCTGTGTGTGATTTAATTCCAGGAAAAGTGGACCGTGTTTGTGGAAATTGTTTGATTTGAAGTTGGATGACCGTATGCAGGACAGTCTTGTTCAAATTATGCCACAGAAATGGAATTGGGCCACTTTTCCTGCTGTGTGACTGCAGCCCAATAGGTCACGTCCTCCTCCATTATGAAGCACATGAGCATGAGGCTGACGGCCAATTTCACCGCCAATGAAATGAAACATCATCACCTTGTACTGTGTGTGTGTGTGTGTGTGTGTGTGTGTGTGTGTGTGTGTGTGTGTGTGTGTGTTTATATCATTGTAAACTCATGCTTGTGCTGAGTAGCAGCCAAAGTCCTTTGCAGCCTCCGCCCAACCCGGAACAAAGACAACGGGCAGGAAACACCTGTAGCTCGGTCATGCTGAGCCTTCACTTCCACTGTGTAAAGGGTCGGCAGGGGCCGGTCCAGAGGTCTGTTGACTGAGTACCTTTAGACAGTCAGCGGGATCTCGAAACGGGTTAATGACCATATGTGTCCCCAAGACCCCAGCGTTAATGTTTCACGTGGTTTATTTTAGCTGGTAGAGTAAACTCAACAGTGTCGCTTTAGGTGTTTGTAGTTCAGGGGTCGGCAAGTCAAAGTTTAAGAAGAACCAAAATCAAACCACTTTCAAAGTTTCCACATTTTATGTCCGTTTTATTGTTGTCAGGTGTTTGACCAGCAGTCAGCAATCGTCAGGGTAAAGGTTGTGGAGTCAGTAGTGTAACATTAACTCCACCGTTTAGTGTTGTTTATAGTTTAGTAACACTGATCTTTAAGGCGGACGCCACACTGAGAACAAGTGGCAGAACGTTTTCAACTGTACGATTCAGCTCAGGATTAACAAACACACTGACCATCCCTGCCCTCCTTTCATTGTTGACCTGCACATTACTGACCTCTGAAGAGGACATACTGAACGGAAGCCAAATGGCTATTTGAGTTCCTCAATAAACTGATTTTTTAAACAAGCTGATTGTCTTTATTTGTTAGCAGAAAGCTGATTGGCTCTTTTTGTTGAAGGGCAGCACTTTATCCATATACAAAAAGCTGAATGGCATGTCCTGTTGAAGGGCGGAGCTTTATCCGGGGTCTCCAGGTAGGCACGTTCCTTCGTCAGCCCATGACACCTCCAGAAGGCTCAGCAGTGAAATCTAAAGCTGATTGGCTCATTTTCGTTGAAGGGCAGGCATGTGTCTGTACGTCGTAAGTTGACTCGCTCTGTTTTGTTGAAGGACTGGACTTTATCTGTAACTGACCCAGATATCGGATTGTAGAAGTAAAGAAGAAGGGAGGGGCTGCTGGCGTCGTTTTGCTCACGTCGTGTTCAAATTTCAGAATAATAAAATTTTATTCTTCACACTTTGTTTATTATTTTCAGTTTTGCAAAATATTGCAATGTCACTTTTTCCAATATCAAACAGCCCTACCTGGTATGCATCCATGCATCCCTCCCTCCTTTCATCCATCCATCCATCCATGCATGCTTCTATGCATCTCTCTCTCCCTCCACCCACCCATCCATTCATCCATCCATCCATCCAGCAGCAGTTTAAACTTAGTAATTATTTTTGCTGACCAGTCGTGTCCACAAGGTGGTGCACTTGTAAAATGTATCCCTCCAGGATACCTTCACTTGCAGGAGATATAGTTCACACACTGGGTTTGTAGCATTATGTCTGTTTTTGTGTGTGTAATATAACACCACCACATTTGGACAGGTGTAGACGTGACTTTTCTGTAATTAAGAATAATAATTTTATAAGCAATTAATCAGACAACAAACAGAGTCCTGCTATTAGTTTACGCAGCCGATATGAATTTTATTCCACATTCGGACTGGTTTCAGCTGGTTTAAGCTGAGGGTTTATTTACACTGTGGAATATACAGTAATCAGCCATATCATTAAAACCAACCCCGCTCGTGCTGCCATAAATAAGAAAGAGCAGCATATACACACACACACACACACACACACATATAATGGGTAATATGTAAATATATATAAATATAGAGTGGGGCTGGGCGATATGGACAAAAATATATATCGTATATTGCCGAATACCATACGATATTAGATGTGACACATCCAATGTGGAAAATGAGGGAAAACCCCACAAAATTCTATATTTACACATTGGAGGCGTTTGTATGCTCACACGCCTTCAGTCCGCGTGTGACTCGTCTCCAGTGTGGTGAGTAATCTGGTGATGCTGCTTTGTTCCAGATCTGTCTACGATGACCAGCCTAACGCACATAGGAGGTTTATGGAGAAGCTTGATGCCAGAATACGAAACCATGACCGCGAGATTGAGAAGATGTGCAACTTCCACCATCAGGGCTTCGTTGACGCCATCACGGAGCTGCTCAAAGTCCGTGCAGATGCAGAGAAACTGATGGTAAGCGGTACTGAAGACCCCAGTATCTGTTCAACGAGATTACAAAAGCAGCATCGTCTTTGCTTATATTCCAGTATGTAAACATATGATAATTATTTTTGATTGTTTATTTTATTGACAGACTGAATTTGTTAATTAACTTATTTATTGAGTCATTTTAATCAATAGTCCAGTTATTGATGAGATGGCATTGTGCGGATGAAAAGGGCTTTTATTTTGTAGAAAAGTTTTTCTTATGCGTAATGATGTGCAACTCCACCCCTGATGTGTTTAGAAAACACATTTTAGGCCAAAAACCTTCATGTTTTTAATACCTGTTTTATTTGGAGTTCAAATAATGACCTTAGAGAAGGTTCCATTTCTGTTGTTACATTTTAAATAATTCATTTGATAGAAATTAAAGGGCAGTGGCGGCCCAGTGCCCACCACTCCGGGAACGTGTGCTCACTCATTTCATTTTGTGTGTGTGTGTGTGTGTGTGTGTGTGTGTGTGTGTGTGTGTGCTCTCACTAGTGTATATATGACTGGGATAAAAGTAGAGACAAAATTCCGTATTTAGGAAGTGAGTTAGAGCTGCCATATACAACTTTACACAATTAACTTCATGAAAGTAGAGAATGAACCGAACCTAAACTCTGTGTTTATAGGGGATTTCCTTAAATGTCCTCGTGAAAATGAAGAAGCAGCTATTTTTGATTTTAATGAAAATGTCTAAAAAATAAAAGATAAGATTTTTATATAAATACCGTTAATATGTTAATATTTCTTAAAGAAATTCCCATCTGTCCAACTTTGTAAAGACAATTAAACCATTGTCTCTTCTGTAGGCCAAGACAGTACCAATTCCTTTGGTCATTCCCATGGTAAAGCCCTTCAGCCTGCCACAGGGCAGGATTAAATTGGGATGGAGAGGTCATTCATTAGTGTCCCTTAGGACTACGAGGAATTTACTAAACCGAATTTGAGTTTGGGTTGAAGAATTTCAACTACCAGGAAGAAAGTAGTTGCTGTTGTGAAGCCAAATTCTACGACTTGCGTTCTATAGTATGAACATCATTATGAAACTCTGATTAACACGATTACTGTATCCATCCTTATTGTAAACAGACCGTGGCATGCAGGCGTTTGGGACCCATCAAAATGAGTTGGAGGTCAAAGAATCTCCAAAAGGCATAAAGTTAAAGATGAAATTTAACTTCTACATTTTGAAAATAAAAAAAAGAGAAAAGGACCCGAAGCAAAACTTTGGGCCCCTGCATGGGGTTAGTACTTATCAGCGCCCCCTTTGACAAGTATCTCGTAAACCCGTTTTGTAGCCAAGAGTCTATCAAACCTTGTTTGAGGGATTTTCATTCTTTCCTCCTCGCCAGAGTCTTCCGTTTCGGTGAGATTCCTGCCGTCTTCAATGCGCTGCTCTTTTGAGATCTATCACAGATGTTCAGTGATGTTCTCAGTGTGAGAACCGTGGTAAAACCTTCATCTGCGCCTTTTGAGGTCTGTTGTGGATTTGAGGTGTGTTTAGTTTAGGTGTGGTTTGTAGAACCATCCTCCTTTCAACTTCAGCTTGAAGTTTAATTGAATCTATTCCAGTCCTCTTTATGAAATGTGCCCTTTTTTCGGTGCCCGTCCACATGTATCTTTGCTCATTGCGGCTAAAGAGTTCTATTTTAACCTCATGGGTTTACAAAACCCGTATCCAAAATACATTAGGTTTGTGTAGATGTTCTTTTTGCGAACTTTGTGGTGAGAATGCAGGAGGTTTATTCCTGACTTCCATAAAGGTCATATTAGGGCAGGTGTCCCTGAACAGCAGAACAATGTACCACAACTCCAGAGTCTTCTAACTCTACCTCAACGTCTTTTGCAGACAAGCAGGGCTTTGGATTTTCCTCTGTAGCTATGAACTGAGGGAACCGCAGCCTGAAAACACTTCTTATAACCGTTTCCTGCTTTGTGGGCCTCGGCCATTTTCATTTTCAGAGTGCTAGGCTGCTGCTTAGAAGAGCCCGTGGATGTTGCTTTTGGGACAAGGTTAGAGGAGTCTTGAGTGTTTGAAATGTGAATCGTCTGGCCGAAACCAAAATAATACAGTCCCTCAGAGATAGGGTGAGATCCTCGGTCACTCGGGAGGAGCTCGGAGTAGAGCCGCTGGTCCTTTACGTCCAGAGGAACCAGTTGAGGTGGCTCGGGCTCCTTTTTCGGATGCCCCCTGGACGCCTCCCTGGGGAGGTGTTCAACGCACGGCTCACCGGGAGGAGACCACGGGGAAGACCCAGGACACGCTGGAGGGACTATGTCTCTCGGCTGGTCTGGGAACGCCTCGGTGTCGGGGGGGGAGTCTGGGCATCTCTGCTTAGGCAGAGGATGAAGATGGATGGAATGGAAAATAATACGCCCGTATTATTAGAAAGTAGCGCAATTCTTAATAAGGCAGCTGTAGGAACAACTTGTGCTCTGAACCAGCGACGCTCACTACCGAGCTCGTGTCCGCGAGTGCCCATAACGGCACGTTTAGCTGCGGCGGAATCCGAGGCCAATTCTCTTTAGCTCCCTTTACACTTCGGAGACTGAAAGATGCTCACCAAATGGCGCAGGAGTGGCTCACCAAAGGTTTTAATTAGACCCACATTATATAAAGCATATTCAGATAACAAGAGGCATCAATGAGGTCACTGAGCTCTCTTTGTTCTAGCATAAATGAGATTTTTAATAAAGTCCAAAATGCGCTTCCTTATTATGATGACCTAATGAGACTTCCTATGTGGGAAAGTCTGTGGCCGTGCAGTCCCCTGCACCTGCGCTGCTGTACGGGTGCAGTGTTGTGGTGGTCTCCGCATTGGATGTGAATCAACCACCCAGTGTTTGTGTTCAGCAAAAAATGAATGTTTAATTACCAGAAAATGCTATCCGCTCTTTGCCCCAGACAATGAATGGCACATAGAGCTCATTGAGGTTATCAAGAAGGGACCAGTGGTCAATTGGGTCATTGATTTGAATTGTTTGACAGACCCGGAGGAACAAGTAAAGTTCAAAAATCCCAAGTAGAATTGAGAAGTTTGTCACAGAATCTGTTAGAAAGGGCTGTCATAAGCAATTACCGCGCTTAAAAGCTCCTGGCCGACCGAAAGTTCAAGTTCCCGCTGCACATTTAATTTGAATTTGCATCCCTTTGTTCCTGACTCCTCATGAAGCATGATCTGATTACAAGGGTGAGCAGTTACAACAGGGAATTGTGGGCTTATTTGTCTAACAAAAGTGATATTATGTTTTTAGGGCCAAGTGACCGACACCAATCGAAGACTTCAAGACGCCGGGCGAGAGGTACGGTTTCGATCCGGCTTTGTGAGCATGTCTGCCGTTAGACCGGCAAAGAAAAGAGGGCAGCGTGATTAGACAATAGCACCGAGTGAAATCAGTGTCTTGTTAATCATGAGGGCTCTGCACTCTTTGACCTTCCCTTATGTAAGGTGACGGCCCAAACGGAGGAGGTCATTCGCTGCAGGATTCAGCAGAGGAACATGGCCACCACTGTGGAGAAGCTACAGCTGTGTATCCCTGGTAAGACTCACTCGCAGGAAATCAAAGTCATGAGGTGTACTTCTGAAGTACGTCTGGAGATACAAGGTTAATGTCAAGATGATGGCAACAAATGACCCATCGATTAGCATTTCGTATCCATGCTTTTCTCGCTCTCGGACTCCTGCTGTGATTGGGAATTCGAATAATGTTTTGTGGGCCCCTAGACGCACTTTACACGTGCATATCTGAACAAGCTAGACATACAGAACCATCACTCTGTTTATATCCCGATATAGATATAAATATCGATATATCGCTCAGCCCGTATCCCGCTCTGTTTATATCCCGATATAGATACAAACATCGATATATCGCTCAGCCCGTATCCTGCTCTGTTTATATCCCGATATAGATATAAATATCGATATATCGCTCAGCCCATATCCCGCTCTGTTTATATCCCGATACAGATATAAATATTGATATGTCACTCAGCCCGTATCCTGCTCTGTTTATATCCCCCGATATATCGCTCAGCCCTTATCCTGCTCTGTTTATATCCCAATATAGATATAAATATCGATATATCGCTCAGCCCGTATCCTGCTCTATTTAATCCCGATATAGATATAAATAACGATGTATCGCTCAGCCCGTTGTCTTGATTTAATGAGCAGTCAAAGAGATGATGTGAATTCAGAAGGGATTATTTCCTAATGAATGAAGATTATAAATTGTGCTATTCTGAATGGTTTTAATCATTATTTTAATCGTGAGTTTAATTGTATTTTCCTCTTTTCCTGCCCTGTTTTCTTTTCCCAGTTTTGGAAATGTACAGCAAATTGAAGGAACAGCTTGAATCCAAAAGGTAACTGGACATTTTTACTTCCTTTGTTTTGTTTTTGTTTTTTTACCTCCACATTTGATCTTTCAGGTCATGAGTCTGTTGGAAACCTGTTGAATCAGTCACGTTGCTTTTAGTCCTGTGGAAAAACAAGCGAAAGATTTAGAGCCATGTTCAGGGAAGAAGTTGGTCCCTTCGCCGGAGAGGCAGGGGGTCGATACGGGGTCACGCCGAATCTGAAAATAATGACCCTTCTTTGTGCATCAACGTCTTCTCGGCCGGTCATAACACATCATAAATGAGTAAACTATTCAAACGCAAAGACAATTGACCTTGTGTGTGCCCTTCTTCACAGCACTGGCCCACACCAGCGCGCCCATCACAGGCCTCCTCCAAATGGAGGCAATTAGCGCAATGTGTCCCTCCATTTATCCGCGGGTCGCCCCTGCTCGCTAATGACTGGGCCCGGACATGGTCTAATCAGGCAGGGATTCTTTCACAGTTCACATGTAACACTTGCTGGGAAGGGCAGTGGGCAGGCCCTCCACCGGAGCGCTTACACACTTCAACTAAACAGGCTCAAAACCAGTAACGCTTCGGTCACAGGTCACTGTGAATGTTAGTCAGCGGTGAGGACAGAAACAGACATGCAGAAGGTTCAACATGAGTTAATGTAGGCAGCTAGGCTGAGAGATGACCTGTACCTGACCAATTAGATGGTTTATTGACCTACAGAATAACTTAAAGATCCACTTCAAGTGAGATGCAGTTTCAGCCGTTAAAACAGCGAAGCCCTTTTATTCTCATTGTATTTAGAATTATTTTCAAAGTACTGTATATCCCAGTACATCCCAGTATGGACCAATATATCCCAGTAACCCACAACCCAGCACTCTAACCACTTTCTTTCTTTCTGCTTGTCTGTTTTGTTTATTTCTTTCTTTCTGTCTCTCTCTTCCCGAACCAGACACTACGCTGCACTGAAGACCATGGAGCAGCTGGAGAACATTTACATCCCTAGAGTGAGTCAGTATCGCTTCTGCCAAATCATGGCCGAGACGCTCCCTAAACTCCGTGAAGAGATCAAGGAAATTTCCATGTCTGACCTGAAAGACTTCCTGGAGAGCATCCGAAAGCACTCGGATAAGATCGGTGAAACAGCCATGAGACAGGTGAGAGTCCGCTGCAGCAAAAGCGACACCTCCGGCACCACCGGCGGTTTGTCAGGAGGGAACAGGAGTCGCAGATGGGAAACCGTGGTGCAGAGAGTCACGGATGTGTGTTAAAGTGTTAATGCTGCCACCTGTGATGTTGAGATGTTTTCAGCAGTCTGTGTTATGATGGACTGTAATTCTCCTGCTGCAGGCTCAGCAACACCGGACATTTATCAGCGCTGTCCAGAAGCAGACGAGTCTGGGATGTGCGAAACCTCTGTACAGTCTGAACGGTAGAACCACCCTCCAGCACAATGGTCTGGTTGCCGAGGACGCAGCGGATGAAGACGAGGCTGATGATGAAGTATGAAGTTTGTTCCTATATTTGTTGGACTACAAATTAGAAAATATTATATTACTTCAGCGCTGGACTCCTTAACTGATAATCAGAAATCAAAATCTGCACATTATTATATTATTCTGTTATATTTATATCGGGATATAAACAGAGCGGGATACGGGCTGAGCGATATATCGATATTTATATCTATATCGGGATGTAAACAGAGTGGGATACAGGCTGAGCGATATATCAATATTTCTATCTATATCGGGATGTAAACAGAGCGGGATACAGGCTGAGCGATATATCAATATTTATATCTATATCGGGATATAAACAGAGCAGGATAAGGGCTGAGCGATATATCGATATGATATATCGATATAAATATCAGTGCCCTCTGTTCCCATTCTTACTCTCACATACACACAATGGAGGGGGCACAGGTTTCGAAATAAAGGTCTAATTGCAGTGTTTAAATGTAGTGAAAACAACAGGAGACGGATTTCACGGGTCCTAATTTTATTCACGTTGTATTTTTCACATCATACATTGTATCGTGCATTGTTTATCACCCTTCTGCTGAAATATATTGAAACACATGTTGTCCGTGTCACCGAGCCCTAACCCAGTGATCAGTAACCCAGCGCTCTCACCACTTATTTAATTCCCTTCGATTTTTACGGTTTTACAAATTCATTTCTTCCTCTGACATTTTATTATGGTCATTGATTCAGGATTTGCAACGGCTCAACAATCTATCTGCATTACCGGTGTAGAGACGTGTAACGTGTGTGTCTTTTGGTTTGCCTGTTCAGGTTTTAACAGCGCAGGATCTGGTGGACTTCTCTCCCGTGTACCGCTGTCTTCACATCTACACCGTGTTGGTACGTAGCGCTCAGCTCAGTTGTACCAACTTCTGCATTCCGATCATAGTGAAGGCAGCACACTCCGTGTTATGAACCCCAGTTGTTGTGGAACGCTGCGTCCGTACGAAAGGCTGTTTGGGTTCTTCTAAAGTGTGAAATATCGCCCCGCGTTATTGTTGTGGGGTTTTTTTTTTTTTTTACCTTCATTGAGAAACATTCCTGCAGGGCGCTCTGCTCGCTCGTCCTCGTTCTGAGTTGACAGTGTGTTATCAGTGAAACGCTTCTCTCCCAAGTGGCTCACCAAACATTAATGGCTTATGTAAGCCAAGGGATTTCCACAGTTTTGACTGGCGTGCCATCACTATTCTCTCTCTCATAAACCCAAGGCAAACTAGATGGGGTTCAGAGCGAATTTGTTAGCGCTTTGCTGCTCTCCACCATCGCTCATCTGATGAGAACTAATCCTGTGTCCTTAAACACTGGAAAAAAAGAAGGGTGGAAAAGACTGCAGCGTCTAATAGGATTGACCGAGCAGTAACCCCCTTTCGTTGTAAAAACAAAACAGAGAGAAAGGGCTGAGCTTCGGGCATTCATGTTGCGCACGAACTGCGCGTTTACTGGGCGGAGGATGAGTCAATGGCGCGCGGTTTGCTCCGAATGGCTCGCTTAATGAGAGCACAGAGGGCTTTCCGCCGCAGCACTACACTCCTGCTCGCTCGCACACGCTGCAGCGCGAGAGACGGAGCAACGAGACGGTTCGGGTTTGCGGTCTGGAGTGTTGAGAATGTTAATGTTTATATGTGACGATGTTGTCTTTTGCAATTCTGTATCAGTTCTTAAACACAATTTGAAAGGAATCTTTACATGTAAAGACTGGTGTTATGTTTAAGCCCCCGAACGCAAGGTAGCCGTGATGTACCTACATTATTTATGTACTTACATGTATTACAAATTACACAATATTCATTTCAGCATCATTAAAAGTATTGACAGTTCAAACATGGGCTGATATATCAATATTTATATCTATATCGGGATATAAACAGAGCGGGATACGGGCTGAGCGATATATCGATATTTATATCTATATTGGGATATAAACAGAGCGGGATACGGGCTGAGCGATATATCGATATTTATATCTATATTGGGATATAAACAGAGCGGGATACGGGCGAGCGATATATCGATATTTATATCTATATCGGGATATAAACAGAGCGGGATACGGGCTGAGCGATATATCGATATTTATATCTATATCGGGATATAAACAGAGCGGGATACGGGCTGAGCGATATATCATTAATGCCACACACCATATGACTTAATCTGAAACAAAATGTGAAAGTGGTCTAATACAGAGTGATCTGCGCTACCACCCTGATCTGAGGATTGTGAGTTTGAATCCTGGGTCACGCTGCTTGTAGATGACGCTCTCGCCTCACATCACACTCACCTAATGAGGGGGGGGGCACTTCCAAATTGGGGGTGAAATCTACACAGATTTTTAAGATGTAAGTTTTGTTAGAGGCTTGCTGGACCTGCTGTAGAAAGTGAGTGCTTATCCACTGGGAGATGAGCGCTCCACGTGTGTCCTAGAGCAGGGGTCTTAAACTTCTGCCCCTGCAGGGTCAGCATCTGGCACAGTTTGAACATTTCCCTGCTTTAACACAAGAAACCTGGTAATGAGTTGAATCAGGTGTGTTTGAAAAGGGAAATCGGCAGACATTGCTGGACGCCGGTCCTTAAGCATCAGTATTGTGATGTGCTGATGTGATCGTTTTTGATGTGGAGGTTTTGGTCCAGTTGGGACTCCATGAGGAACAGTCGAATGTCCTGTTACCACCCTCCTCCCTTCACTTCCGAAGTCTGCGGTCAGTGCTTCTCGCTCCAGCAGATTCTGGAAACCAATAATTGTGAAGTTCGGTGTGATTTCGAATGTGCAGTGATCTGTTTGATGCGACGCTCTCTTGCAGGGTGACAGAGAGACGTTTGAAAATTACTACAGAAAGCAAAGAAAAAAACAGGCCAGGTTGGTTCTGCAGCCCCAGTCGAACATGGTACGTGTTTCTTTTCCAAACTGAACGCTGCTCTGTGGACTTTTATTTTTAATTTTTAATTTTTTTAAAGGCATCTCTGTGTTTCTCCCCAGCACGAAACGGTGGAGGGCTACAGAAAGTACTTCAACCAGATTGTCGGGTAGGTTTCACTGTTCCTGATTCATCTAATAGACTGTTCTAAGAAAGCAGTCAGCCACTGTAGATCGTGGCTGTGGCTGAAAAGGCTCCCTGTTCCCTCATTAGTACTGGGTTATAGAGTGATGGACAGTTTAGTTGACTGAGTAGCGCTGGAAACATAGATGAATTCGGACACATCGGTAACATAGTCTAAACACGTGAGCGTCTTAGCCGTGGTTAAGCTCCGCCCACAAACAGTTTCTGGCTATTAGAAAAGTGTTATTAGGGACTTTGTGAGTTAAAGTGAAGGACGAAGCGATGTTACAGGTCTTTAAAAGTGTCGGGGACACATACGTTCCTTATGGGACTACTGCACTGACCGAAATGACTTCAGCGCTGCACGTCTCCGCAGGTTCTTTGTGGTGGAAGACCACATACTGCACGCCACTCAAGGGCTGGTCACCAGGGCTTTCACCGACGAGCTGTGGAACATGGCCCTGTCTAAAATCATTGCTGTTCTTCGCACACACTCGGTGAGTACTAAAAACACATGGCTCAGACCCCGCTGGATGGCTGGGAGCTCAAATATGATGATTTGAAGACCCCCTCCTCGTCCAGAGGGACTCTCTCCATCTCACTCTTTCTCTCTTTTTGTGATTGAAAGTTAGCTAGCAGCGGGAGTGGCCCGGCTTGACCCTTTTGTTTGGGCCGCAGGACCCAGGCTGTGAGCCCCAGCCGCGGGGCATTTGCATAATCCCTGACTGATTTACAACTGACTGGACCCTCCAAACACACTCTTAGCCCCGGCGGTTTAGAATATTCACAGTTAATCTGCTGTTATTGTTGCAATCTGTCCTCATTAGGCCCAACTGACCTCTCCATTAGATCAGATTGAATAGATCTTCACTGAAAGGGCTCAGCAGGAAATGGAGCAATTATCATTTTGAATGTCTTGTTTTGAAAATAAACTTCTTCTTTTTTTCTATAAAAAAAAATAATGCTATTTTCTTCTGACCTGGTCTGTGTGCGAAACTGGGAGATGTAGTTGAGGAAGCCAAGTGAGGGACCATGGAATTCCAGTTTTTGGACCTTATTTCTGGGCAAAGTTAGAAAATCAGCTCAGGATTAGTTCAACTAAACTAATCACATAAAAAAATGGACATACTTTTAATCTGACAGTTGGTCTTTACATTTTGTCACAAATGGACCAATAGAAATAGTCCAAAATGACTTAGAATGAGTCCATACTGCCATTGACAGTAAAGAAGCGTTAGTCCTTCTCCTGATCATGTGACTTTTTGGAGATTGTTCTATCCATTAATATTACATTCCTTGCTCATTCACTCACTCTGTGTTTGGCTGTCGACTACATTTCGGAGCCCATTAGTGAGATCAGCGTTGGGTGATCACTGCTCCACTTCACTCCCAACTCATCCCAGAAGTACTGGATGAAGCTCAGTCATTCCAGAGAACACAGTCCCACTGCTCCACAGCTCACTGCTGGGGAGCTTTATAACCCTCTACCCACAGCTGGCATTAGACATGGTGCCAATAGGTTCATGTTAGCTGCTCCAGAGAGTCCTATTCTATTGGCAGTGCTTCTCTACAGGGACTAGACAAGCTGTGTGTGTGTGTGTGTGTGTGTGTGTGTGTGTGTGTAGGCCTATGTAAACGGTGAGAGGTGTGCTGCCTGAGGTGTGGACCGACGCTGTGTGTCACAGTCTGGGCGACGCTCATTTAGCGCTGTGATTTACACACTCGCTTGCCGCTCCTCAGAGGCAGGCCACTGGTCCCTATGTCAATGTTTAACAAGGGAACCACGCTAGCATTGTGGATCATAAATCAAACCGGCAGCACCCATGCAGCCTGCCTCTCCATTGGCCACCAGCATGTCAGTTTGATAGGTCTCCCCTGCTTGACCACACTTACACATCAGAACCTTTGGCCAAACAATCGCTTCAACTTTTAGAACCCGAGCTCTGCAGGCGTCATCACTCAGGATCAGCGTAACCTACGGATATGACACAGAGACTGTCCCGAACGTCGTGGTGGTGAATCGTCAGTGAACTCTGCAGCTCAGGAAGGCCAGAGGAGCGTCCAGTGCATGTTTACTGCTCTGGCCACGTGTACATGCTCAACCTGCCTACAGACTGACTGATCAGAGAGAGGGGGCGGGGCTTATGACTTCACTGACCCTGATATGGGGTTATAGAGGGCTGTCACAGAATAAAGGGTACTCAGAAACACACTGGATGATCAGTTTCCAACTTATTTCTGAGAGATAATGTGTTTTTACTGCTTATAAGCAAAAAATGTAAGTAAAAAATTGAAGGAACAAGTAAAATTTTGACCAAAACATGATCAGTCTTACAAATATTAAAAAAATCTCAAATGAAGACAAATGTCAGTAGCCTAGGATCTCCTGAAAACAACAGTATTTGGCTCGTGTGACTGTCTCCCATAAATAATTCTCATTTTTTGTTAATTTTTTGGTATCTCAACCTATAAAAACATGGCCCAACATTGTCCCATGGTTTTTACGGTTCATGTCTGTCTACCTGAGGCTCACAAGAGCTCCATATTCATCTCAAAGATCTCAGGTTTCTCATAATGCACGCGATGCGTCTCACCCAGACAAAGGTCATGGTGCCGAAGCCCCTTCCACACTGAGGCCATGGTGCAGGACAGCATGTGTGGTGGGTGGGCGAGTGGGAGAAAGGAGCAGTGTGTGTGTGTGTGTGTGTGCGCAGGCATTTACTAATCCAGTCAGTCATCACTCCCCTGCTGGGGTCAAGCGCCGTGTTCCCCTCTTCAATCTCCCACACACACACACACACCTCCCCATCCAGCCCTACACCCCATCGGAAAGCCCAAAGCCCTGCACGGGGGAAGGAGATGACCACTTTGACCATTGACATGTTAATAGCTTTTAAAGACTCATTAATACACCAGAGTATTTGATCAATAAGTGACTGGCTGCCAGTTACCCATTTAGAGGGGTCTACTGAAGCTGAGCTCAATTGGTAGTCAGGTGTTCGTGTGACAGGCACTGATTGGACGACGTTTATCTGAGTGGTGCAAATGAAGCACGTGCATGAATGGAGTTTTAAATGTAAAATATACTTTATGACTTGTTAGGACCTTTGGGTTGGTATGACAATGTCCTAATCAGTTCCTAATCAGTTATTCGAAGCCCACAAGGCAGGGGAAGATCATGTTTCAGGGTTTAATGTCGTAAACAATGTTTAGAAGCTCTGGAGGTCAAATTGAGATCCGAAACACCAGGAACTAGAACAAACTAGGAGAACAGCTCTTATGTTGGGGGGCAAAAAAAGCCTGAGTGCAGAGTGGTGGTGCACTGTTCCACTGTGCAGCATTGTCTGCGTATTAATGTTCACGGACGACTCAAAAGAACTGTCAACACACAGGTTAACAGAGCAGCTGCAGCTGAAAAGAAGATAAATATTACAGCAACATCATATTCCAGAGCATGGATTACGTGGATACACACAAACTGAAGCTTTTGGAATGACCTACACAGTCCCCTAAACATCATAGAAAATGTGTGGGTAGACCTTAAACCTTAGGCCTTAAATAGGCACAGAATTTCTCAGAGTTTAGAGCCATAAAATCTTACATACAACTGTATATTTTTATTATTTTTTTTTTTTGTTTATATTTTCTCAGAGCTTAGAGCCATAAAGGCTCCCCTGCATACTTCTAACTAATTATATGGACAGTTGTGAGACACCTAATATGGCTGGTCAGTGTATATGTATAAATATTGATATATCGAGATCTGTTTTGTACAAGATGTTAAAAAATGGCCATATCATAATATGGCAACCCAGGTTACCATCTATTGGGTCGTTTGTGGTAATAGTTCGGTTTCTGGAGGGACGACAGTCTTGATTCGATTTCGTCGTAGAAACATCGTAATTAAATTTTGCTATTTAAATAAACAGCCTGCTGTGTTTCTGCTGTTACAGTTAAATACTGATACTGTAACATTACCCTCTGCTCAGGTTTTCATCATATCGTATCGTGTATAAATAATAATAATAATAATAATAATAATAATAATAATTTATTTGTAATGCACTTTACATTTGAACCAAATCTCAAAATGCCACAAAGTAAAATATCAATAAACAGCATAGAAATGAAAATAGAAGAAAGCAACAATTCCATGCATTAAATAAGCTTCCAAATGTTGATTACGAGCCATAAGATCTGCTAAAGCAAAAGAACAGAAGGTCTGGTCCCTGATGGTGCCGAGTCTTGGCAGACGTCACCATTTCTCCTCGACATATCGAGATGTGAGGCTCTTAGTCATATCGCCCAGCCCTTGCACCTACCATCTGATACTTGAGCAGATTTGAGCACTTGTTGCCTTTTGCTCACGTCTTCATATTCTTGTTACAGTCTTACTGCAACGATCCTGACCTGGTCCTGGAACTGAAGAACCTGATTGTTATATTTGCAGACACGTTACAGGTATTTCACACCTTACGGTCTCATGCAGTCAGGATTCCTCACAGTTTACAGCAATCTGTCCATCAGTTGAACATGTGCCCAACTTCCTTTATCAGCACATTATTCCACCGTAAGCCTGGGTGCGCTCAGTGTTCTCCTCTTTCCTGTGTTTTGAGCAGGGTTATGGTTTCTCGGTGAACCGACTCTTTGACCTTTTGTTTGAGATTCGAGATCAGTACAATGAAACCCTGCTGAAAAAGTGGGCCCTGGTCTTCAGGTAAGGGAACACTAAGCATTGTGCTGCACTTACAGTTAATGGTGAGTAATATTCTCACATCTGTTTCTCGCTGCTTTGCTGAACCAGAGAAATATTCGAGGAGGACAACTACAGCCCTATTCCGGTGGAAACTGAAGAAGAGTACAAGTCTGTGGTCGGCAGATTTCCCTTCCACGATGCAGAGATTGAGAAGGTTGGTATGACTAATCACAAAACCCATCATTTGCTTGTTTGATGTTTAACTGGTCACATTCACTGGTCAATTCAGTAGGTGCCTGGTCTCACGAATTAACAGCAGAACCTCCTTCAGAAACATAAAGGTCCCAAAAGAGCAAAACCAAACTTAAGGCTTTAAGACAGCGTGGCTTATCCGGGAGGTTGATCCACCAGTTTCTCGTCTGAAGCCTGTCTCACAGCGGCTTCGATAAACACTGAGTGGGAGGCATACAGATACAGAGACTCAGTTAGACCAGGGAAACAGGATGTGGTCAGTGCTAGTGGACGCTCAGGGCAGTGCTCCCTTCGTGTCTGTGGTTTGGGAATGGCCTGTTACTGTCTGCGTGTCTGAATCAAAGTAACTTTTGTGAGAAAACGCATGTTTTTTTTCCCCCACTTCATTCCGCAGCAACCGTTTCCAAAGAAGCTCCCAATGTCCCAGTCAGTGCCTCAAATCTACATTCAGGTGAAGGAGTTCATCTATGCCAGCCTAAAGTTCTCTGAGTCACTGCATCGCAGGTGAGAGCACTTTATATCCCCCCCCCAGTCGCTACTAGAGATTGTGTTGAATGGTTTTCAGTCCATCTAGGCCAGTCTGTTGACTCTCTGACCATATTTGCCACCTCATTGGGCAGGTATTTCCAGTGACATACGACCAGTCTCTGTCTGACCCTTCTCTGCTCAAAACAGAAAAGGCCAGCTGATTAGATTTATCTATAAATGTTATTCCTAAAAATCCCAAATTCACATTTTGAGAACTCATTCATGTTTCAACCAGTGACCAGTCTCCGCATTTATAATGTCTGTCTAAGCTCACTTTATTAGGAACACTAATTAAAACTAACTTTATATTAAAACAAACCCTTTAAGACTCGTGACACCTTTTTATAATAATTACTGACAAATTAATTAGTAGCCTATTTGAAAATGATCTATGTAGCTTTTGAGAGTGAGCAACCATTGTGTATGGTCAGTTAGCTGAATTTTATGGACAATATGCATACGGTCAGAGACCAATAATGGTTTCAACCAAGTTTACTCCTGTTATGTTACAGGTCAGATTGACCCGTTTCAACAATTTCAATCTAATCGCTGCAAATAATTCATCAGAATTCTTGCATTTTCAGCAAATAACCCCGATTTAAGTTGTTTAAATCCAGTTTTTCATCAAGCGTGCTCAAATTCATACAAATATTTAAATTCTAATAATATTAGCATCTCAAATGAAGATTGAGTAACCTAGGATCTTCTGAAAATAATATCTGGAATGTGTGTTTTTTATCATTAATTTTCTGGATTTTATTTTGGTGAATAAAAGATCACCAACCTATGAAACTATCCCACGAAATTAGCATAGGGTTCTAAATATGAATTGGTGCAAATGGAAAATGACTAATGTGTTTAATGTTTAGAACTCCCCAATGATTGTATCAGGCACTATTCAGGTTAAACAGAACTTTAAATGGAGACTACAAAGGATTAAAATCTAACGTTTAGACCGAAAGTGAGGTTTTCTTCCTTTTTTTGGACCAAAATCATGTGACTTATAAGCAAACCATGAATATTATTAGAGAAAAAGGAATATCTATGGCACTTTCGGATTGGTTCAGTTTAACACAGGACAATGTCTGACATTGTCGTTCATTCATCAGCTGCATTTATGACACACAAGCATCTCACCATCTGAGCAGAATTCGAGAAGCTGCTTGTGTCATTTGTCACTCATCTCCTGTTGGCCCAGAGATCTGTTACCTGAGAGAGGACTGGAGAGGATAAGCGAGCTGACCTGTGTACGAAACCTTTCTCCATGGGAAGCCCCTCGGAGACCCTGGGCCTGAACTGCCTTTAACGTTCTCCACAGCCAGACAAGCTGGGGCACCTTGCTGCCCTCCACCTCTAGCCTTCTTCACTGCCAATATTTGTTCTCTTTAAGCTCTGTGGCATTCAGCATAGCATTGTGAGGGGTCTGTGTTGTGCTTGTCACGGGATCCTCAAATCCTTTCCCTAGAGAGCTGAACCTTCAGCCCTCTGAGATGGGCCCAGAAGCGTATCGAGATATATAGTTACATGTTGGTTTGCATGTTGCAGCTTTCTGCTTCACCTTTGTTTTAAAGGCCGAAACTGCCGCGACTATTAAACCGCATGCCAGTCATCCCTGGCAGCATCTGCTGCGTGGAGTTGGGGAGAGAGTTCCCACGAGCACCAGGCACCCTGTGTGGCACCAGTGATGGGAATGTTATTAATATTCCCTGGGTTTCAGTCCGCAGCCGCAGCTCTGCAGTTCTGTGTTGTAATCCCTGTTGGTACCACCACTGAGCCCCATGTTGCTGATTGTTATGTCAGTATGGTCACGCTGCTCCAGCTTGGTCTCCTGGCAGGAGAAACAGCGGTATAGTGTGTGGGTGCTGTTGACGGCGTTGCGGGCTGCTGGGGTGAGCTCAAGCTGACCTTAACGCTGTGTCTTTCCCTGCTGGCTCTGCAGTAATCAATGCAAATGACCACAAATTTCACACTAGTCTCTAATTGTTTCTTTGTCATGTTAAGGCAGTGGTAATGAGTGGCCTCTGGACCTTTCTATTGAGTGTTTGCTTACCTGATCCCTCCCTCCTAATCATCACCCCCCACCACACACACACACACACACACACCCCCACACGCCCCATCTGCAAAATCAACCCACACTAGCAGCGTCCTGTTAATACTCACACCTAGTTGCTGCTGCTGAGCCAGACTGCTGTTAGACGAGTGAAAAAAAAGATGCCTTTAATTCTTTAAAAAGGTCAAAATAAAGAATTGGGTCAAGAGATGGTCTATAAATGAAGGTAGCGCCTGATGTTATCAGATGCTGTGATGTAAACATGGACCATCCCATTGCAGTAAGATCACTGAACTGATTATTTTAGGTTATATGTTTTACGTTACGTTAGGTTGCCATTTCCACAGATGGAAATGTATTTAAGAAATGGTGGTTGACAGGAACAGTGGAGGTTGGGAAGATCTGGAAGATCAAGAAAATATTCCGAGACAGCCGCTCATAGAATTGCTAGAAAGGCAATCGGAGATTTAGCAGACTCAGAATTGTGGTACGTTTAGTGACACTTGCCCGAATATGGCCTTCGTGGAAGAGTCATCAGAAGAAAACCTCTCCTGTGTCCTCACCACAAAATTCAGCTTCAGACGTTTTCAACAGAACATCTGACAAGCTGTTGAATGTTTATCATGAATTTCGTGAAAAGAACACCACGCCAACTGTTAAGCATGAGGGTGAATCAGTCACGCTCTGAGGTTGTGCTGCAGCCAATGGCATGCCGAGCATTTTATGGGCAGAATGGATTCAATTCTGGATTCCAGCAAAACAGAACAGCGTCTGTAAAAAGTCGAAGTTGAAAAGAGGGTGGTTCTACAAATGAGGTAAACACACTCTATAATAGACCTCAAAAGGTGCAGCAGAAGGTTTTACCACGGTCCTCACAGACCCCTATATGAACACCCCTGAACATCTGTGGATAGACCTCAAAAGAGCAGTGAAGGCAAGACGGCCCTGGAAACTGGAAGATGAACATCCCTCAAACAAGATCTGAAAGACTCTTGGCTACAAAACGCGTTTACAAGCTGTGATACTTGCCAAATGGGCGGCTCCTAGGCACTAACCACGCAGGGGGCCCAAAGTCTCGTTTTGTTATTTTGAAAATGTAAAAGATAAGAATGTTTTATTGAAAAATGCAAAGCGAATGTGTCATTTTTAACTCAACGCTGTTTGTTTTTGCGTGCCACTGTATATGGGAGGGATTTCATTCTGCCTATTTTTCCTAAACTACTAAGAAGTCAAAAACGGAAACTGTAAATATTCTTGAAATAGGACCTGCGTTTTTTCCTTCTCCAGCTCTACTGAGATAGACGACATGCTCCGTAAATCTACGAACCTCCTGCTGACCAGGACGCTGAGCGGCTGCTTACAGAACCTCATCAAAAAGCCCCATATAGGACTAACTGAGGTCAGCTTTGCGTCTCTGCCGACCTCATATACATATGTAATAACACTCTGACAGTCTGCAAGTGCTACCTGAACAAGTCTTGACAGTGTGTGATTATGTTTTGCAGTTGGTTCAGATCATCATAAACACCACGCACTTAGAGCAAGCATGTAAATACCTGGAGGACTTCATCACGAACATCACCAACGTCTCTCCGGAAACCGTTCACACCACAAGACTCTACGGGCTCTCCACCTTTAAGGTTAGACGATTGGCGCAGCCGCTCTATAATGATGTTTTTGTTTTCTTCCCCGGGGCGTAAATTGATGTGCGGTGACATCTGGAATGACGTAGTAGCACACAGGTTCTTGCTTCAGGAGCTGTCATAAACTTTACAGAACAGTTGCCGCCGGAGGCCTTATGAACTCCAGCAAGACCTCCATGCCAAGTGTCTTGATCAGAAGCCAATTTTTTCTCCTCCTTAGACCATAAAATGGTAACTAAGCAGACAGCATTTAATTCCTCACCACACTCGCTCTGAGTAAGCTAGTGACAACATGTTCAATCAGAAAAGCTTGAGAATAAACACATCTTCACAGACTTCACAGAAGATCCCGAAATCAGATTTACAGGGGTGTTCTTTGATTGGTCGGAAATGTTGCTTCTTTCTGCCGTATCACACTTATTCACTATCACTGCTTACGTTTGCGGCAAAACGATATTTCTTTCTAATTAAAATCACATCTGTCCAAAAAAAAATACCTGAGGGGCCGAGTGGCTGCTTGCCATCGGCAGCTGGAGTGCGAGAGAGCTCTCCTTGGGTGGGTAGCTGGTGCTCTCTCCCACATCACACTCGACGTCGGGGGTCTGTTCGTACAGCCGTACGTTCGTTAACCGTTATGTCAAATGGAAAAAATATTTTAAGAGTTTTATTGTAATATATTGATAAATATATAATATGCAGCCAGCTTTGTCCTGTTGAACCAACCAGCTTTTGGTAGTAGCTGGCTTCAGATGTTCTAAGCTGGTCATCCAGGTGGTGATGTGCCTTAAGCTGGCAGGAAAACCGGTTGACAAAAATAAAGTTCTTGATTTGATATTGATGCATTGATTTTTATGAGCATGACCAGCTTGATCACTTACTCGGCATCGTTCTTATTTGTCTTATTGTAATTTTTGACACATTTCATGTGTCCTGAACTTACAAGCGTGGTACGCAAACGCGCTTCTCGTTATATTGAATGCCGTGCACCATTAATTTTGACCGCACCTGCGCACCACATATGCGCACCACCTTTACCCTTGAAGTATTAGTTAAAGTAGCTGAAATGAACCTTAATGGACTTCATGAGGTATCTCTGGATTCTGGCCTCTATAAACGAATCAGTCACATTGGATACGAGCGTTTGCCAGATGCAGCAAACGTAAATTGAATCAAATCGAATCAGCTTGACCACCTTGAACTGGCCAGGCGTGGTTTTCTATTCAGCCGGCTGATGGTCAAGTCCTTCATTCGCTGTAGGTCATTGCATTAAAATGCATTCCCAGCAGCCGAGGACTGAGACGGGATTTGTTGTTTAGTGACTTGAGCCCAACATACCGTGAGTATAAGGTTTGGTTGGTCAGGTGATGGTTTATGTGTTCTAATAAACTACTCAACACTGATGAACACTGACATCGGCGCTTGAAGGTTTAGGAACCTTTTGGGTTCCAAATCAGACAAATGAGACGCATATAACACTTGCTCATGTATTTATTATGGAAAATGGTCCAATATTCCATATCTGTGAGGGCAAACGTATGTAGGATCAGCAGGTGATTCGAAGGTGAAATTGGAGATGTTTTCAATCAATGGGAGACAATCAGAGGTCTGTTTTAGTTGAAGAACGGGGATCCTTCAAAGTCTGATCTTCACAACATGTTTGTGCAAGTGTATCATGGCATGAACAAGATTTCTTAGGAGATCAAAAAAAGGAGTTATTGAAATTCATCACGTTGGAAAAGATTACAGAACCAGAGTCCAGTGATGAGCATGGCAGAGTTGCAAGGAGGAACCTGCTGCTCTCCAAAAAGAACTTTGCTGCCAGTCTGCAGTTTACTGAAGATCACACGGACAAGCCAGAAGTATCATAGACCAAAGTTTAGTGGACGGACGAGACCAACAAAGATCTTTTTGGTTTAAATAAGTGTTACGTTTGCATTCCAACGTAAATACCTTATCCCACCTGTGAAACATGGTGGTGGGTGTATCATGGTTTAGACCTGTTTTGCTGCATGTGAGTCAGGATGGCTTGCCATCATTGATAGAATTATTAGAATTATACCAGCAAATTCTAAAGGCAAACATCAGGACGCCTGTCTGTGAGTCTTAAGAGAATGTGGGTCATGCAGCAGGACAATGACCCTAAGCACACAAGTAGTCCGACCAAAAAATGGACAAAGAAGAATAAAGAATAAATGAGCAAGTGTTATATTTTTGTCTTTAACATGTTTTAGGTTCAATTTTCAAAGAAATGTAGAAAATTGCTAAACACGTGTGACAGGGCAGCTCCGGGTAATGTCTTGTCCTGAATCTCCAGACATTTTCTGCGGATTGTTTGTGAAAGATGTGCAGTAGAGTGAACAGTGGATGTACTGAAGAGGCGTCTGTCTCATGTGTCTGCAGGACGCCAGGCACGCAGCAGAAGGGGAAATTTACACCAAGCTCAACCAGAAGATCGACGAGTTCATCCAGCTGGCTGACTACGAGTGGAACATGGGCGAGTCGGACGGCCGGGCCAGTGGCTACCTCATGGACCTCATCAATTTCCTGCGCAGCACCTTCCAGGTCTTCACACACCTTCCGGTGAGGTTCACTCTGCTGAAAGCTCAGTACAGACCGTGTTGTCTTGGTACTGCTATGGTCCTTTACACGGTCCAGTGTGTGTTCCTGTTGGTGTACGTGTACTTGTTCAGCTGCTCCTCCTCTGTGCTGGCCTTGTAGCCTATGTGTCTTTGCATGGTTGGGGACGAAGGGTAAAGTTTTCTTTTGTTGGTTCTGTCCACGCAGCAGAAGGTTTGTTGGGTCAAGGGTACGAGAAGAAAGTCTTTATTTTGGACTTTTTGATGGAGTTACTGTAGAAGTAATGTAAACAGATGGCTAGTGGTGGACATTCAGTGTCTCCAGTAGCTAAATGAACGCTTTTTCCTTCAGGGAGGCACTCCGTTGACAGTGTTGTATCTACACAATCTCACAAATTGCTCACAAATTGATTATATTAAGCCCTGTTGGGACGGGATTCCTTTTACCTGGGGAGTTGGAGTAGAGGAATTTTACTACCGGACATGAAATTGATGTCCGATTCCCACAGGAGAAGATAACTCCTGCCTGGTGATAAAATATTACAGGATGATAAACCATTAATGGTGATGAAACTTTTGTCTGAAAATTGCTAAACTACAGTCAGTGCAGACTGATCCAGCCTGTGTCCACCCTCACGCACAGCCCGGGAAAGTGCGTGGACATTTCACCCGCAGGTTTGGCAGCATCCAAAGAAGGTATGAACATCTGCCGTAGGCGGATGTACGTGGCACCGATACCTCGGGTTGTACTTTGGCAAATGTGCGACACAAAACGCCTCCTCGCCAGTTCAGTACTGAGAAATCCAGCTTAACCCTCCTCTCCCAGAGGATGTGAGGGAATGTTTACCCACATCTCCATTCACACTGGAATATTATCACCTGAGGTTATTTTTATGGCTCGTTTTACAGAAGGTAAAATAGTCCGGCATTATCACTGATGCAGGAATGCACAGCCGGACTGACGCGGTGCATTCGGACGGGACCAAAGTCAAAAAGGACCTCATCCCACCTCCCCGTGTTAAACTAATCCCATCCCGAAATAAAACATAAATAAAGAAATGCACAGAACTATAAATGACCAAATCCTGCCTTGATTTAAAAAAAAAAAAACTGGACAATCTTTGAAAGAATAAGACGGTGGGTGTCTGGCGTTCTTACAGTAACGTTTAAAATCTGCATTATACTGTAGGTACATTGTTATTACCTGCTAATGCAATCCGACGCTGCGGATACTGTGAGCAATGTTTTGTTTTAATAGAGCTCTACACCCGGTCCTTTCCTCAATGCCGTAGAAGAACCACTTTTGCTTCCTTAAAGCACTTTTTAATCTATGGTTATTTAACGAATCGTTTTTTTTAAACGAGTCACTTGGATACGAGCTACAGTCGAGTCATGTTGGGCTGCCACTAATCGATTAATCGATCAGCTATTTTATCGATTAGTCAACTAATCTAAACGAACCCTTGAACCCTTGGTTAATTCTTCAGCTATTAATTCTGATACTGTAGCGAATGACTTGGTAACCGTTTGGATTAGGACATGTTGTGGAGTTCCACAGGGTTCTGTTGGAGGGCCGTTAAACTGGTAGGACTGTAGTTCTGACTGGGTAGAACTGAAGTGTGGGCTGCATACAGAGGGTTAAGCACTAAACCCGAACTAGTGTAATGTTATGAACCTTACAGGTGAAAGGTATAGGTTTGAAGGTCATCTGGCAAACCAGTTTGGGATGTTTTGTGTACCACCAGTGGGGCACGTACCCCAGATTGGGAACCACAGATTTAGATCCTTAAACTTCAAAAAGCTGTGCAGCAATTGTTTCTTTTGTGTATCCAGTTAATGTGGTGTTGACTTTGCCCACTTATAACTGCTCAGAACTGTTCTGGAGGCAGCTCTGCCCCTGGGGCACAACAAATGCAAGTAGTTCAGAGAATAACCAGTTCATATAACCAGTAGGCAGAGCTTTAGAAATGTGTATTTGCTCCTCGGAGCTTTATGTGTAGATGAACGGGGTGTGTTTCACTTTGTTTTAAGGAGTTATTTTAATACGATTTCTCGGGAAAACGAGCTATTTAACACGAATATTAAAGCTCTAGATTTAATTTTTTAGAGAAATCAACACCATATGAAAGGAATTTCTTAAATACAACAAGATCTCAGACTGAATCGCACCGCTGTCATGAAATCCATCCACGTATGTAACTCTCGGGAGCAGGACATCCACCTACTGGTTATTTGAATCGGTCGTTGCCGGGAACCTGTTGTGTTGGTGCTGCCTCAGAGGTAGCGGTGCCTCCAGAACCATTCTGAGTAGTGATCTTCAATGTTGAAAGCTTGACAAGGACAGATCGTTTGGAGTTCAAATGTAGGCTTTGTCCGTCTGAGCATGGCCTGAAGAACGTCTGCTCATGGCCTAAAGAACTTTGAGATATATGTTTTTAAGAGTGGGATAATTAGCCTGAACGCACCATTTACTCGTTCAGCACAGGTAACTACCAAACCACCCTCCTTTATTTATTTGTTTGTTTGTTTATTTATTTGTTTTTAATTTTATTATAAGGACTGAGTGTTTGCCTGCTTTACTCCTCAGCCCCCCTGTGCTCATGAAGCTATTACTTTACCTCCAGTTTGGTTTCCACTGCTGTTCCGTTAATCAGTTTGGTTTTCCAGGAATGTTCTCTCTCTCTCTCTCTCTCCTTCTCTCTCTCTCTCCCTCCCTCCCAAGCAACTGTAGCCTTCTGTTTATTTCTGCCAGGCATGCTTGTTTATCAGACCTTTCTTTATCTGTCCATTTATTGTTGCCATACTTTCTTTCCCTGTCTGTGTTTTACTTTGTTGGGGGTTCTGCTCAGAATAACAACAATGATCATGCAGCGATGTCGGTAAGTAAACCCTCCTTACACCCCCAGAGGGGAGACCCCCCCACCCCCCACCCCCCAAAAAAAAACCAAAAAAAAAAAAACGCATGTTCGTGTCCTCTGTGTGGACCCGCCTCCAGGCTTGCTTTGCTTTCTTTCTCCACGTCATGCCAAAACATGAACCAGATCAACTGTCGTGCCCACCTGATCTGTTGCCCCTGTCTTAATGTGGATGCCAGCATCTGCTGAACGTAGGACGGAGCCCTGGTGTGATAGCTCGGTCTCAAGTTTGGTCTTTGCCAGCCTTTAAGAACGTGGTCTGAAAAGTCCTGCAGCAACCGTGTGGTCAAGTAAGCTGATCTGCACTCGATCTGTCCCATCTTCTTGCTGTGGAGCAGAAGGCGTTATTATATATGCATAATTCAGGGGTTCCTGAGGTATCTACAGAGAACTTGGACCATCCATCTCTATGGTTGAGAAGAGGACTTTATATATATTCTGCCTTTCGGGAAATTTATGTGCGAGCTTATTAGAGCTTGTGGTAGAAGTTTGGTGTGCACTGATCATCAAGTATAATAACCTTACAGACAGGTGACCAGACAGCAACATCTTAGATGTTCCACAGTGAAGCACAAATGAGCCAAAATATTATAGCCACCAGCTTAATATCATGGTGAAAAAGAACTACCACCACTGCCGTGCCATACTGGGGTATACCATAGGGTTAGGTAACTGGTATGCATGCAGTTGTTCTCCACCCGTGCCCAGGCTCAGGGTTACCCAGCAGAACATTGCCCAAAGAATCATATTCCCCCACTGGCATGTGCCCCTGAATGACCCACCCTTCACATGATACAAAAGAAAACTGGACTTCAGATCATTGTTTCAGGGTCCAGTTCTGGCACTCTCATATCCATTGGAGTGCCTACGGCGGCACAACCCCATACATGGAAGGGTGTGGAAGGAGGACACATTGCTCATATAACTATCATTAAACTTCTACCAGTTTATGATCTTTCACTCTTCACACCCCGGGCATCCAGAGGCTTCGTCATGCCAGGATGATCCGAACCAGTTTGGGCCGTAGAGCCTCAGGTCTTAATGCGTGACCATTTCTCCAAGGTCCATCACATCACGTATGAGAACAGACAGTTGAGTTAGTCTAACTTGATGTCCAGGTGTTAATGTGCAGCAGTAGGATTAGAGGAATCTGTCATTCTCTTCCGTTTGGGCTCATTGGTGAGTATATGTACATATTCCTGTGCACATTTCCAAAACAGAGGAGAAATATGTCCAAAGCAGTTGATCTGGGGAGTTAATATCCATTATTGGTAGCTAACAGTAGTTTGAGTGACCGCCGTCCATCGCTGTCATGCAAAAACCTCGGCCAACTTTACAGGAAAAAAGTCAAACGTAGCTTTCAATGGATGTCAGTGTAAAAAGATTTTATTCCATGTCAAAAATGGCAAAAATATAGGTTTTTGCATGACTGTAATATGAAAAGCACATGGTGGGTAGGCGTATCAGGCACAAATGTACGTGCAAAACAGGTGAATGCAGCACGTGATTGGCCAGTTCACGTGATTTAGGTCCTAAAATTGCGATTGAGACCAAAATAAAACATCTCCAATCATAAGTTCAGAGCGAATAGCAGCTGATTCTGGCTGATTCTGATCTTGCACCCCTTGTATATGCATGTCTCTAAAATTGTGGCATGGTTACCATGTAGGTCTTACACTGTCTCCTTCACACTACATTGGTTGGTCATTGTGTTAATTATCATTGGCTAATGTGAGAAATGCATTTTAACCCGAGCATTATTTGTGATGAAGTGTCGCTAATGAATTTTAATACCATCCTAATGATGAACAGGGTTGTTGTGTTGAAGTACTTCTGCCTGTTTGCTGGAAAAAAAACCTCTTTTGTTTGTTTTTGTTGTTTTAAGGTTTGTATTTGGTCCGAGATTGTCATCGTTTCTTTGTTTTTGTTTTGTTTTTTTGGTCATCAGCATGTATATTGGTGTAGCAGCTAGTGCATGAGTGTGTGTGTGTGTGTGTGTGTGTGTGTTGAATATGGTTGGTTTATCTTGCCTTTTTGTACAACCCTGCTCATTATGAGCACCGTCAACCTGCATGATTGGTCACTAGCAGTGTGATTTACTGGTCTTCCTGAATGCCAGAGGTCGCCAACTTGCGGCTCTTTTATTGCCCTCTTGAGGCTCCACAGTAGTTTATTTACAGATAAAGTCCTGCCCTCCAACAAAAAGAACCAATCAGCTTGCTGGTTTCAAGTGAAGTCCTGCCCTCCAACAAAAAGAGCCAATCAGCTTGCTGGGTTTTTTTTGTTGTTGTTTTTTGTTTTGTTTTTTTTTTGGAAAAAAAGAAGTCCAACCCTTCAACAAAAAGAACTAATCCGTTTGTCGGTTACTGATAAAGTCCCGTTCCTTAACAAAAAGAGCCAATCAGCTTGTTGCTTGCTGGTATTCTGAGTGCAATATCCAGAACAGGCTGAAAAATCCCATTTTAAGTTTATTACCGTAATTTCAGCTTGAATTCCCAGGATTTGGTCCCCCGTTCAAATAGATTTTGGTTGAAATAGAACAAATTGTGTCTTCTTAAAATGTGGGTTGCTGACCCCTGATGTTTGCAAACTGTAGGCCTTACTGTTAAACCAAGCATTCTCATTAATTTATAATTATTGACCAATAATATTGACTGTTTGAGGACGATGTCTAGTGTATTGATCTCCGAAGGATTTTATTTAATTTAGTTGATTTAGAAAATGAGTATATTGGTGCATCAGTATCTATATTCCTTCAATTTGCAAAAGTGTAAGCATCTGATGTCTCTTCTGTGTTGTCCCTGTGTGTGTGTGTGTGTGTGTGTGTGTGTGTGTGTGTGTAGGGAAAGGTAGCCCAGACAGCCTGCATGTCGGCATGCAAACACCTTGCCACCTCGCTGATGCAGATGCTGCTGGACACTGAGCTCAAGCAGATCAGCATGGGGGCCATCCAGCAGTTCAACCTGGACGTCATACAGTGTGAATGTGAGTACCGTGTGAAGGTAGTGGTCGTGTTTGTGGGTCAAAAAGCCTTCTGAGACCACTGCGTGCAAAAGAACGGCACTCGCGTCCGAGAGCACGGATGTAATCAGCTGCTTGCGAAGATCTCTTCAGTCTCCCTGCTTTTGGAGAGCATGTGACTGATATCTGTCACGTTACGCTGATATGTTTGTGCACAGCTTACGTTGTAAGCCAGAACTTTGCTCCAAGTGCATTGGCTGCTTAGGAGTCCTAATGTGGGTTTGGTAGTTGGACAATTTTAAAATTTGAGTGAAGTTACAATTTGAGCCTCCACTAAAGGGCACGTTTTCACATCTGAAGCTGTTATTTTGGTCATTTTATATAAAATTGCGACATACTGTTGTCATTACTGCATGAAACTTCACCATATTTAACGTCTTAATGTTACAAAACGGTGAGGGGTCAGTCGGCGGCGCAGTACCTGATCACACTTATTGTCAGCATTTGTTTCACTGGTGTGTTACTGGGAAACAGTTCGCCACTGCAGGAGGCTTTTACACGGGATGGTACATCGAGCACGGTTGTACCCAAAGTCTATGTTTAATCTAACGGTGCTAACAACAGTGGACATCAAATAAAAAGACCGTTTCTTCACAATCCGTTGTACACTTGTAAACTTTCTTGGTGCAAGAAAACGAAAAGCTTGTACTGTATCAAGTACAAAAACGGTGGTTGGTGTGGCACAACACACCATTTGACAACTGGTTCAAATCCCAGTCTGGATTTACACCAATAAGGGTCCTTGGGCGAGACTCCTGACACCCCTCTGACCGTCCTCTGTAATATGAGTAACCTTGTAGGTCGCTGTGGAGAAGAACGTCAGCTAAACGTCGTGAAGGTGAATGTAAAATGAAAAGAGTTGAGAATATTCTGGAATTTCTTCCTGTAAAACACTGTAAACACACACATTAAGCCTCTTCTAATCACTGTCATGGAGGGGGATTCCTGGAAACTCCTTTTTAGTGCCGGACTTGATTTAATCTCTGTCTGGAAAACCGACTGCAGACGTCTTAAAACATCACCTAAGTGTAAAGAGGCCCTTCTGGGTGGATGTGCGTAACCACAGTCACTGTTGGTTTTGCGAGATGTTATCCTCATACAGTGGTAGACCCACCAAAGGGTTGTGGTTTTGTTGCCCTAGAAGAAAAGACCCACGTCCTTGAAGAATCGGTCGGTTCCCCCCGACGCCTGTGCCCCGTTTGAAAAGCCAGCGTGCCTCTCGGTGGATTTAGCCCAGACGCTGTAATTGCTGCTTTCAGAAACTTGTCTAAAATAAACAGACACACACATCTAAGGCATGTGGCACATTTCTAATGATCTCTCTTCCCTTTGTAGCCTCGACCCTTTGAGCTCAGTATCGAGTTTAATGACCGTGAACTAGCCCGACCTTTTTCACACATCACGCTCGCACGGAGATCCAGCCGCGCACAGACACGGCCTTCAAGTGCGACTGCTGGTGCTCAGGCCGGCGACAGCGCTTTGCGCGCCTGAATACAGTACTTCCTTTTCGTGGCACACGGTCACGTTACACTTGGACCAATCGAAACATTCCGAGATACGGTGTTGTCTGTGCAGAAGGGTTGCACGTGTATTTAGAAGGAAGCATGAATGTACTTGACTCGAAGTCATTTTGGAACGTTTCTATTGGTCCATTCATCAAAATGAAAATGGACCCAAATTCTAATTCTGTCCAAAAATTCAAGAATTGAAACTTATATGGAGTTTTTGCACAATAGCAGTGCTGTACGGTTGTGAAATGTGACGTGATTTTCCTCCGTTTTTGTGCTCCTTACCCACTTTAACAGTTTAACTGAACCACCGGCAGGTCCCTTGACAGTTTTTAGGATTGTTGTTGATGTCCTTACTCATCTTCTGGTCTGCCTGACCTGGTCAAGTTGACAGGTGTTTAAAATGTTCTCCACATATAAATTGTTTTCCAGACTCATCTGCATCTACAACCATCTTTCTGAAGACCTCAGAGAGCTTTTGGATCTCACCATGGTGATCCCTCTCACTTCAAACTAATGTCTGTAGGTTTAAATAAGGCAGAGCAGAGGGAGGGAGCAGAAAAAATATTGATATATCGCTCAGCCCGTATCCCGCTCTGTTTATATCCCGATATAGATATAAATATCGACATATCGCTCAGCCCGTATCCCGCTCCGTTTATATCCCGAAGTTTAGAGATGCAGGGCTTAGAGATGTGTTGTGATGCAGAAACTGATCTACTCAACTTTTGTATCTCCCTCAGGAAGGTCATAGGACTCTACAGATGGTCAAACTTTTTGTGAATAGTCTTTTGTGGGACAGTGATAGGTGTGTCCCGACTTATGTGTCCCTAACATATGTTACGTCGCCATTTGCGCATTAGTATGCTGCATCACTGTCAGTGGCAGAAAAGGCGTGTGTGTGTGTGTGGGTGTGTGTTGTTCATAGCTGCCCCTGTAGAGCCCTGCAGCAGGTATTAAGGGGTGAAACAGAGTTCATACCTGGCTTCATCGGCACAGATCCGGCAGGGAATACCCAAGCCCTCTGGCCTGCTGTGAATAGGGGAGTGGGAAAAGGGCTCGTCATGTTACAATCCTGTTGATTTCACCAGTGGTTCAGCTTCCACCAGTCAAAACACGGAGCCACCTAAGCATCCACAACCTTTGTCCACATCCACGTCCTGCACCATGTCTGACCTACAGTGACCGACTGAGAGCCCACTAAAGTCTTCACCCACTGTAAATGTTATTGAAGGCCAGAATGTGTAAGATTATTCAGAACTGAGTAATTAGAGGCTGGGAATTTTAAAACACCCACATTCCTGTTCTCTTTGCAGTGTTTGCCAGTTCCGAGCCTGTGCCAGGATTCCAGGGGGACACACTACAGCTGGCATTCATTGACCTTCGACAGGTATACGCACCCATCTCCTCGTTAGACTTGAGTAGAGTCAAAAAGCTGTCCGAGTGCACGTCCCACAGGGGGTTATGTTAAAGGACCACTTGGTCCTCTGACATCATTTGAGTAGTTTTATGCACCAAATGAAGCCGTATTCCATTCTTCACGACCAGTGTTCCAAACTTTCTTTATGCCTTGGAGTTAATCAGAGGTGGCTAAGGTGTACTTAGAACATTTTGGATCTCAGACATCGTTGGGACCTGATCGTCCAGAGCTTGATTCATTATTTGTAATGATTAGACTGACAAGGCCCTCCCCCTCTCACTGAGCCTGTATGAGCAGTAAACATGCACTGGAAGCTCTTTTGGCATTTAAACTGGTATTTAATTCAGTTGGAAACCACTGACTTTCATCTGATGTGTGCTTCGAGTCTGTAGGTTACTCTGATCCTGAAGTAAGAAACCTAGGAAACGGCATGTAACTGCCCACAAAGTGTGGATCTCTGGTTCTAAGAGTTAAAGAGCTTTGAAAGGCTCGCTCTAAATACCTCAGACAGGACAAGGTAATCTTCACCATGCAGCTAAACTACTGTAGAAATTTGTCTGCACCAGCCTTGACCTTCTTCTGGCATTTAAACAACTCTGTTAGTCTAATCATCCTCATACAAGAGGTGCTAACAGGAGAGCTCAGCATGGTTATTGATTTTGGACCGGGATTAGCTAATAACACAGGGAATATCAAGCACGGGCCATTTGCTGTCATTCCTGAGACGCGTGAAGCCTGGAAAAGGTTTCTTCCCGTGTTGTCTTTAGAGTGTAATTGAATATGGACAAGCTGCATTTCTTTAAGGGTGTGTGCGCGTCGTAACTGAAACTGACAAGATGAAGAAGCGGCGTCCTCAGACGGCTTTCATCAGCGATCGTTCCTCTCTTGTCTACCTTGTCGGTTGATCGTATACACTTTCAAACCTGTCTGCCTGTTCGCACCCAGCCTGCCTCGCTGTTATTTGGCAGACTTCCTCGTCACAGGTGGTACAGGATCACGCACAGGTTGGGGCAGCAGCGTGTCCCCTCCAGAGCCTCGTCTGTCAAAACAAAGCTTTTACTGCAACAAAAGCAATAAACAATGCTTTTTAATGCCTTTGATGTCAGGAGAAAAGATGAACGAGGTGGTGTCCCAATTCTTTTGTCCATATGGCAGAGATGGACATTTCAGGTCCAGCAGGTCAATATTCGCCTGGGCAGTAACACATGATATTGATATGTTCCTAGACTGTGATCTTAGAGATGTAAAAATGAACATGATTAAATATTTGATTTGTTTTGACAAAAACATTGCCTACAATTTTTTGTGTAAGGACTAAAAAAACTCATTTTTTAGTTTTAATTTTTAGTAATAATTAGATTAACAAGATTATTTATAATACTACATTCTTCAAAATACTTGGGGGTAAGTGTCTTATTATTATTATTATTATGTATCTGTATAATCCCTTTCTTTTATTCTGAAATTTGGACATTTGTGTGAGCAAGAAAGAGTGCAAACAGCCCCTCCCTTCTCATTTTCCTTTATAACCCACTGTCTGAGGCAGTGTCGCCATTAGCCCCGCCCCCTCTCACTGATCAGTCAGAGTCTGTATGCAGGTTGATTATGTGCACATAGACAGAGCAGTAAACATGCACTGGAAGCTTCTTTGGCCTTTAAACTGGGATTTAATTCAGTCTTATTAGAAAGGCCTCCGTTGGTAACAGATGTTGGAAAGGCAAAAGAAATAAATGGAACCTGGCCACAACACTGTTCTAACACCTCGTAACCAGGACTATGTAAATACTACACAACAAGCCACGGCGGTACACCTGAGCTGCTCCCGCCTGTTTGTCTGAGATTCTTGGCCAGATTACTGCGCACGCCACCCTGCTTTGATCCTCGCCAGGCTTTTTCGGGAGGCTCACTGACAGCTCTTTTCAAGTCCACTATTGCTTCCTTTCATGCGGCTGTAGCAGGGAGACAGCACCGTGGCCAGGGTCAGGCACCTCAGTCGCAGATAAGGAGAGGAGAGCGCCAGTGGTCGGGCTTTACCTTCTGCCCCCTTTCCAGAGGTTAACCACTCGTACCACGCGTGCCGCACAACTGAAGTGGTGTTGGGGGCAGGGGTATACTTAGCTGGTGGTTTTGACAAGGGCCACAGGCAGCACACTGGAATTGGCCTGTTTGAGGATGTGCTGACCCCAAATGGAGAGGTCACAATGTTCCTGCCAATCACGGGACGCCTAATGGAGACTCTTGTTTACTCTGAGCTGTTTTGAACAATTTCTAGGTCTTTGTTAGCTGTAACTCAATCCCGTGAGTGTCGCAGTAAAGGCCAGGATGAATGAGTGAATATTTTTTTTGACTGAACACACGAAAGAAAAGTTGAAGAAATATAGGAACCCTAGGAGATTCGAGTGCTTTGAAGGTCTCAGACCTTCATTAGTCAGTTTGGGTTTTGGCTTGTTCACAATCATCATTAGAAAAGGACAGGCGATGCAAATTCTAAAGCTTTATAAATATCCATGGTCTTTTGGAAGCAGCTGACTAGCAGTGGAGGAACAGTGGAGGTCAAGATAAGGTCTAGAAGACCAAGGGGAGGTTCAGAGAGCTGCTCGTAAGATTCTTAGAAAGGCAAATTAAAACCCTCGCTTGACTGCAAAAGACAATGTAGCAAATTCTGGAGTCGTAGTAAGTTGTTCTACTCTTCAGAAACATCTGCATAAATATGGCCTTCATGGACGAGTCGTCAGAAGAAACCCTTTTACTTCATCCTCCAGTCAATCAGAAATTTGCAAGACAAAATATCTAAACAAGCCTGATTCAGTCCTGTGGGTCGATGGGGTTTAACTAGAACTCTATGGCTGTGACGAGCAAAGATATGTTTGGAGAACAAAGGGCACAACATTCCATGAAAAGAACACCTCTCCAACTGTTAAGGAGTGGACCAATCATGCTTTGGGGTTGTGTTGCAGCCAGAGGCGTGGTGAACATTTCACGGCTACAGGGAAGAATGGATTCGGTGAAGTTCCTGCAACTTTGGGCAGCAAACAGAACAGCGTCTGTCAAAAAGCCGAAGTTGAAAAGAAGATGGTTCTACAAATGGACAATGATCCTAAACACACCTCCAAATCAATGGTCCTCACAGTCCCCTGATCTGAAGATCACCGAACATCTGTGAATAGACCTCAAAAGAGCAGTGCAGGCAGGACGGCCCAGGAAACTCACAGAACTGGAAGACTTGTAAGGAAAAACGGGACGATCCCTCAAACAAGGACTGAAAGAGTCTTGGCTGCATAACACAATTGAGGTGCGATACTTGTCAAAGTTTAGCTTCAGGCCCTTTTCCTTTTTTGTTATTTTGAAAATGTAAAAGATAGAAGAAAAATGTCTGTTTAAAATACAAAGGTCTCCTCTACCATTGTCTTTTGGAGATCCTTCCATCTTCAGCCGGCTTTACCGTTCACAGTAACAGTCATTTTGACCAGGGGGTGCCCAAACTTTAGCACGCCAGTGTACTTTACAAGCACACGGTGTACAGAAAGCTAGATGTCTCCTATAATTTATTATGGTCATTATGAAGTTTCTCAGTCATTTCTCATCTCCTCAGATGTAAAGCCCGCAATTTATAGATTTACACGTAATTTATTGGTGAATTCATTCTGCTTTTAATTAAATGCCTTCGGGGGGAAGCACATCATTATCAGATAAGTAACAAACGAGGAATGTGCCCCATGTACAGCGTGTGATCAGGCTCGTATCGTGACTACGTCTTCCTGAAATGCCGTTTTCAGACAGCAGCTGAAGATCAAGCATGTGTTTGCTTGAGAGCCGCTGCGTTCTGCAGTCTTTTCATTCACAGTTAACTGTCTGGGCTGTCAGAACGAATGAGGAATCCAGATAACAAAAGCCAGAAGATGATGAGTGGCTTGCTGTGCGAGGGGTGCGCTGAGGCAGGCGGTGAAAAGGGGACGGTGGACTGTAGAGGCAGCACAGGCTATAGGTCCTGACAGGTTTGAATGCTGCTGCTACCGTGCACTCAGGCAGGGGCTTTCCTTTTAAATGTTGATCCCTGTGGGGAAAATGCAATTTACAGGGGATTAGAATCAGTCCAACTAAGGCCTGGCGAGGAGTCAGAGGTGCTGTGATATCATCTGAAAGGCTTCGGTTTGCTGCCAGTATTTTCACAGTATTCAGCCGACTAGACACAGGTCTCCTGTTCTGCTACATCTCGAAGGTTTTCTGTTGAACGGAGAAGCACACCAAAGAACACTAAACGCAACCAGATTGAGATGATTTATCCTTTGTGACCTGGTGCATCCTCGTGCTGGAAGTAGACGAAGGGGAACTTGTAGCCCTGAAGGGATGCGCACGGTCAGCAATAATTCTCAAAGAGTCTATGGCATTCAACGGATGATTGGTGTTAACAGGACCAAGAAAACCTTGCCCACATCAATACACCGTCTCTACCAGCCTACACTGTTGTAAGTCTGTTGATGGTGCCTACTTAAGTCATCCAACTTAAGACATCCAACCTGCTCACCACAGATGTTTTGCTCACCACAGAACAGCCACGCACTTATTTCACCATTCTGAGTCAACTCTAGAGCAGGGGTCCTGCTACCTTCCTGCAGGTACATCATGATTTGATGGATCAAGGTTGAATCTAACATCTGCAGGAAGGTAGCTCTCAAGGAGCTAACACTCAAACCAGCGTGTCAGATCATTTTTTTTACCCTCTTCTGATCGTCAACAGCCAATTAGCCACCAACGGTGTCTTAGTAAGACCAACCTACTTCAGCCGAAGTGTCATTATGGGCTATTAATGTAATATAAGACGAGATAAGATAATCGATTTTCCCATTAATCGGAGAGGAACGTCCCACCACAATATCAGGCACCCCTAAGGATAATTAGATTGGTGTGTTTGGATGGATTATCAGCTCTTCTCAGCAGTGAACCTAGATGTAATCAACTGCACCTAAAAGCCTAAGCACCTACTGGCATTTTCAAAAACTGGCAGGGTCTCTCCCACTGTCCCACCCCAGTGTCCTCCTCAGTGTAGCGGCAGCAGTGCCGCAGCCCAGCAGGAACAGCAAACAGCACTACATGATGCTCCAGCAAACAGGCCTCCCCAATATGGACCACATGGCAGGTGTGAAATGGAATTAGCTCTGAAGCCCACCCTTTCAAAGCTTCTCCATAATGAACGAGCCAGCCAGCAATTGTCCCCCTATTGATTCATATTAATTAGCATACATTGAAGGGAGCGATCTCTCCCCACTAGAGGCTTAAGTACAATGCGTCTGAGGCCTGGGCCCTGCTTTCCATTTGGAGGTGCAAAGTGGTAGGAAGGCGTGTACCAGTGTGACTGCAGGCCATAGTGAAGCTCGGATTAGTCCCCGTGCAGGTTATCCAGAGGTCACCGAGGGATTTCTCTTCCTTTTTGCATTTAAAGTGCCAACTCCCAGCTTCCAACAAGTGCTCCAGAACTAACCCCCACCAGCAGCTCAAACGGCCCACCTCCCCCACCCCCGAAACCACAGCACCTCACCTTTTCAGTGAATTAAGATTAGCAGTAATTCTGTCTTATTGTCCTCATGGTAATTGTCTTGTTTATGCGTCGATCACCGTGCATTATACTCACACAGAACCACTGTTTATTTGTTTTGCAGCTGCTAGACCTGTTTATGGTGTGGGATTGGTCCACGTATCTGGCAGACTATGGCCAGCCAACCTCCAAGTATCTGCGGGTCAACCCTTCTACTGCACTAGCACTTTTGGAAAAGTTAGTCATTATCATATACTCAACCCAAACTGATTATTGCACTCCAGGGCTGGGCAATCTGACTTAAAAATCGATATATCGATATCCGTGAGAGAAACGGCGATGAACTTTACGATACGGTGGAAACCTTAAAGTAAAATGTTAAAGTATATGCTTTCATTACGATGTTTCTGCGACTTAATGTGGACACAGATGGTAACCAGAGTAACAGATGTGACATTAGTCATTAAAATATATCTCAATATATCGATATTTACGATTTATTGCCCAACCCCGTTGTGCTCCATTGTGCCTGCACTTTTATAACACTTTAATCCTCTGCTTCTTTAATATAATATATACAATTTTTGCTGTGTTCTGGAACGACGCTCTTGTAGATGCCGTTTCGTGGTACAACTTGTTCATGTTCATGTGCTCTTTCCTCCCTCTTTCTTTCTCTTTTACTGCTAACACACCCCAGAGTCAACAGAGGGTAGGTCGAAGCAGTTTCCTACTGGAATTCACTCTTGGAATGTTCTAACACACTCAGAAGGGCTTGAATCTTAAAGTCAAGCCTCAACCTTATTTTACTTTTAGGCACTTTTAGTTACTAACTGGGTTATTTGCAGACACAGTACAGGCCAAAAGTTTGGACACACCTTCTCATTCAATGCGCTTTCTGTATCTTCATGACTATTTACATTGTAGATTCTCACTGGAGGCATCAAAACTATGAATGAACACGTGTGGAGTTTTGTACTTAACAAAAAAAAAAGGAGAAATAACTGAAAACATGCTTTATATTCTAGTTTCTTCAAAATAGCCACCCTTTGCTCTGATTACTGCTTTGCACCCTCTTGGAATTCTCTCAGTGAGCCACCTCTGGAACTCCTTCAAGACTGTTGGAAAACCATTTCAGGTGACGACCTCTTGAAGCTCACTGAGAGAATTCCAAGAGTGTGCAAAGCAGTGATCAGAGCAAAGGGTGGCTATTTTTGAAAAAACTAGAATATAAAACATCAGTTACAAAACTCCACACGTGTTCATTCATAGTTTTGATGCCTCCAGTGAGAATCTACAATGTAAATAGTCATGAAGATACAGAAAACGCATTGAATGAGAAGGTGTGTCCAAACTTTTGGCCTGTACTGTGTCTGCAAATAACCCAGTTAGTAACTAAAAGTGCCTAAAAGTAAAATAAGGTTGAGGCTTGACTTTAAGATTCAAGCCCTTCTGAGTGTGTTAGAACATTCCAAGAGTGAATTCCAGTAGGAAACTGCTTCGACCTACCCTCTGTTGACTCTGGGGTGTGTTAGCAGTAAAAGAGAAAGAAAGAGGGAGGAAAGAGCACATGAACATGAACAAGTTGTACCACGAAACGGCATCTACAAGAGCGTCGTTCCAGAACACAGCAAAAATTGTATATATTATATTAAAGAAGCAGAGGATTAAAGTGTTATAAAAGTGCAGGCACAATGGAGCACAACGGGGTTGGGCAATAAATCGTAAATATCGATATATTGAGATATATTTTAATGACTAATGTCACATCTGTTACTCTGGTTACCATCTGTGTCCACATTAAGTCGCAGAAACATCGTAATGAAAGCATATACTTTAACATTTTACTTTAAGGTTTCCACCGTATCGTAAAGTTCATCGCCGTTTCTCTCACGGATATCGATATATCGATTTTTAAGTCAGATTGCCCAGCCCTGGAGTGCAATAATCAGTTTGGGTTGAGTATATGATAATGACTAACTTTTCCAAAAGTGCTAGTGCAGTAGAAGGGTTGACCCGCAGATACTTGGAGGTTGGCTGGCCATAGTCTGCCAGATACGTGGACCAATCCCACACCATAAACAGGTCTAGCAGCTGCAAAACAAATAAACAGTGGTTCTGTGTGAGTATAATGCACGGTGATCGACGCATAAACAAGACAATTACCATGAGGACAATAAGACAGAATTACTGCTAATCTTAATTCACTGAAAAGGTGAGGTGCTGTGGTTTCGGGGGTGGGGGAGGTGGGCCGTTTGAGCTGCTGGTGGGGGTTAGTTCTGGAGCACTTGTTGGAAGCTGGGAGTTGGCACTTTAAATGCAAAAAGGAAGAGAAATCCCTCTGTGACCTCTGGATAACCTGCACGGGGACTAATCCGAGCTTCACTATGGCCTGCAGTCACACTGGTACACGCCTTCCTACCACTTTGCACCTCCAAATGGAAAGCAGGGCCCAGGCCTCAGACGCATTGTACTTAAGCCTCTAGTGGGGAGAGATCGCTCCCTTCAATGTATGCTAATTAATATGAATCAATAGGGGGACAATTGCTGGCTGGCTCGTTCATTATGGAGAAGCTTTGAAAGGGTGGGCTTCAGAGCTAATTCCATTTCACACCTGCCATGTGGTCCATATTGGGGAGGCCTGTTTGCTGGAGCATCATGTAGTGCTGTTTGCTGTTCCTGCTGGGCTGCGGCACTGCTGCCGCTACACTGAGGAGGACACTGGGGTGGGACAGTGGGAGAGACCCTGCCAGTTTTTGAAAATGCCAGTAGGTGCTTAGGCTTTTAGGTGCAGTTGATTACATCTAGGTTCACTGCTGAGAAGAGCTGATAATCCATCCAAACACACCAATCTAATTATCCTTAGGGGTGCCTGATATTGTGGTGGGACGTTCCTCTCCGATTAATGGGAAAATCGATTATCTTATCTCGTCTTATATTACATTAATAGCCCATAATGACACTTCGGCTGAAGTAGGTTGGTCTTACTAAGACACCGTTGGTGGCTAATTGGCTGTTGACGATCAGAAGAGGGTAAAAAAAATGATCTGACACGCTGGTTTGAGTGTTAGCTCCTTGAGAGCTACCTTCCTGCAGATGTTAGATTCAACCTTGATCCATCAAATCATGATGTACCTGCAGGAAGGTAGCAGGACCCCTGCTCTAGAGTTGACTCAGAATGGTGAAATAAGTGCGTGGCTGTTCTGTGGTGAGCAAAACATCTGTGGTGAGCAGGTTGGATGTCTTAAGTTGGATGACTTAAGTAGGCACCATCAACAGACTTACAACAGTGTAGGCTGGTAGAGACGGTGTATTGATGTGGGCAAGGTTTTCTTGGTCCTGTTAACACCAATCATCCGTTGAATGCCATAGACTCTTTGAGAATTATTGCTGACCGTGCGCATCCCTTCAGGGCTACAAGTTCCCCTTCGTCTACTTCCAGCACGAGGATGCACCAGGTCACAAAGGATAAGTCATCTAAATCTGGTTGCGTTTAGTGTTCTTTGGTGTGCTTCTCCGTTCAACAGAAAACCTTCGAGATGTAGCAGAACAGGAGACCTGTGTCTAGTCGGCTGAATACTGTGAAAATACTGGCAGCAAACCGAAGCCTTTCAGATGATATCACAGCACCTCTGACTCCTCGCCAGGCCTTAGTTGGACTGATTCTAATCCCCTGTAAATTGCATTTTCCCCACAGGGATCAACATTTAAAAGGAAAGCCCCTGCCTGAGTGCACGGTAGCAGCAGCATTCAAACCTGTCAGGACCTATAGCCTGTGCTGCCTCTACAGTCCACCGTCCCCTTTTCACCGCCTGCCTCAGCGCACCCCTCGCACAGCAAGCCACTCATCATCTTCTGGCTTTTGTTATCTGGATTCCTCATTCGTTCTGACAGCCCAGACAGTTAACTGTGAATGAAAAGACTGCAGAACGCAGCGGCTCTCAAGCAAACACATGCTTGATCTTCAGCTGCTGTCTGAAAACGGCATTTCAGGAAGACGTAGTCACGATACGAGCCTGATCACACGCTGTACATGGGGCACATTCCTCGTTTGTTACTTATCTGATAATGATGTGCTTCCCCCCGAAGGCATTTAATTAAAAGCAGAATGAATTCACCAATAAATTACGTGTAAATCTATAAATTGCGGGCTTTACATCTGAGGAGATGAGAAATGACTGAGAAACTTCATAATGACCATAATAAATTATAGGAGACATCTAGCATTCTGTACACCGTGTGCTTGTAAAGTACACTGGCGTGCTAAAGTTTGGGCACCCCCTGGTCACTGTGAACGGTAAAGCCGGCTGAAGATGGAAGGATCTCCAAAAGACAATGGTAGAGGAGACCATTGTATTTTAAACAGACATTTTTCTTCTATCTTTTACATTTTCAAAATAACAAAAAAGGAAAAGGGCCTGAAGCTAAACTTTGACAAGTATCGCACCTCAATTGTGTTATGCAGCCAAGACTCTTTCAGTCCTTGTTTGAGGGATCGTCCCGTTTTTCCTTACAAGTCTTCCAGTTCTGTGAGTTTCCTGGGCCGTCCTGCCTGCACTGCTCTTTTGAGGTCTATTCACAGATGTTCGGTGATCTTCAGATCAGGGGACTGTGAGGACCATTGATTTGGAGGTGTGTTTAGGATCATTGTCCATTTGTAGAACCATCTTCTTTTCAACTTCGGCTTTTTGACAGACGCTGTTCTGTTTGCTGCCCAAAGTTGCAGGAACTTCACCGAATCCATTCTTCCCTGTACCCGTGAAATGTTCACCACGCCTCTGGCTGCAACACAACCCCAAAGCATGATTGGTCCACTCCTTAACAGTTGGAGAGGTGTTCTTTTCATGGAATGTTGTGCCCTTTGTTCTCCAAACATATCTTTGCTCGTCACAGCCATAGAGTTCTAGTTAAACCCCATCGACCCACAGGACTGAATCAGGCTTGTTTAGATATTTTGTCTTGCAAATTTCTGATTGACTGGAGGATGAAGTAAAAGGGTTTCTTCTGACGACTCGTCCATGAAGGCCATATTTATGCAGATGTTTCTGAAGAGTAGAACAACTTACTACGACTCCAGAATTTGCTACATTGTCTTTTGCAGTCAAGCGAGGGTTTTAATTTGCCTTTCTAAGAATCTTACGAGCAGCTCTCTGAACCTCCCCTTGGTCTTCTAGACCTTATCTTGACCTCCACTGTTCCTCCACTGCTAGTCAGCTGCTTCCAAAAGACCATGGATATTTATAAAGCTTTAGAATTTGCATCGCCTGTCCTTTTCTAATGATGATTGTGAACAAGCCAAAACCCAAACTGACTAATGAAGGTCTGAGACCTTCAAAGCACTCGAATCTCCTAGGGTTCCTATATTTCTTCAACTTTTCTTTCGTGTGTTCAGTCAAAAAAAATATTCACTCATTCATCCTGGCCTTTACTGCGACACTCACGGGATTGAGTTACAGCTAACAAAGACCTAGAAATTGTTCAAAACAGCTCAGAGTAAACAAGAGTCTCCATTAGGCGTCCCGTGATTGGCAGGAACATTGTGACCTCTCCATTTGGGGTCAGCACATCCTCAAACAGGCCAATTCCAGTGTGCTGCCTGTGGCCCTTGTCAAAACCACCAGCTAAGTATACCCCTGCCCCCAACACCACTTCAGTTGTGCGGCACGCGTGGTACGAGTGGTTAACCTCTGGAAAGGGGGCAGAAGGTAAAGCCCGACCACTGGCGCTCTCCTCTCCTTATCTGCGACTGAGGTGCCTGACCCTGGCCACGGTGCTGTCTCCCTGCTACAGCCGCATGAAAGGAAGCAATAGTGGACTTGAAAAGAGCTGTCAGTGAGCCTCCCGAAAAAGCCTGGCGAGGATCAAAGCAGGGTGGCGTGCGCAGTAATCTGGCCAAGAATCTCAGACAAACAGGCGGGAGCAGCTCAGGTGTACCGCCGTGGCTTGTTGTGTAGTATTTACATAGTCCTGGTTACGAGGTGTTAGAACAGTGTTGTGGCCAGGTTCCATTTATTTCTTTTGCCTTTCCAACATCTGTTACCAACGGAGGCCTTTCTAATAAGACTGAATTAAATCCCAGTTTAAAGGCCAAAGAAGCTTCCAGTGCATGTTTACTGCTCTGTCTATGTGCACATAATCAACCTGCATACAGACTCTGACTGATCAGTGAGAGGGGGCGGGGCTAATGGCGACACTGCCTCAGACAGTGGGTTATAAAGGAAAATGAGAAGGGAGGGGCTGTTTGCACTCTTTCTTGCTCACACAAATGTCCAAATTTCAGAATAAAAGAAAGGGATTATACAGATACATAATAATAATAATAATAAGACACTTACCCCCAAGTATTTTGAAGAATGTAGTATTATAAATAATCTTGTTAATCTAATTATTACTAAAAATTAAAACTAAAAAATGAGTTTTTTTAGTCCTTACACAAAAAATTGTAGGCAATGTTTTTGTCAAAACAAATCAAATATTTAATCATGTTCATTTTTACATCTCTAAGATCACAGTCTAGGAACATATCAATATCATGTGTTACTGCCCAGGCGAATATTGACCTGCTGGACCTGAAATGTCCATCTCTGCCATATGGACAAAAGAATTGGGACACCACCTCGTTCATCTTTTCTCCTGACATCAAAGGCATTAAAAAGCATTGTTTATTGCTTTTGTTGCAGTAAAAGCTTTGTTTTGACAGACGAGGCTCTGGAGGGGACACGCTGCTGCCCCAACCTGTGCGTGATCCTGTACCACCTGTGACGAGGAAGTCTGCCAAATAACAGCGAGGCAGGCTGGGTGCGAACAGGCAGACAGGTTTGAAAGTGTATACGATCAACCGACAAGGTAGACAAGAGAGGAACGATCGCTGATGAAAGCCGTCTGAGGACGCCGCTTCTTCATCTTGTCAGTTTCAGTTACGACGCGCACACACCCTTAAAGAAATGCAGCTTGTCCATATTCAATTACACTCTAAAGACAACACGGGAAGAAACCTTTTCCAGGCTTCACGCGTCTCAGGAATGACAGCAAATGGCCCGTGCTTGATATTCCCTGTGTTATTAGCTAATCCCGGTCCAAAATCAATAACCATGCTGAGCTCTCCTGTTAGCACCTCTTGTATGAGGATGATTAGACTAACAGAGTTGTTTAAATGCCAGAAGAAGGTCAAGGCTGGTGCAGACAAATTTCTACAGTAGTTTAGCTGCATGGTGAAGATTACCTTGTCCTGTCTGAGGTATTTAGAGCGAGCCTTTCAAAGCTCTTTAACTCTTAGAACCAGAGATCCACACTTTGTGGGCAGTTACATGCCGTTTCCTAGGTTTCTTACTTCAGGATCAGAGTAACCTACAGACTCGAAGCACACATCAGATGAAAGTCAGTGGTTTCCAACTGAATTAAATACCAGTTTAAATGCCAAAAGAGCTTCCAGTGCATGTTTACTGCTCATACAGGCTCAGTGAGAGGGGGAGGGCCTTGTCAGTCTAATCATTACAAATAATGAATCAAGCTCTGGACGATCAGGTCCCAACGATGTCTGAGATCCAAAATGTTCTAAGTACACCTTAGCCACCTCTGATTAACTCCAAGGCATAAAGAAAGTTTGGAACACTGGTCGTGAAGAATGGAATACGGCTTCATTTGGTGCATAAAACTACTCAAATGATGTCAGAGGACCAAGTGGTCCTTTAACATAACCCCCTGTGGGACGTGCACTCGGACAGCTTTTTGACTCTACTCAAGTCTAACGAGGAGATGGGTGCGTATACCTGTCGAAGGTCAATGAATGCCAGCTGTAGTGTGTCCCCCTGGAATCCTGGCACAGGCTCGGAACTGGCAAACACTGCAAAGAGAACAGGAATGTGGGTGTTTTAAAATTCCCAGCCTCTAATTACTCAGTTCTGAATAATCTTACACATTCTGGCCTTCAATAACATTTACAGTGGGTGAACACTTTAGTGGGCTCTCAGTCGGTCACTGTAGGTCAGACATGGTGCAGGACGTGGATGTGGACAAAGGTTGTGGATGCTTAGGTGGCTCCGTGTTTTGACTGGTGGAAGCTGAACCACTGGTGAAATCAACAGGATTGTAACATGACGAGCCCTTTTCCCACTCCTCTATTCACAGCAGGCCAGAGGGCTTGGGTATTCCCTGCCGGATCTGTGCCGATGAACCCAGGTATGAACTCTGTTTCACCCCTTAATACCTGCTGCAGGGCTCTACAGGGGCAGCTATGAACAACACACACCCACACACACACACACGCCTTTTCTGCCACTGACAGTGATGCAGCATACTAATGCGCAAATGGCGACGTAACATATGTTAGGGACACATAAGTCGGGACACACCTATCACTGTCCCACAAAAGACTATTCACAAAAAGTTTGACCATCTGTAGAGTCCTATGACCTTCCTGAGGGAGATACAAAAGTTGAGTAGATCAGTTTCTGCATCACAACACATCTCTAAGCCCTGCATCTCTAAACTTCGGGATATAAACGGAGCGGGATACGGGCTGAGCGATATGTCGATATTTATATCTATATCGGGATATAAACAGAGCGGGATACGGGCTGAGCGATATATCAATATTTTTTCTGCTCCCTCCCTCTGCTCTGCCTTATTTAAACCTACAGACATTAGTTTGAAGTGAGAGGGATCACCATGGTGAGATCCAAAAGCTCTCTGAGGTCTTCAGAAAGATGGTTGTAGATGCAGATGAGTCTGGAAAACAATTTATATGTGGAGAACATTTTAAACACCTGTCAACTTGACCAGGTCAGGCAGACCAGAAGATGAGTAAGGACATCAACAACAATCCTAAAAACTGTCAAGGGACCTGCCGGTGGTTCAGTTAAACTGTTAAAGTGGGTAAGGAGCACAAAAACGGAGGAAAATCACGTCACATTTCACAACCGTACAGCACTGCTATTGTGCAAAAACTCCATATAAGTTTCAATTCTTGAATTTTTGGACAGAATTAGAATTTGGGTCCATTTTCATTTTGATGAATGGACCAATAGAAACGTTCCAAAATGACTTCGAGTCAAGTACATTCATGCTTCCTTCTAAATACACGTGCAACCCTTCTGCACAGACAACACCGTATCTCGGAATGTTTCGATTGGTCCAAGTGTAACGTGACCGTGTGCCACGAAAAGGAAGTACTGTATTCAGGCGCGCAAATCGCTGTCGCCGGCCTGAGCACCAGCAGTCGCACTTGAAGGCCGTGTCTGTGCGCGGCTGGGTCTCCGTGCGAGTGTGATGTGTGAAAAAGGTCGGGCTAGTTCACGGTCATTAAACTCGATACTGAGCTCAAAGGGTCGAGGCTACAAAGGGAAGAGAGATCATTAGAAATGTGCCACATGCCTTAGATGTGTGTGTCTGTTTATTTTAGACAAGTTTCTGAAAGCAGCAATTACAGCGTCTGGGCTAAATCCACCGAGAGGCACGCTGGCTTTTCAAACGGGGCACAGGCGTCGGGGGGAACCGACCGATTCTTCAAGGACGTGGGTCTTTTCTTCTAGGGCAACAAAACCACAACCCTTTGGTGGGTCTACCACTGTATGAGGATAACATCTCGCAAAACCAACAGTGACTGTGGTTACGCACATCCACCCAGAAGGGCCTCTTTACACTTAGGTGATGTTTTAAGACGTCTGCAGTCGGTTTTCCAGACAGAGATTAAATCAAGTCCGGCACTAAAAAGGAGTTTCCAGGAATCCCCCTCCATGACAGTGATTAGAAGAGGCTTAATGTGTGTGTTTACAGTGTTTTACAGGAAGAAATTCCAGAATATTCTCAACTCTTTTCATTTTACATTCACCTTCACGACGTTTAGCTGACGTTCTTCTCCACAGCGACCTACAAGGTTACTCATATTACAGAGGACGGTCAGAGGGGTGTCAGGAGTCTCGCCCAAGGACCCTTATTGGTGTAAATCCAGACTGGGATTTGAACCAGTTGTCAAATGGTGTGTTGTGCCACACCAACCACCGTTTTTGTACTTGATACAGTACAAGCTTTTCGTTTTCTTGCACCAAGAAAGTTTACAAGTGTACAACGGATTGTGAAGAAACGGTCTTTTTATTTGATGTCCACTGTTGTTAGCACCGTTAGATTAAACATAGACTTTGGGTACAACCGTGCTCGATGTACCATCCCGTGTAAAAGCCTCCTGCAGTGGCGAACTGTTTCCCAGTAACACACCAGTGAAACAAATGCTGACAATAAGTGTGATCAGGTACTGCGCCGCCGACTGACCCCTCACCGTTTTGTAACATTAAGACGTTAAATATGGTGAAGTTTCATGCAGTAATGACAACAGTATGTCGCAATTTTATATAAAATGACCAAAATAACAGCTTCAGATGTGAAAACGTGCCCTTTAGTGGAGGCTCAAATTGTAACTTCACTCAAATTTTAAAATTGTCCAACTACCAAACCCACATTAGGACTCCTAAGCAGCCAATGCACTTGGAGCAAAGTTCTGGCTTACAACGTAAGCTGTGCACAAACATATCAGCGTAACGTGACAGATATCAGTCACATGCTCTCCAAAAGCAGGGAGACTGAAGAGATCTTCGCAAGCAGCTGATTACATCCGTGCTCTCGGACGCGAGTGCCGTTCTTTTGCACGCAGTGGTCTCAGAAGGCTTTTTGACCCACAAACACGACCACTACCTTCACACGGTACTCACATTCACACTGTATGACGTCCAGGTTGAACTGCTGGATGGCCCCCATGCTGATCTGCTTGAGCTCAGTGTCCAGCAGCATCTGCATCAGCGAGGTGGCAAGGTGTTTGCATGCCGACATGCAGGCTGTCTGGGCTACCTTTCCCTACACACACACACACACACACACACACACACACGCGCACACAAAGCCTGAAGGTGAGAGTGAGTTTACTCTCAATTCGAAGAGCAGCAGAAGGCCAAAGGGTAAGAGGGTGGGTTGGGTTGGGGAGGCTGGTCTGGTCTGGGCAATTTGCTTGTAATGAATACATAACCATATTTAGAGTAGGCCACCCCTGGCTAATAGGCTTATTGAGAACAAATTGAAATCAGCTCAGTAGGCACGGTCACAGATTGACTTGTTTTGCTGGAGGGTAAAGGCCCAGCCATCTTCATCATCATCATCACAACCTGTTCTCTACATGTAGTTCCCTATGTGACGGCGACAGGAATGACAACTAAGTTTGTCATAGAGGTACAAATAACAAAAGCGATAAATGTACACTGGGGTTTCACTGACCTAAAGCCTGTCAGAATGTGTGGACTAGGCCATGTGCCCACATTTTCACTCCTATGTCTTTCTGTCAATATTGTTGGTGGTGTTTTTTATTCTGTCCTAAATTACAATTACTTACTGGCAGCAATGAACTAGTAAGTTGCTGTAGTACATTTCACGGTATGCATTATTATATATATTATTACAGAAAAAAATCACATATATATATATATATATATATATATATATATATATATATATATATATATATATATATATATATATATATATCCTAAAAAAATCTCCTTCCTAAAGACTTCAATTCGTTATTTGAACTCTGTCTGACTCCTCGTGTCCCGTCCCCCTAAGAAATGAGGTCTTCAGTGGACCAGCAAGTCTAATGTGCCCTTAAACATAACTGGCTCCAACTAAACTTAGCTCTGCACTGTAATAGACAGGGTGTAAAAGAGCTGTTCCATCGACAGAGATAGGGCTCTCCAGCTCCAAAGTGAAAATGGCTTTTTCATTACCACAAAAGTCAATGCAAACGCTCCTAACAGCATTTACATGTCTGCTGCACTCTTGCCCTCCTGCCGAATCATATCAGACCTTTTCCAGCGCTCGTTTGGATTACCTATTAGTGGCCTGCTGCTATTACTTATAATCAAGTGGGGGCTTTCACGGGTCCCGAGGGTCAGGAAAAGTTCAGTCATTTACAAAAAGAGGCATGACCTCACGGGCACATTAAACTGTCCATTTCTCAAGAGTTTGAGCTTCTGCGAGTCCTATATGTGTCTGTCCAGAAACGAATGATGATGAAAACGGATTTGAAATGACTCGAAATGCCCATGAGGCGTAAAAAGAAAGGAACGCGTGAGACTAAGGACAGGGGTAAAATACATCACTCTGTAAATGAAAATGACAGAATTCCGGGTAAATCGACGCATAATGATCGGAGTAATAGTTGTGTAATGGTTGAAAGTTAAACAGCCCACATGGCTGGTCAATTATCTACAAACAAATGAACCCACTCGAATGCTCGTGGCTGTGAAAACAGGCACAGTTACATGAAACAGACCAAAGAAATGCTAGAAATCTTTAAAAAAAAAAAAAAAACCACTTGTTCAAAGTTCTTATCGTCGCCTGGTTGTCCTTCAAAAACAGCCCTTGCACACAAGACTGTGGGGCTGCGGGACATTTGGGGTCAAAACTAATGGTGAACGATTCCATTCACTCACAGTACAAAGGGCCGCGCCCTGACACGGTTCAAGTGGCGTCATTCTTCGGGCCCGTCCAGCACAGCTTTCTCAGTTTTCAGTGTAACAGTAGCCTGAATGATAACCGTGGCCCATTTACTGCTTAAAATAACAGAGAAAGGCATCGCTGATAGTGCCAAACAAGTGAAAACGAATTCCCCAAGTCCTTTAGGGAACGAAACTTGATTCGTGCTTGGCTGGCACAGCATCGGGACCTCGTGAAGATTAATGACTTATACCCGCAGCTTGTCAGGTTAAGTGGCACGACTCTCACTTCTCCTCTTGAAGAGCTGGACTGTCTTCATGTTGGCTTATGTGACCCTACCTTAATGTGGAAGAACACTTAGCCGTTGAACATCAGCCCAACATGTCATCAACATGCCCATAAACTCAGACCGTCAGCGTAAGGGGACAGGGAGTCGTACATGTCCGCGGGACGTGGAGCGCTTTGTATTTCACATAAACAGTTGATGCATTGTATCCTATCATTTCCATTGTAGCTTATATAGTAGTTGTTTCCTTCAAGCAAGGAATTGCAGAGATGTAGCTAATGGGCTTGGATTTACTGCACACAGGTAAGAGAGGCGTGCAAAGCCCTAGAGCTTCCCGGTGGCATTGCAGGGAGGTCAAAGGCCTCCGAGGGTGACTTTAAACTTGAATATTCCAGTTACGTCTTCGGCGTGTCACGAGGTAGAAGCGACAATTATCTCAGTTACATCCTCTTCCCTCCCAAATAAGCTTGCTTTTTGAAACGATCCCAAACCCCCCCCCCCCCCGAGACACCCACACGAGGAATAAGACGACCAGTTCCAGATCTGCCGAGGTGAGAGATAATGACCGGCTTTGTAAGAAAACATCTGCAATTGCAGCATTCCAACTGTAATGTCTGCCACGCTTCTGAAGACAAGTTCGAACATTTCTCACACTTGGTGACTGACAGCGGCCTCCGGCTGCTTCTCTTGAAGTTGGCGGCTTTCACATGCCCTGAACTCCAAACTGGCATGAATGGGAGCAGAAGAACACGACTTTCTCTTACACCCACCGCTAATGACGAAGAATGTGTGTCGCAGCCATCAGAACAGGATATCGATGTCAAAAGCTCTCCCGAGATTGAGACCTGCTCGGGAACTCCGTCAGGTTCACCCACCCTTTAAAGCAATAAACATCTCAACAGGAGCTTCCGTTCGCCTTGAATTATTTCACGAGGCAAAATCAACAATGCGGGAACAGCTACGCGTTTATTTCATGAGAACATAGGAGCCAACGTTTGATGACTGAGATAAAGTGAGTGAAATGATTTAATATGATGGATCATTTGATAATTAACAGGAAAATATTCTTCTCGGTGACTGACAAAGGATTCAAACCAGCGGTGAGTCAGCTTTAGATGAGTTCAGATTAGTTTATGAGTAACGCAACATCTCCCTCAGGCCTACTGCTATGGTTTATCTGTGGTATTTGAGAGTTAGGGTCAGAGAGAGTTCAAACCAATGAACCCTTATGAACCACTTGTTGTTTTTGTTTACTTGTATTGTGCTTGGCCTTCACTGGAAAAGGAAACTGCTGAAAAAGGCTGTAGGCTATCTCTCGGGGGCTGCGTGAAGCACAGTGTGGTGAACTGTGTTGTGTAAGCTACAGTGTGAAGAAGCATCTGAATTTGACTGTAGTGCAAAGTCACATACCTCCAAAAGTTCAAAAGTTCAGCCCAGCCATGAACTTTGTCAGCACTCATGCTGTTCGACAAAGTCAGAACACTGCCAAGCAGGCAGAAAGAAACCACCTTGCCCTCAGAGGATGCTGACTGTGAGGTTAATGCCATATATCACCTGACCATTTCACCTGGAGAGAACCATCACCTTTTGCGTGATAAGCCATGGGCCAGTCATCATGTAACATGACCTACATTCAGAGGATTTTGTGGGTTATGTGCCCTCAATCAGAGGTTTTGTTCTTCACTCATTCCACACCTCTACGTGTCATTTGGTTTAGAAAATGATTGAGGGTTCTTCAGACTTCTGAAAGTGGTTTGTTGGCTATTATTATGAGTTAAAGATGTATGCTTTGGATGTATGCTTTCCACACCGTTCCTGCCCTAATCCTCACCTGCAATGTTCCTGTTAAATAGCCTTCTCCTGCTTTGTGGACCTCAACCATTTTCATTTTCAGAGTGCTAGGCAGCTGCTTAGAAGAACCCATGGCTGCTGTTTTAAGGACAAGGTTACAAGAGTCTTCAGCTTTGAAATTTGCATCACCTGGCCTTTCCTAAGGATGACTGTGAACAAGCCATAACCCTAACAGGCTAATTAAGGTCTGAAACCCGGGGTCATAGTTACCTTTTGGAGACCATTTCATCTTCAACCTGCTTCACTGTTCACAGTAACAGTCATTTTGACCAGGGGTGCTGGGTTGCACGCCACTCATTAGTGCACCAAACTTTTGTGGCTTATCTTATTTCAATCTAGTGATATGGCCTCTATATTTTCATTTTTAAGTGTTTGGTTTTTCAAACTTTTTCTGTCTCCAACTGCTGCCTTATTCCTCGATGGACCTGTTCAGGACATGAACGTGATATGAAATGCATTTGACTTTGCGCTGACCTCTTCGCTCCACGCGCTCCACGTAAGTGCTGTCTCTTCACCTTCACATCAAGATGTAGAGTTAAGGTCAGCAGGTCTAATGGAGACTGCCTGCAAATTAACCCTGAAACGAGCAGAGGAGTTGTTGAGGAATCTCTGTAGGCAGACAGAGCTGAAGATAAGCCAGGCTCTGCTCAGTCTCCTGCTTGTTGGCTTTAATCTTTGCATCAACACTGCCAGGCACCGCCTTGCTCAGCTTCGACACAACCCTACTCTCCCCATTTAGCACTACCTACACCGTGTGTTTCTTTTCCAGGTAAATGTGGCACGTACATTTCAGTCTGTGCTCATGAGAGGAGCTCAGGGTTACATCTCTGGACACATGATGATCATACTTTATCTTATTTGAACTTAAGGTTAAAGACACTTTGCACTTTTTCCAATTTGGCATTTTTTGTGACGTCTCTTGTGGATTCTGAGGTGTGTTTAGGATCATTATCCATTTGTAGAACCATCCTATTTTCAACTTCAGCTTTCTTTTTACAGATGCTGATCTGCTTGCTTCCAGAATCTGCTGCAGTTCTGTCCTCTACAGATGAAATGTTCCCTGTGCCACTGGCTGTAACACAACCCCAAAGCATGACTGACCCACCCCCAGGCTTAACAGTTGCAAAGGTGTTGATTTAATAAAATCCTTCTGCCTTTTTTCCCAAACAAACCTTTGCTCATTGTGGCCAAAGTTTCCAAAATGCTTGTTTAGATGTTCCTTTGCAAACTTCCAATGCTGGCCAGGATGCAGGAGAGGTTTTCTTCTGATGACTCTTCCATGACCGTCATATTTGTACAGGTGTCACTGAACAGTACAACAATGTACCACAACTCCAGAGCCTTCTCCTGCATTGTGGGACCTATGTTCATTTTCTGAGTGCTAGGCAACTGCTTAGAAAAACCCAAATTGCTGATTAGAGGAGTCTGAGTGTTTATAAAGCTTTTAAATTTGCATCTCCTGGTCTTTCCTAAAGATGATTGTGAACAAGCCATAACCCAAACAGGCTAATTAAGGTTCGAGACCATGGTCAGTAATCTGAGTGCTCAAATCTCCTAGGGTTCCCTTACTTTTACAAGCTACTCCTTTCTTTGGAGTAGATCGTAAATTGTACAAACCCAAAATAATGCACTGGATTGGCTTAGAACGTTGAAAAGTGTGTTTCATCTTCAGCTTGCTTAACTGTTCACAGTAACAGTCATTTTACGTGCCACTGTACCCCTTAAAAATACTATACAGTTTTTGTTTCTATGTTGTTTAACCCCTTATGCTCCCTTACTTTTATTACACCCTAAAGATTACAATTGGTGAAATTATACCAGCATTTATTACAATAGGAATCATCAGTGGATTTGTGGAGTTTAAGGGACTAAGATGAATTTGTTTATAGATATTATTCAGATAAACCTGTTCTTATTCTGGGAAAATCAAGGGCCATAGGGTCTCTGTTTAAAGTATATAGGATAAAACAACTTTTTAAAAATACAATTTAAAATCCATATATGCTTCAAACATAGAAAGAAATATGTCATAGGTTTGACATAGTTGCAGGAATAGTGCAAAGAAAGAATTGTGGAAAGAGATTCTTCCTGTTGTATTTTTACCCAATTCAAAAAAAATCTCACCATTTCACCATTTAACGCATAAATTATGACATGAATCAGGATTTTGTTTTCTCCGAATTATTTTTATTCTCTTTTCAGGCTGACAAAACTATACTAATGCATTTTTAATGCCATTGTTTAAGAGTTATTGTGTCCATTCAGGTGTTCACCTACAAGTGATATTGCATTAACGGCAAAGTGCAAAGTGAAATGTATATTTTAATGCCTTAGAACAAATATTATGATACGTATTATACTGTAACTGTATTTGTCTGGTTATGAAAACAACATGAACCACAGTCCACTACTCAGACAAACAGATCCACTGTAGTGAATGGATAACAGGGTTAAAATGCAATCACGTTATAACCTGCATGAGCATTTACTCATCATAAACAAACTTTATTTAATGCATTTTATAGCATTGAAATGAGGTAAGATTTCACCATATTTTGTTTGACATCTTTTAAATTACGCTGTTTTGAAAGGGTTGGCTTCACCCACTGTTGCGCGCACACCTGATGCTGATGCTCCTTGGCCCTGGCTGTTGTTCTGACCACCCCCCCTCTCATTCAGTCATGTGGCCTGCACATGAACCCAGGCCTGACTTTCTCCCCTCTGCTCCCTGCCAGCTCAGAACAGGAGCAGCTGTCTCCATTGACCCTGCTCATGCTCTCCTGCCCTCCTGCCTGCAGAACAGAAACGTTACATTACCCATTACCACTGACAACGTAAGAACCAGAAGACCTAGCGGTGTGATGTCATGTTTGGTGAGCACCGTTCCCATACTTCTGTCCCTTCTTAGTTGCTGGACAGGGGGGTGGACATAGATCTGCTGCTGTTTTAAATACATGAGAAATCTGGTGGAACAGTGCCATCGATCATTGTTATGACCCGGTGGTTTGGTTCCATAAACAAATCAAAGTTTGTGAACTTCACGCACCACATATATGCAGGGGAGTGACTTTAATGGATTCGTGATTGTTTGCGGAGAGCATACTCCACTCTTCGAATCGCACAGTCTTTTTTAGCACGCTCATATCCTTCGCTGATGGATCTGACCAGCAATAAATCTTCTATTCCATCAACAGCAGGTTGACAGCAGGGGCAATGTTAAGTTGTTGTTAGGTATGTTAGGTAATGGTGCTTCTGAAGGGGAAAAGAAGGGGAAGAAATGTTCTGTTCCTGGCAGCGACGTCAGAGCGTCGGTCTGGATGAGGCAGCAGCTGCCATGGTGGGATTTCGAAAGCAGCCGAGTATAAGGAAGACTGTTCACAGTTCATCTGGAGGGCAAAAGCAATATAGAGTAGCATGCATGCGACACCAACGCACACACACACACACACACACACACACACACACACACATGCAGAGACACACATATGCTGAAAGAGTTACCTCGGTCTGTCCTGCCACAAATCTTCCTCGAAAACGACGTGCTCATCTGAACAGCCATTATCAGAGCTAGGGATCCTTGCAGGGTTCAATCTCATGTCAGGTAGAGCGAACTGCTTCGTTCGTTTCCTGTGGCCATCACGGGAGTAGAAAACACGGCCCCTGATGGAAAGGCTTAGCTCGTGTGTTTTCTGCCTCCTTGGAAGTTCGAATTGAGGAATGGGTGACCTGAAAACACTTTGCTATCTTCGTACAGCTTCTCCTGCTTTGTGGGCCTCAACCACTTTCATTTTCAGAGTGCTAGGCAGCTGCTTAGAAGAACCCACGGCTGCCGGGTTTGGGGACATGGTCAGACGAGCAGGGAGATTCATAAAGCTTTGAAATTTGCATCACCGGGCCTTTCCTAATGGTGAATGTGAACAAGCCAGGAATCTAACAGGATAATTAAGGAACAGCGATACATCGGAACAGCGATAATCAGGCCTTGGGATTCTTGCACGGATCAGTCTCATGTCAGGTAGCGCAAGCTGCTTCATTAGTTTCCTGTGGCCGTCAGTGTTAATAGAAGACACGGCCTCTAGGGGAAAGGCTTCACTTGTGTACTTTTCTACCTCCTTGGAAGCTTTTGCTTGATGCTCAGAATTGTGAATTATTGTATGTATTATTGTTAAGTACCATTTATCGATTACATTTTGAACTAAGGGTATGGTGACCTGGAAATGCCTCAATGGGCCTCACTTTCAGACTGCTAGGCAGCTGCTTAGAAGAACCCATGACTGCTGTTTTTGGGACTAGAAATCCAAGTGTTTCTAACAATGATTGTGAACCAGGCAAAGCCTTAATAGGTCTGAGAACTGCTAATCAGTACAGCCATTATCAGGCCTTGGGATTCTTGCAGGGTTCAGTTTCATGTCAGGTAGAGCCTGACACTGCCCTGTGGCCATCACTGTTAATAGAAAACACAGCCCCTGCTAGAAAGGCTTAACTCGTGTACGTTTCTACCTCCTTGGAAGCTTTTACTTAATGATCAGAACTGTGAGTTACTGTCTATAGGTCCCCGAGGCTTTATCGAGCATTGAACTCTAGGAACATCAGGACGTACTTGGTCTTTGAACGCCACAAAGGGTAATTTAGTTCCCCGTTGACCTCTTTTAGCTTATCAGTTGTATAAAACCCGAAAGGTAGACAGATTTACCTCAGCTTTACGTCTCATCCTTCATCTGCTCCATCCATCAAGAGCAGCCTTTGTCGCCAGCATTTCACTTAATCCTGCTTTTGATTCGGCACTTCGGGGGAGGTGAGCCTCTCTCAGGGGTCCAAGTGCTGAACCTTTGAGGAATGCGTGGTTTCAACATCTTTTGAATTTCACTTAGAATTAAGCTTTCGGTGTAACAATGTTCACTAATGATGCTTTGTGCGAACAGCTCCTCGTTCTTAATGTGTAAGAAAACAGCCTGAGATGGGCTCCACCACTCCAACTTCAGCACAGTGGAGTGGAGACAGGAACCACTGAGATCTCCTTCATAGCTTCATAGAACAATACTGCAGGAGGCATTTCTGAGTTCCGCACAGGTTATGGATGGGAGTTAATCGGTGCAACACCATGCATCACTCCAAAATCAATTAGACCTGATTATAGTTTAGTAATCAGTTTTTCATTTTTTGCTCCTTCCTTGTCAGGGTGGTGGGGAGTCCAGACGCTGTCATGGGACACAAGGCAGGAATAATGCTTGCTCGATGGGCCAGTCCATCGCAGGCTATCACAAACAAACGTTCATTCATACATCGTAAAGCCCAGTGGTCTTCAAACTGTGGGACATGCAAAGGCTATGTAGACTCCATCAATCAATACTTTGCATCCCCCTGTCTCCAGCTTTCTGAGATGCCTTCATAGGTGTGCCTACCATGCATACTTGCAGACTGCAAAAGTGGGTAAGCCCCACAGAATTGGTGACGGACCACTGGGGTCTGTGGTTGCTGGTTCAGTTCCCGCTCAGGTCACTGTCTGTGAGGTGTTTGGTGTTTTCTCCACGTATCTGTGCAGGGTTCCTCTGGGAATCTTAGGTTCCAGGAAGGTGAACTGGCTGTTTTTATAAATATACTAATCACATCCTGGGATGACACATTTCGATATGCTGGATATGTGATTAACAAGCACAGTGGTTGTATTACAGGACGGATTTAAACACTTTTAATGTGTTTATTGTTCAATCAGGGGCTCGGACTAATATAAAGTGGATTAGAAGAGTGGAGAAAATAACATATGACCAGTATACCCAGTATATATTACGTGTACCATAGTATCATTTGAATTATATTTTAGTAGGGCTTTAGTACAAATGAGTGCTTCCAGCAAACAACAAAATTGAAGTATACTTAACCACTCTGAGGTTATGTCAAGTGACCATGGAGACCCAGGCAGCTGAAAGGTGTGATGGAAGGCTTGGAGAAGTTTGGAAGGACTGAGTCGGGCTATAGCAGAAGAGCCCAGGTGGGACTAAGCCATGCTGAGACAGACAGGGACAGATGAGGGGGGGGGGTCACAGCTGGAAAACCAGTCAGTGCAGGCCTTCTGACCAGAGTGGCTCTCCATTGACTCGACTGCCCTGCTCAGAGCCCTCCTGACCTGAACCTAACCCCTGTGATGCTAATGCTTATTTATGGCCTATTACAGCGCAATGTTTCATCCTCCCCAGTGCTACCTTGATTTATGCCAGATTCATCACACCTCACGGCCATTGTCACATGCTTCACATCTCACTGCACATCACACCTATTTTCATTTAGAAATCTTACCTCTTTGACGGGTTAAAACCTCCAGTATTGCCTTCATTGACAGCTCTTTTGGCTTTACAGAGTATGTGTTCAAACGTAGAGGCACGTACACCGCTGTTCCTCTTACAGGAGCACTTTGTACTTCCATAATTCCAGACTGTAGTTCACCTGTATCTCTGCATACTTTATTCTCCTCCTTTCACCCTGATCTTCAATGATCAGGACCCCACAGGACCACCACAGAGCAGCTATGATGTGGGTGGTGGGTCATTCTCAGCACTGCGGTCACACTGACGTGGTGGTGGTGTGTTAGTGTGTGTTGCTGGTGCGAGTGGACCAGACACTGCAGTGCTGCTGGAGTGTTTAAACCCCTCAGTGTCACTGCTGGACTGAGAGCAGTCCACCAACCAGAAATGATGAAGAACTAGAGGATGACCAACACAAACTGTGCAGAAACAGATGAGACTTTACATCTACAAGGTGGAGACACTAGCTAGGAGGGTCTAATAGAGTGGACAGTGAGTGGACGCAGTGTTTAAAAACTCCTGACTCCCATAATAGCTGCTCTGTGGTGGTCCTGTGGGGTCCTGATCATTGAAGATCAGGGTGAAAGGAGGAGAAGAAAGTCTGCAGAGAAACAGATGAACTACAGTCTACAGATTATAGAACCACAAAGTGCTCCTGTGTGATCAGAGCAGCTTAACTTGATCAGTGAAAGCATTTCGGTGTTGATTATACTGTATGTGTATACAGGGTATTGGCTGGGGGATATCATGTCTAAAAGAAAGTATTGGAGGAGAAACGGAGAAAGAAGAACTGTAGGTAAATGAAAGGCTGCTTCTATGAGAAAAGTGTCGTTTAACGACATGTGGGCTTCGTATAAAGCCATGTGAAGTGGTACCTGCTAAGTGGTGTCATTAAGCTGGAGTCAACGTGTCTAGATGGCTGCATTGTGCGCCTCTGGCCCTGCTTCCTGCTCGGCCTGAAGATGCGGATTGTCCCGGGGCCCTTCACAGGTCAGGAGAACACAAGAGGACAATGAAGCTTTGGAGATGATGGGGAGATCCTGCAAGTCTGCCATTCCTGCCATTAAGTCTAGCCACCTAGTCTGTTCTAGCACTCTCGTGCCTTGTTTGCGGCTGGTCTGAGGCCTACAGTAGCAAGACACCGACAGGCCAAACCCACTGTTCACACTTTCAATTAGGGACGTATCATGTGGGACGACACCTCACATTCTTGTGAAAAGAGGGAACAATAGAGGCAGGATGGCACCTCGTCTCCTTTGAACTGGCTCCCTCTCTCCCTGCCGCTGGCCCTGTCACCAGTCTAGTTTGCATTTTACACCAGTGCAAGGCCAGTCTGACTCACACTTGGGTCGTAATAAAGGTTCAAGCGTGATGGAAGCCTCAGAACTTCAACCCCTTCGGGGATTGTAAAGGTAAAACTGCCCTCGCTGTAAACATGCTTTGATACCCTCCGTTTTATGGGCCGTGGTTTTCTAGGAGAAAGCCATCATAGGGTTCCTAATCTGTCCTCAGACTGTCTGAGCTATACGGTCCGGGCATAATCATAGCAACCGACTGGTTCACTGGGAACAGCTTGGATTTGAATCTCGAAATGACTTTTTGAACCTTAAGCCCTTTGAGTTTTGTAGTTTTAAGTACTTTTTTCACCTAAAAATGAGAAAAGTATTAATAGGAAACAGTCATACATTACTAGACCATGTTACTACATTTTTTATTTTATTTTTTTTCTTATGAGAACTAAAAATGAAAGACTAGGATGATTTATCTGTAATGATTACATTGACAAGGATATTTGTAACAATACAAATAAAAATCCAAAGTCCAAATTAAATCGAAAAACAACCCAAAAGTCCTTTGTTATTTTTGGTATTTATTTATCTATCAATATTATCCCTTCTCTGGGATTTTATTCTGAAATTTGAACACTGTGTGAGCAACGAAAGAGAGCAAACAGCCCCTCCCTTCTCATTTTTCTCTTTAACACAAGATCTGGGTCAGTGAGATCATCAGCCCCGCCCCCTCGAACTGATCAGACATGTGGATAGTCTGATTATTATGAATAAATTAGCAATATTCTTCCATTTTCAGCTCATAAAACACTCTGGATGATCAATTTTCTATGTAAATATTTCTATGGATTTCTGTGTAAAGTGTTTGCAGCCCTTATAAGCAAAAAATAAATGAATACCAATCAGCCGGACTGATGACATCACTCATCCAGATATTGGTTTATAGAGAAAAATAAGAAGGGAGGGTCTGTTTGCACTCTTTCACATGTCAGAATAAAAGTCCTGAGAAGGGATAGTACTGAGACCTACATAAATAGTAATAAACAAAAATAATAAAGGACATTTTTTTACTTGAACTTTTATCAAGTATTTGAACTTAATATTATTAATTATAAATTATTTATAAATAATTCATCATTTAAAAATAGAAATATTTAAATTCTGTTCATTTTTACATCTCAAATGAAGACAAACGTATGTTTGTAAAAGTACGAAAATGAATCAAACTATGAAAACATCCCACAAAATTGGCCTCTAAAGGTTAAACCCGGCAAACCTTATCTACTCCAAAACACACGCGTTCATTAGTACGTTAATTAATCAACACTATAAGGAGAAAGGTGTTTGTTACAGAATAGGTCTCTTTTCTTCAAACGAGGAATATCTAAAGATAAATATTTCCATTTCTACCAATTCCAAAGGGTCACGGTTTATCAGAATGTATACATTCGATTAATGACGCTTGTGTGTTGTCTCCGAGTGGATACAAAGTGCACTTTGAGGCAATGATGGATCGTCATTCCAATGCCAGCATACTCATTCCCCCAACAATTGCAGGGCCAATTTGTGGGACGCTTTTTCCGAAACAGTGTTCCTTTGAGACTTCCGTTAGCTCGTTCTTTCAGCTCCGAGACCTCCCACCTCTGTGTGCTTTGCCGTTCATTCATCATCCATTTTCACTTTTTGTTAAGGCCATGCATCAAATGATCAATCATAGGCCAATGTTTGCTTAAGCATCGGCCATCTTTCATTGTCACCATCAAAGGACTGTCTTGTCTTCTTCTGTAGGGGTGAGAGAGAATGAGAGAGAGAGAGAGAGAGAGAGAGAGAGAGAGGGGTTAAAAGAGAAGAGGCTTAGAGCTTATTCCGCAAAAGCAGGGAAAAAGCCGGAGGACTTTCTTCAAAAGTCTCGCGGAAGGGTTTGCGCGGGCCGGGTCTGGAGTGCCGAGTCCATTCACCAGTTCAAGTTGAGCGGGAAACAAAAAGAGGATTGTGATGACTTTTGAGAGGCACTTGATGGACTGTATATGAATGATTCAATGAAGAGGTGCATTTGACTTCATTTTAGAATGGTCACTGCCTATTATATCAATAATTGACCAATTTTTGATGATTAATCACATTCTTACAGTTTTTAAAGCTATTTTTTAAATGCATATGTATGGACAAATGTTCAGTAAGTGATGCATTGAACCTAATTTTCAAACTGTCACTATTAAGGACATTTCTAATCCAATAGATTTGGTGATTAATTGCATTTTTAAATAAAAACAATATAAATGCACGTTACAAAATATTAAGAAACCATGTGAACTGTCTATGGACGATTCTTCAGTTTCACAGGACGCTCCTCACAGGACGCTCCTCACAGGACGCTCCTCACAGGACGCTGTCGGCTGTACATTTGGTTGGTGGCTGTTCTCGTTCCAGCAGTGACACTGAGGGGTTTAAGCACTCCAGCAGCACTGCTGCGTCTGATCCTTTTGTTCCAGTGCAACACACACTAACACACCACCACCACGGCAGTGTGACTGCAGTGTGGTTAATGACCCACCACACACAGACTACCTAATTGCTGAACTGTCACTATCAGTTACATCAATAGTGGAATTAATATAAATGACAAAATATAAACAACACTTCAATACAGTATGTAATTTTATTCACGTAAGCACAGTTTTTTTAAAGCCAGACAAAAATGCATATTATAAAATGTAAATAACACTTGGGTGAGTCGTCAGTGGCATCCTGGACATATTATTCATACTGTTATTATTATAATCAAGTCATTTTTGATGATTAATTGCATTTTTTAAAGCCACACAATAAAATGCACTGAAATAAATAATAAGAAATGTGAATTGTTTATGGACGATGTTTAATCTGTGATGCATTAGCATTTTTTTATTTTATTTATTTATTTATTTATTTATTTATTTATTTATTTATTTATTTATTTATTGTTTAGTTGGTTGTTTTGTTGTTTTTTGGACAATTAATCCTGTAACGACAATGTACAATCTACTTATTAACTGAAAAATTGATTATTTTCATGACTACAGTTATGATTTGTATCACTGAATAAACAATTACAATATATTTTGATAGTCACAGCCCCACCACGTCAACTTATTATTTAGTGTAACATTACTGTAACGTTGTTTGTGGAATTTCCCCAAACTCTATTAAATCAGTAGATTGTAGTTCTATAATTAGGAAAAACTAATATAGAGTTGTCATCCTCCTTTCAAAAAGATTGTACCGGAGGAGTCCGCGCGCACTCTGCATAGGGTGATAAGTGCATGCTTGGTTTGAAAATGAGCTTGGAGATTTCTCACCAAAGCCTGCCCTCTGGTTCACCTTCCGAAGCTGCTGAGACTGCCATCCTTCTCCATCTGTCAGCAGCAGAGACGCTCTGTTTTACTGCTGCTGGAGTGGAGCACTGCAGGCCTGAGTTCAGCCAGAATTCAGCAGGAATGCTGTTTAACAGTGCACATGCCGCATGTGACCCCAGCTCAGCCTCACTTTTTCCTCTTTCTATTAGAGAGCGCTCGCTCATTCAGAGGCAGTTTATACAGTTCAGACCAGAGCCAAGAACCAGAGCTCTTCAGAAGAAGATCGCGCAGATATACCGTCATAATAGAAATATTAATTTGGGTGTTACAATTAATTCTAAGAGTGGGATTATGATTATTATCAGTAAAGTATTCCTGATCCAAATAAAACTGATCTAAGGATCGCAGGTTCAAATCCAGGGTCATGCTGCTTGCCATCGGCAGCCGGAGCCTGAGAGGGCGAAATTGGCCGTGCTCTGCCTCGGTGGGTCCCGGCATCGATGCACTGGTGGAGGCTGGTTTCACATGTGTCAGAGGAGGCATGTTCTTGTCTTCACCCTGTGTGATAGTGGGGGTCCTAACGGACTGGCAGTTTGATAATTGGGATAAAATGAAAATGACATGTTATACTAACAGGTTCAGAGCTTATCTGTACTGAGAGGGACAATGTCTCAAACTTCTTCAGACTGGATTTTAGATTGTTGTTGGAATAAGCCCATAAACTAGTGCATCTAAAAAATAGAATATCCTTAAAAAGCTAATTTGTGATCACAATTTGATTCAAAAAGATAAATTTTACATTCATTACACATAATAAGTGATGTTTCAACCTTCAACCCTTTTTTGTTTTACTGATCAGTTGGGCTTGTAGCTCATGAAAACCAGAAATTCAATATCTCGAACAATTAGAAACATTTTAATTCAAATTTAAATAGATTATTAATCAATATCAACTTTAAACAAAAAAGATATCACTTTAAATGTAATGAATATATGTTATATATTTTTATAAAATTATCAAAAACCCATATTAGTGTATCATAAAAAATTTAAAATTTAAAAATTAAAATTAAATTTAAAAGAATTATCTAATTAAAAAAAAAATACATGATGAATTATTTGTAATATTTATAGTAATAAGTTCTTCAAATTCTTGACAGTAGTTAAAAACATTTATTATTTTGTTATTTATGTATGTATCAATATTATCCCTTCTCAGGTCTTTGATTCTGAAATTTGAAAGAGCACAAACAGCCCCTCCCTTCTCATTTTCCTCTATAAACCAATGATGAGTGATGTCATCAGCCCTACCCATATATCCCAAATTCCAAAGGGCAGGTTAAAGATACGTTTTTAATAGTTCAGGCCGAACTGCTTTTTTATTTGTTTAAAAAAGGAGGTTTCCTCTTATTCTTTCTTATAAAAGGCTTCTAGTTTGTGAGAATCTGGTTTGATTTGCTTCTCTGCTTTTTATATTTATCCAGAGATTTTGTATGATGTTTAGGTTTGGGAAGTGTCAGGGTTTGAGGTAAAGCCTTCAGCTTGTGCTTCTTGAGGTCTTTTGTACATTTTGAGGTGTGTTAAGGATGCCTATCCTGCTGTAGAAGGCATCCTGTTTTCACCCTTTGCTTTGTTGCAGATGTTGTGAGCTTTCTTCCAGAATTTGCTGGAATTGAAATGTATCTACTCCTCCTTCTACCACTGAAATATTCTCTGTGACACTGGCTGCAACACAAACCCAACCCCTCTGCTTAACAGTTGACGAGGTTGTCTTTACATGACATTTGGCACCTTTTTCACTGTGCTTCTACATGACCTTAATCGGCCCACAGGACTTTACAAAATGTATATAGTTTATTGGTTTCCTGATGCTTAGATTTGTGGCGAGGTCCAACAAGGAACCAAGGTGCGTACAATTCCATTAAAATAAGATTTGAAATGAGATACTACTGTGATTCAATAGGTGATAGATCACTGCCTTGAACAGACAAGGAAAAGGAATTTTACAAAATAGCAAAGGTGACTGAATGTTCCTATAAATACAGTTGGAACAGAGTTCACAAGTTCAAAGTCAAAGGAACCCTATCTAGATCTGACAGGAAGAGGAAGCTTTCACCAGCTGCCACCAGATTCCTGAGGAGGCAGGTGGTGAAAAATCTGGAATGTGTGTCTACTGTAAAAAAAAATAATCGTGGTTCGGTGATGCTCTGAGGCTGTTCTGTCTCCTCGCTGGAGAAAATCCTAGGAGACAATGTCATGGCTTCTGTGAGGAAGCTGAAGCGTAGGCATCATCGAACCTTCCATCAGGACATTGATCCCAAGCATACATCTTGGCCCACCAAGGCTTGGTTTCAGAAGAAGTACTGGAAGGACCCCAAGGAATGGGCGATGTTGGATCAGTTGAATAGTTTTAATCGTAACTTTATGGGCATATAAAACCTCAAACACGACTCCTCCGCAGGAGGAAACACACTGTGAGAGTGTGAGATATTTCACGCTTGATAAATTCCAATTTTCATTTTCATTTCCAGCATTTTCTGTTAATGTTCGCCTAACACTGATTCCACCTTCAACAACGGAACTCTTGAACAATCATCTGCTGTCATGTGGAACTCCTTTGTCCGCCTCTGTACTTTTCAAATGGAGAAAATTTCCTGACCAAGCCTCAGAGCCAAGCGGCAGTGCCTCAATGCCAAAGCCATTTGAGGCCGCATCATAATAAAGCACCGGGTGGGAGCCGTGCCCTGCACCCGCACTCACCCTGAACTGTGCGTGAACCCAGTGCTGTTCACGAGAGACTCAATCTCAAGCTGACCTCAAACTAAACAGCACAAATTTCCTCCACTCTTTCATGGCTGGTCATTCACAGAGCAGTCCGAGGAGCAAGTACAAGAAGTTGAATATAAGATACAAATCGAGTTTCCTCTCACCTTGACTGTCCTGACAAAATGAAAACCAGTTGAAACCAGACAGGCCAACACATTTCTGACTAAACCCCAACAGAAACCTGATAATGCTCTTTCAGAACGTGATAGAATTCCATTAAAATAAATTGCAACCTGACAAGATTCCACCTGAATGCAGCCGCAACCGGACAAAATTCAATCCAAATCCAAAGATAGCGTGAGAAAATTCCACTGGAATCCAACCACAGCCTGACCAAATCCCAGTGGAATCCAACCACAACCTTGCAAATTTTATAAGAATCCAGCTCACAGCCTGAGAGACTTCCACCTAAATACCAGGACAGCCTGACACATTTCTATTAGAATCCAACCACAACCTGACAAAATTCCACCCAAATCCAAAGACAGCCTGAGAAAATTCCACTTGAATCCAACCCACAGAAGAGAGGAGCTTTAAGAAGACATTTAAACCCAAACTCTGACAAACATTTGAGAAATGATGCCCAAACCAACCAAGACCTGATGTCAGTATTCGTGTTTGGTCTTCAGGAGATGTTTTAAACTGTAATTCACGGTGTTTAAATGCCCAAAACAGCAGACTGTGGCCAAGTGTGGCCACTCGGGCAGCAAGATAAAGGGTCTTTGAGTGTGGGGGACCCGCTGACAGGATGCTCCATTACACGGTGTAATTACAACCAGAAGCCACAGAGAGTGTGAAAGCGACTGATAAGATCGGGTCAAGTCAGCGGGCAGGAGTTCAGCGGGATGCAGGGAAGGGTAAGCAATGTACCTCTGACCATGTTTTTGTTGCCCTGGCCCTCACATCACTGTCCACATGCCTGTAGAGGACTCCCCCAACCTCTCCCCTGCCCCCTTCACTCAGGTCAACCCACCTTCGCCTGCTTTTAGGTCCTCAGAGCGTCCTCTCAATTGTCCTTCGCTGGCAGCACCTGCTGTACTACAGTGTGAGATAAACACAGCCCAGGTGAGCCAGTGCCATCCTATTGTAGCCCTCAAATCTAACCGCAACAAACACACACATGTGCACACACTGCCCTCTCAATCTTCTAGGGAGGGGAGGTCGGCAAAGGGACACCCACAGGAAACCTCTCAGAGACACACACACACACACACACACACACACACACACACACACACACACACACAAACCCTGAGCAATCCCTCTCTCTGGCTCTCTCCTCTGCCCTCCACATACCCTCACCCCCTTCGGCCCCAGCTGATCCCACAATCAGATTTGTCCATTTTATTTTGAGGTCTCGACCCCGTCGCCTTTGGGAATGCGAACTTCTCGTGTTTATTGGTGGCCGTCAGGCCGAGGCCTGTGAAGAACAGCTGCATGTATGTGTGTGTGTGTGTGTGTGCATGTGTGTGTGTGTAAGAGAGGCAGAGAGATAGAGTAAAATGCCTCCATTTGGCTGGACATAGATTGCTCCCATTAAGTGACAAAACCACAAACCATTTTACACACAGGACAAGAGTGGAGAGCTTTCACACTTTTGTGTCGCGCGCTTTGCACAGACCCGCAACCGCTCTCCTCAGCATCACTTCCAGCCTCGCAGGGCAAAGCTGTCCAACAGGGTGAGTCAGGGCAGGAACAGGCATTTGGACATGCCAAAAAAAGCACTGGGTGGAACAGAAAAGGGACAAGAGACAAGACTAGGGAGAGACATGTTACCCAGTTCTAAATCTGACCTCAGGTTGTGTTTGGCTACTTTTAGTTAAAGCGAAAATGACCTGGTTGAGAGTCTGGAGGTGATGAGCTGCTCTCTAGTATCAACAACACCATATTCTTCTGAAGCTGTTGCTGTGAGGAGTCTATTTGCAACCCTGTTGTCTTGTCTCAGAGTGAAACATGCGGTTTGTCCCTTGTTTGTGGGGGAAAAAACGACAATATCTGCCTTTATTTGCTTCCTTACAGTAATATGGGACTGAATATTATAGCATAGTTTTAACATTGTAACAGAAACACTGTAAAAATTCATGATTCTTACAGGAAAGTGATGCTATCTTCTTGCGGTCTGTCGGCACCATGAACTGTTAGTAAGCTGAAGAGACTGCAGCCAGGTGCTCCCACTCGCTTTCTTTGACTGAACTGTGTTGACCAGTGTGACCTGGTCCAGAGTCAGGAGATGATGGGATGCTCTCCAGTATCAACAACACCTTCTTCTGAAGTGGCTTCTGTTCTACCATATTACCAAATTTGAGCTGGGTGTGTGGAGGGGGTTGGAACTGGCCAATTTTCCACCCTGTATTTTGCTTCTGTTGGGTTTTCCTTTGAAGGAGGACACTGACTGACACAAATTCAGAACTTCAGAGACTATGTTTGTGTCCCACAGGTGTCTGATCAAAATTACAAACTGATATTTGATGATAGATGTCCAACTGTTTGTGGAGACCCCTTCTAATGAACCCATTCAGCTACTTTATGCTGCACCCGGCAAATGCACACATGTCTTAAACAGTCCCTGTAGAGATGTACTGCCAATGGAATAAGACTCTTTGGAGCAGACAAACATGAACCTATTGGCACCATGTCTAATGCCAAATCCCAAACTGTGGAGCAGTAGAAATAATGGAACTGTGTTCTCTGGCACGATGGAGCTCCATCCAGTACTTTTGAATCTGGAGTTGGAGATGAGGTGGAGTGAAGTGTAAAATCCGAATTTCACAACAATGCTCCAAAAGCTAGATAGTCTTCCCTGGACAGTAGAGACAGTTACCCCAACAAAACCAGCCCTTCAATACCCCTGATTTCAGAAGGAACACAGAAGGAGCAGGTGTCCCAATATTTTTGTCCATAGTATATAAACAGCATCAATAAAATCCTAATGAGACCCATCCCTAAACAGGGCAGGAGAGGCCTTCACCTGTCCCGGGGCCTGCTGCTTTATTTGTTTGCCTGCTGCTTGTACGGGGCGAAGGGTGGGCGGAGCAGCGTCCTGCAGGAGCTGAGCTGGTGCACTGTCTGCTGTCGGCAGCCTGGATTTATGACGCTTCCTCTCACTTTGAAGGGCACCTCTGTTTGCTTAGGGCCTTACTAACTGCTTCAAGTGGCCTGTCTCGACACACACTCGAGACAGTGTAGGAGGGCATCGGTGGGCCCTGCGACAGGGGTTCGGGACCCTTTTTTTGCAACCTAGTGTATGTTTTAAATAGGTTTAACAGAACATTCCCGGCTGCCTGAATTGGATTGCACTGATGTGAGGCGTAATTAAAGGGTTTATAGGAGTGATTGAGCTGCGGTTGCCAAACAGAGAAAAGTGACCTTTTCATGCCCTTAAAGTGACCTGATAACAGAGCACCAATAACAACAGATAGAGATAGTGTGCAGTGGACTAATGACAGAAAGAAAGAAGAAATGCCGCCATCTGCACCTTTCTAGAGCATGCGCGCACACACACACACACACACACACACACACACACACACACACTGTCTACTGCAGCAACAGGAAGTCTCCAAAAGTTCAGCCATGGGTCAGTGTAGCTATCACTCCTCCCCTTTTAGCCTCACCACCCCCCCCCCACCCCCCAATACACACACATACACACACTCCCACCCACCTGAGCGGTCTTTGAGGGGTCAAGGGGGCTACTGAGGGGGGTGTGAGGCAGAAAAAAGGGGACAACTACCGTATAATTCAAACAATTAAGGAAACATTTTGTGAGCAGCAGTTGATGGTGCTGTGTGTGTTAAGTGTGTGACTGACCTTTTCCTGAACCCATTTATGAACTCTTGTTTTGGTTCCTGGTGTGTGTGTGTCTGTGTGTGTGTGTGTGTGTATGTGTGTGTGTGTGTGTGTGTGTGTGTGTGTGTGTGTGTGTGTGTGTGTGTTTGTGCGTGCATGGCACATGTATGCGTGGGTGTGTGTGCCCAATCGATGCCCTTTGCTCAGTATAGACAGTCATAAATATGTGACACATATCACTTACTGTTTCATCGACTCTAATAAACACAGATGGGCAGGAAACCAAACAGCTGTCAGTTCAGGGAACTGACATGCCATTCGTGGTTTCACAATGATGCCAGTGTCTTTCTCTGTGCACACACACACACACACACACACACATTAGTAATTTTTGAGGCTGGCTCCTGCAGGGAAATGCTGTAGTTTACATTTACATTAACCTTTAGAACCCTTTAGAACTCTTGGCCAATTTTGTTGGGTGTTTCGATAGTTTGACCTCCCACCAAAAATAGAAAAGTATTAAAGGAGGTATTCACACATACCAGAAATTGATATTTTCAGGAGATCCGAGGCTACTCGAATTAGTCCTCATTTGAAATATGAACAGAATGTTTTAGAATATTTTGCATCTTTGGCTTATAAGAACTAAGAAAACACCACACATCTCAGAATTCCTGTTGGAAATTGATCATCCAGAGTGTTTCCAAGCTGAACATGAAAGAATTTTGATGAAATATTTGTAATTAGCTTGACAAGGGTATGTATAATAATATGCTTTTCAGAATATTTGACAGTATATTTTATTATTTATGGATCAGTATAATCCTTTCTCAGGACTTTTATTTTGAAATTTGAACACTGTTTGGGCAAAGGAAGAAAGTGAACGGCCCTTCCTCCTTCCTCATTTTCATTTTTAACCCAATATCTGGGTCATTGACATCAGCCCCGCCCCCTCTCTCTGATCAGTCAGAGTCTGTATGCAGGTAGAGCATCAGCCCCGCCCCCTCTCTCTGATCAGTCAGAGTCTGTATGCCGGTTGATCATCAGCCCCGCCCCCTCTCTCTGATCAGTCAGAGTCTGTATGCAGGTTGATCATGTTCACGTGGACAGAGCAGTAAACATACACTGGAAGCTTCTTTGGTTTTTAAACCGGGATTCAATTTCAGTTAGAAACGAGTGGATTTTAGTTGTTTTCTGAGCTGGATTATTCAAACAATGAGATCTGATATGTGTATCATGTCTGTAGGTTCCTCTGATCCTGAGATATGTAACTTATTGGTGTCATGTGGTGAGCTCACCAACGAATGGAGCCCCAGTCTACCATGGAAAGAGCGGAAGGCATAGACAACATTCCAACAACCAGCAGATTCACGTTATGGCAAAAAGCAGTCTCTGTATGTCCCCATGTCAACAATCTGACCATCAGCTGTACTTTTCTGAGGAACAGTGTCACAATTCGTTCTTCATAAGGAACTTCTACATCTCTGGTTCGGTATCTGTCCACATCACGGTGTTGTTTCAAACTGATAACGTTTAATTTGTGTCACTTCTGCAATGTTGTTATTTGTGCATTTGGGTAAATGCTTACAATGTTTTCGCTTGAACACAACCAAATTTTTTACACATGTAGACTTTTATGAAGCGGGCCACTATGGACCACTGCCTCCGTCTGAGGATGGGTCTGAGGCAAGGATGGACTGGGCATCGGACTGGGCTGCTGAGAGAGTGATGGGGCTAGTCAACGGAACAAACCGATGAAAAGTCCAAACCACAACCCTAATACCCCACACGTCAACAAAAAGAACCTGATCCAAAAGTGGACAAGCAGTGGTATATTACATTAACCCCCCAGTCCTGTCCTGAGGACCACCAGAGAATGTCTCAGGGCCCACAGATAAACCCTGATTTATAGCACCATCTTACAGGTGGAATTACCAGGAACACAGTATTTCAACAATAAAAATATAAAAAATTCATCAAACAAGATGATGTCACCATTAGCTGACATCCAGTCAGCTGATAGTATCACTGTACTGTGCTCTTTTGTGTTGCTGCATGAAGAAGCTGCAGGGCTCAAGAGACTGAGTCTACTGCACTCGTAAAAAGGTGGTATTAACATATAATATTATACAACCTAAACACACATTCTCTTTTCCCAGGCGTGTCCTCTTTACAGGACAGGACGAAATTCAAAATTTTGCAGCAGTATTTGCTTCTGCAAAAAATAATATTTCAATATTTATTGAAGTTATGAGGTTCTATCTGAAATTTCTATCAAATTTGAGTTACATATTGTTATTCTGTGACAAATTAACTTTAGATTATGTAAGTTGGTTCACACCGTTTTATAGGCTTCATAACTCTGGATCAGATATGATACACGTATCATAACAAACTATAAGACCTACTTGTTCAGTGTCACCAAATATCAGCATTCCAGTTATCCAGTTCGGAAAACAGCTCAAATTCATTCATTTCCAACTGAATTCAATCCCAGTAACAATCGGTTTCAAGCAGGATTTCTGAGAAATCAATTCTTTTTAGTCCTTAAATGCAAAATAATTTTTTTTCTTGGAGACGTAAGTAAATTTTTCATTGGTGTGGGAGGTCACCCAAGACAGTGCTGACCCACATCTGGGCATACACACATTTACTCACAAACTCATTCACACACCGGAGCAATTTAGTGAAGCCAGTTCACCTGAAATCCATGTTTTGATGAAAATATATTCACTCTGTGTAACATTCTGTACATTGATTGATCTGTTATTACAATAGAAAGTGTTTTGTGTAGAGTTTGATTTGCAGTCACTTACGGCTCCCAGATGTATAGAAAAGGCCAAGAGAACAGTATCAGTGCTATTTGAGCGTCCCCTAGTGGACATACCTTAAACTGTAATTCTACTCCACACCTACACACTAATCTGTCTCTAAAAAATTTATATTGTGGAAAAAGTTCATTCATGTTCATAATTTCATACAAAACATTAAAGTGTTAGATTTTGTATTCATTATATTTAAAGTGACGTATTTCAGACATGTTTACTGTTGATCTGTGTGGCTCATTGTTCCTGAAAATCAGAAATCCAGAATTCTAAGAATATTTCATATCAAGTTTGACTAAATGACTAATCAGACAATGAAATTTGAATGAAAGGAAGCTTGAAATATTTCACTTTAAAAGCAATGAATATAACACATATGACCATTTAATATTTCGATATTTTTGCACTAAATGACTGAAAATGACTGTTAAAGTGATCTTCAAAAGGCATAAAGTTAAGGTTACACGTTCATTTGATATTTTGAGCAAAAAGCATTTTTTATTTTCATATAAAATTCATATAAAATTCTGCATGGTTAGTTCAAAGCCTTTGGCAAATATTACAGCCTCGTGATTGTTCCATGAAGACCATTTGTGCCTATTTGTGTCTTGCTGAAGGTCACTCTTCTTGAAGGTGTTTTGCAGTCCATCGGGGTTTCTGATTTGCCTTTCTAGCAAGGCTACAAGCAGCTGTCTCTGAATTTTTTGTTGGTCTTCCAGACCTTATCTTGACCTCCACTGTTCCTGTTAACATCCATTTCTTAATTACATTTTGAGGAAATGGAAATTTGAAAAGAGTGCTAGGCAGCTGCTTAGAAGAACCCATGGCTGCTGTTTTTGGGACAAGGTTAGAGGAGTCTGGGTTTTTATAAAGCTTTATGCCTTTTGGAGATCATTTCATCATGAACTCGCTGAACTGTTCACAGTAACAGTCCCTCTGACCAGGTCAAATTCATTTTTAAACACAGGAAACTGACCAGATGATGGAATGGTATCTAAAAATCACATCGCATTCATTTTCATCAGTTTGTGATGCCAGTGAACAAAATTCCTAATGAAGCTGTTACTTGTGCAGGTCATTCCATCCACACTCGAGCCAAATGATTTATCGGGTGTCTTCGTGCCGGACAGCCAAGCCAGTGCAAACACAGCATCCTCCGACAAACTACAGCCCCTCCGAGAGGCCTTACATGAGCCGTGTACGTGGATGCACATATTTCACCAGCCGACCTGGGAACAGCCTGATTTCAATGACAAAGGAGTGCAACACTGAAGGTTCCGAGGCTCGGATCATGGTGAGAAGACTCTGACCAAGCAGAAACACAAGCTCAGACCAAGCCTGCCCTCTGCTGATCAGAGCATGTGATGCACAAGTCAACCCCAGATGTGCACTGTCTGTGAAGACCTGAGAAATAGACTTGAGAACATACACTCGTCATCGCTCAGTCATCAAAAAGCTGCAGCCAGAAGGACGAGCGGGATCGCAGTGCTGTTGGGAAGGAAGATAAAGGTGATCAGGATCAATAACTGATTATTAATGTAGACTGATATGATCAATATTTATTGATCTACACATACAGAAGTCGTGTCTCTCAGTACGGTGTCGGGTTTAATGCGGCATCCCAGACATCTTGGCATGGGTTCCATTTAGGTCTAAATCAAAGACCTAGATATTACTCCTTATTTTAAAAAAATCATACCAAGTAAAATTTGCTTAAAATAAGCATTTATTTCCCTTTGTTTTTATATGTGGAATTTTTTTGTCCCCATCTCAAAGTAGAATCAAGTGAAAAAACCCTTTTTATATCTTAAATTCAGATATAAGAATGAGAATAACATCACTACAGACGTTTTGTGCTTGTTTTGAGTCTAAAGGACTTAAAATAAGGTCAGATTTGTAGGCTAAACAAGACAACTGTTCTGTAAGGAGCCGCCTGCAATGCCGCCATCCGGCCAGCAGGGGGCGGCCGGTGACCGCTAATCAGTGCAGGTGAGCTCAGGTGTGCTGTGTTTATATAAGGAGCCTGTGTCCAGCTCCATGTGGTCGCTTGGTGTTTGCAAGCCGAGGTGTCGCTGGTAATTCCAAGGCTATTTCTCTCTGAACTGTCCCTCCTGACCTGTTTCTGACCTTTAAAGGAATCTCCTTATTTCCCTCGTCCTCCTCTCGCAAATGAGGCCGAGCTGTTCTTCTTTCCCTCCTCACTAAAGCTGGGGAGTCTGATCTGTCGCTCCTCTAAAGAGTGGGACTCTGTTTCACTGCCTAAACGAGGGAGGCTTTGAGTTTGAGTTTCCTTCTCGTTTAAGAAGCTCTTCAGCCCAGCCATGAGCTTGGTTTCCGAGGCAACGGGTTAGCTCACCTGGCTAAAGGGCTCACCTGCAGAGCGTGAGCACCTGAGGTTCAATCAATCAATGTGTTCATTCGTTTACTTTCTTTTTATTTATTTTTGATGAATAAAATTTAATTTATCTGTCGCTCAGTATTCACTTCGTAAACCCTACCACCGAAAAGCCACTCCCTCCTCATGTAGACCAGTGGTTAAAGCGCCACCCTACATCCCAGTGGTCTGGGTTCGCGCCCCTCTTGGAGCAGGACTGCTTTATTGGCATTTGAGTCCAGAATCCAGGGGGGTTTTCCAACCTACTTTCCACCCGGGTTGTGCTCCGTAACATATTCTTAAAATGAGCAGAATAATCAGCCTACATTTTTGTCAGAGATAAAACAAAATTTTTTACCAAACCCCAGGTAGGCAGTGTCTGCTGGGGTCAGACCAAATGGAACAGGGCAGAAAATACCCCCCCCCCCCCCCCCCAGTTCCAAATGGCAGCCCAGAGTGAGTTCTCAGTGACCCTGTTCCAGTTTGAACAGGAGACCCTACCAGGGGCTATTTCTCCCGACCCCTCCGCGACGATAAATTAGTAAAGCTCTGCTGTTCATGGATTAATGGAACGTCGTCGGCTCCATTCGTTCCACTGTGTTGCTTAATAACAACTTTAACATTGGAATTCTTTTCCACATTCAACTCAAAAAGTGAGCTACAATGTTGACTATCAACAGGGAATTGTGGGAGATTCCCTCAAAATCACATTTGAATTCAAGCTAATTGATATTTATAATTGATCATTGATATTTATTATTGTTATTATTAATATGATGATCATTATCATTGTGATTATGATAATAATTAATATTATTATTGAAATAATAATTTTATGTAAAATGTAATATGTGATTTTTTTTTAATGAACAGATAAGTTGAATTAAAGGAGATGATTTTGAAATATACAATATTAAGGCTTTTATTAGTCTTGATAAACGAGCAAATGTTTACATATTAATACTCATCAGGGCATTGATTTATGAACAGGGGGCTTTGACTAGGAAGGTCTAGAGGTAACGGCCTCAGGAGAATTAAACAATGACCCCAAATGTTCAGAATTATGAAACTGGCGTGAACGATTTCATTCAAACTAACATAAAGGAATCTGCAGAAATTGCACCAGAGCAGCAAATTAGTCTGAAGAGACGTCAGTCAGTCGGTATCAGATACAGATCTTATATGATTATTTACTGTCCATCCACTAACGAAAGCTACAGATGAAGCAGAGACATGGTTAGTGTAAGTACGGTAACGTAATGTTAGTTCATGTCTATGATTAACAGGCCTGTATGATCATTTCACTGGTGTAGTTTATCTGGTGTAAACAGCGCCACCTAATGTTCTTTCTTCTGCAGCATTTTCCTCCATCAGACTACGTCAGACCTGCTCCTTCACTCTGGTTTCCCCCTCTTTCCTGCCTTTAGCAACTAGTGTTTTTATCAAATGGCAATGAAATGTTTTAGTGTTTATTTAGCCTGTAAAAATCCTCTCATCTGATTGGCCTCTGGAGGAGCCACTGCCTTTACAAGCTACAAATAATAGAACAGGTAACTTTAAATTATACAGTCATAACAAGCCATTCATTAGAGTCTGCCCTGATATTTACTGCATAAACTGTTTAAGCTCATCTACATCAAGGTCATCAGGGTCGCCGGGCAGCCACATATTCTCTGATAATGGGCTGAGACTGAAATACTGCAAACTCAATGTGAAAGTATTAACAAATTTTAAATCACTGAGGGAATCTGACAAAACCCTTGTGAATCGTTGAAACCACTTGGCTGTATAATGCACACTGGCCCTTATACACAGGACAGGGGTGTTTATATGGCCCTTATACACAGGACAGAGGTGTTTATATGGCCCTTATATCACAGGACAGAGGTGTTTATATGGCCCTTATACACAGGACAGAGGTGTTTATATGGCCCTTATATCACAGGACCGAGGTGTTTATATGGCCCTTATATCACAGGACCGAGGTGTTTATATGGCCCTTATATCACAGGACCGAGGTGTTTATATGGCCCTTATATCACAGGACCGAGGTGTTTATATGGCCCTTATATCACAGGACAGAGGTGTTTATATGGCCCTTATATCACAGGACCGAGGTGTTTATATGGCCCTTATATCACAGGACCGAGGTGTTTATATGGCCCTTATATCACAGGACCGAGGTGTTTATATGGCCCTTATATCACAGGACCGAGGTGTTTATATGGCCCTTATATCACAGGACCGAGGTGTTTATATGGCCCTTATATCACAGGACCGAGGTGTTTATATGGCCCTTATATCACAGGACCGAGGTGTTTATATGGCCCTTATATCACAGGACCGAGGTGTTTATATGGCCCTTATATCACAGGACCGAGGTGTTTATATGGCCCTTATATCACAGGACCGAGGTGTTTATATGGCCCTTATATCACAGGACCGAGGTGTTTATATGGCCCTTATATCACAGGACCGAGGTGTTTATATGGCCCTTATATCACAGGACCGAGGTGTTTATATGGCCCTTATATCACAGGACCGAGGTGTTTATATGGCCCTTATATCACAGGACCGAGGTGTTTATATGGCCCTTATATCACAGGACCGAGGTGTTTATATGGCCCTTATATCACAGGACCGAGGTGTTTATATGGCCCTTATATCACAGGACAGAGGTGTTTTTATGGGTCTCATATCACAGGACAGAGGTGTTTATATGGGTCTCAGCACAGGACAGGTGTTTATATATCACAGGACAGAGGCCTTTATATGGGTCTTATCACAGGACAGAGGCCTTTATATGGGTCTTATCACAGGACAGAGGCCTTTAAATGGGTCTCATCACAGGACAGAGGCGTTTATATAGCACAGGACAGAGGCATTTATATGGGTCTTATCACAGGACAGAGGCCTTTATATGGGTCTTATTTCACAGGACAGAAGTGTTTCTATGGGTCTCATAGCACAGGACAGAGGCGTTTATATAGCACAGGACAGAGGCCTTTATATGGGTCTTATCACAGGACAGAGGCCTTTATATGGGTCTTATCACAGGACAGAAGTGTTTCTATGGGTCTCATAGCACAAGACAGAGGCGTTAATATAGCACAGGACAGGTGTTTATATAGCACAGGACAGAGGCGTTTATATGGGTCTTATCACAGGACAGAGGCCTTTATATGGGTCTCATCACAGGACAGGTGTTTTTATATCACAGGACAGAGGCGTTTATATAGCACATAGACTTACAAAAGTGCTTTGCTGTTCACTCAGAATATCCTTATCTAGTAGACGAGGCTGGAATCTAGAGATTCCTCTCGCTTAGATCCTGTTGAACACAAATGTCTTTATGGAGTTAAATATTCCTGAAACATGAGTCTTCAGTCTGCGTTTGAAGACAGTGAGGGACTGCAGTCTGGATGCAGGTTCTCCTTGCGTTTTGAGGGATGGTGGGTCAAGCCGAGCAGTACTCAAAGGGATAAGTTTAACCAAAATAAAAATGGAAACGGTGGCTTGATGGTGGTTTGCACAGTTGTCTTCCTGCGCTAGAGTCTTGAATTTGAAGCCCTATCTGGGTGGAATTCTCTAGTGTGCATGGGTTTCCTCCCACATTCCAAACACATGGCTATCAGGTGAATCGGCAAGTCTAAACTGCCCTGGTGTTTGTGAACATGGGTGAATGTAATGGAAGGCATTTCTTTGTGTAGGGAACAAAAAAAACGAGAGATCAGGTTTTAATAGCTATTTATCGACTGATTAACTTCTGACTAAATATGCTGTTTAGTGTTTGTCAGGCTGGATGTTACATGTTGCTCTGCTGCGTCATATGACAACTTGCAGCTTGTTGACAAAATAAGGACTGTGATAAATGAAACCTTCAGTCATTTTTTTTGAGGAAATGAGTGATTCAGTGTAGTCAACTAACTGAAAATCAATCAAAAGCCGATAAACGGATAGAAAAGTGGCTTAATTCGATTCAACAGTGAAAAATAAGAAATAATAACACTAAGAACTGTTTCATTCCAAACTTAAAAGTTTATTCAATCATACCAGCACATTAATTTAGAATGAATCATTCAGCCAAGCATTCCCACACTGCATCCACCAAATGTAGTGGACTTTAACACTTTGGTATATGAAGATAACGTGGTCCTCTTCCCAGACTCAGGGTACATTCTGCACTGAGATGACAGTCAAATAATGTTTAAATGTGCGAAAAGGAACCATCAGCAAACAGGTCTTCAATACTCAATATAATGGTCTGAATTCCCTTCATTCCCTTTGGTAGTTTTTCATTTTAATGGTAAGGGTCACTTTTGGTATGATTGTATTCAAGTGTCAGTAATGATCGTAGTCGAAATAATTAGCAATTGGAAAAAGTCTAATTTAAAATATGTAATAAACAAGGCAGCAACAAGAGACACACAAACACAAGAATACAAAACCCACATCCAAAGGAATACAGTTCTAGCTCTGAACACTTTGATCACTAGTAAATATAAAAACAGTACGAGACCAAACTGAATGTCAAATTCAGAAAAAGGTCACGCCAAGCAATAAAAAAACAACTACAACAAGAACAAGAACAAGAAGAAGAAGAAAGCCCCTGAAATTCCACATTATTATTGCTCATGATGTAAATGTGCACAAGTGTTCGGTTAAAACTTAGATTTTAATATAATAAATATGTGTATGTATGTATGTATGTATATGTGTGTGTGTGTGTGTGTGTGTTGCATTAAAAACCTACTAGATGTTCAGCACAAGAAGAGATCCCACAGCCAAAAGAAGGGAATATTAACACTCATTAGGTTTCTGAGGATAAAGATCTCCTGGATCAGTAGTCACTGGTCAGTGCTGGCATATGTCATGGTGTTCAGTGCTGGCCTCCGCCTGCCTTTGATCTTCAGAGATCCGTAACGAGCCTGTGACAGATATACAACCATGATTTACCATCACGTCTCCTTCAAAAAGTGTGGCAATTCCGACTACAATCAGTACTCTCGCAGTATGCACAGTCGGGTCCGTAAGTACAGTAGCATGCAAACGTTTAGCTGCCTAACGCTCTGAAAATGTTCGAGGCCCATAAAGCAGGTGAAGCTATAAGAAGGTCTCAAAGGTTGCCAGTTCCTCAGTTCCTCAGTGCAGCTGACAAGAACAAAGGTCAGGAAGACTTTCTATCAATGCTCATCGGGTTCACAGAAAAGCAAATCTGAACCAAAAGACCTTCAGGGAGACTTGGCCGAATCTGGAGTTATGGTTACGTTGTTCTACTGTTCAGTGACACCTGTATGAATATGACCTTCATAGAAGGGGAACATTTCATGGGTAGAGGGAAGAACGGATTTAATGAAATTCCAGCAAATTCTGGAAGCAAACACAACATCATCTGTCAAAAAGCTGAAGCTGAACCGAGGATGGTTCTACAAATGGATAATGATCCTAAACACACTTCAAAATCCACAACAGACCTCAAAAGGGACAGCTGAAGGTTTTACCACGGTTCTCACACTCCCGTGATCTGAACATCACTGAAAATCTTTGGACCTCAAAAGAGCAGTGCATTAAAGACGGCCCAGAAATCTCACAGAACTGGAAGACTTTTGTGAGGAAGAATGGACGAAAATCCCGCAAACAAGAACTGAATGTTCTCAAAAAGTGTTTACAAGCTTGATACTTGCCAAAAGAGGGCGCTATTAGACACTAATCATGCATTAATCATGTCCTCTGACCAGGGGTGCACGAACGTTTGCATGCTACTGTAAAAACAAAGCTCACGAGTAGAAGATCAAAAAGCCCAAAACCTACCACAGAGCTTCAAATAACTAATGTAGACGCACCAACACCACAATCATTAACAACAACGAATCAGATGTTGAAGTTTACATGTCCTACATCTTTACGTAGTTTGGAGCGTGTGACTTTGACACTCTGAGATCGTCTGAGTCCACGCTGTGCCACAGCCTCGTCCTCGGAGAACACAGCCTCGCCCTCTTCGTCTGTCCGCTCCTCCTGGTCATACTGGTAATAATCTGGAAGAAACACACACAAGCCTTATTAGCAGTTCATTTTTGCAACCACTATTTTGTGACCAGACCTCCACCTAAAACCTGAGCTTCACCGTGTCCCTCTAGTACACGCATGTAACCTGTACATACGGTGCAAACGAACCTTTTCACACGTCTAAAATGCAAGTAAACATCACGAAGCACCTTTGTTTAAGTAAACTACACTCTGTTTGTTCTATAATCAGGGTTGATGTCAAATCACTGCCACACAGATAGAGAGAGAGAGAGAGAAAGAAATGGAGAGGGAGCAACAGAGTGTGAGCTGAGCAGCTGTAACCCTTCGTCCTAGTCTCGGGCCGCTCCTGGCACGGCCGTCTCCCTCAGCTTGGTCAGGGCTCCGCAGGGCCAGCCTGTGCCAGGGAACCAAATCGCACTATTGCAGCCGCAGCCCACTGCATGCCACTCAACTCCTCTGCCTCCACCATAGCGCACAGCCAAGGCCTACAGAACGATCCCAGCACAGCAAAGCCGAGCAGTAAACACGTTTGTTATACATCTCTCGCTTCTGACCACAGGAGGGCAGAAGAGATACGGGAAGCGGCCCAGTGTCCCCCACCAGCTTTCTTTGTTTCGCCTCCACACCCCCACGAATGTTTTTCATTAGTGAAACAGAACAACTTCCGCTGGATTTGAAAAAGACACTTCATTTTCCAGAGCTGCTCTTGCCGTTTCCCGTACGAATCCCAAAAAGACCTAATCGGATGGTGGTTTGGAATCACGGATGCCTATAGGAGCATCTGACGCCGAGCCGAACTATTCTGAGCAACAGTCTGGTTTGACATTTTCCCTCATATTTCAACACCGAATGCAGACAGCAGACCTGCCTGCCTCAGAGTACAGCACGGAACTGGGTTCAGCTCTGTAACCTTCATGTCCTGATAAATCGGATAATAGCTGGTACTGTTTCATCCCGAACGGACACAAGACCTCAGGCTGCGTGTGACCACGTGTAAGGAATGTGACCGACTGCAAGAAAGGGGAGGGGGAGGAAAAAGAAAAAGAGCGTCTGAAACCAAGAACAAAGAGAGAGCAATAAAAAGGCACTTTGACGGCTTTCCCTCAGCTGACCCCTATTCCTCTACAAACATCAAAACAGTGTTAATGACAGTTGGCTGAATGACACACTTATGCCCCCTTTTGTCTCTGCTTTCTCTTTTTGAATTAAAAATCCACAATTAGTGGCTCGCTTCAACAGCAGACAACCTTGGCTGTCTCATTTCGCCTCCTGAAAGGCAGTGGCATTTTGAAACGGCTCGCTTTATTGTGGCTTCATCGTCGACGAGATGAAAATGACCTGGATGCTGGTGGAATTTCAAACATGGCCAATGCATTAGCATACCGAGATAGAGTGCATTAGGTATTCTGCTCAGACGGTGCCTCACTGCGATGCCCCTCCAGCCCCCGCACCCCACCATCTCACCACATCTTGGCACAAAGCTCCACTAGCCTTTCATGCTCCGAACGTGCTGCCTTTGCTTATTACCCTCTACGCCCTTGAGACAAATAAAAAATCCATTCCATTTGCTGCAAGAGCTCGGAGTTGATGGCAATGACTGTGCTTTCCAGGAGCTTGTTGGATTTGCTGAAAATGGCTGTGCGAAAAGCTCTGCCCATACATACACACGGACACACACACACACGCAGAGCTCTACATCATGCCAGTCAAGGCTACACTGGGGGGAATGGCAAGCCAGGACTTTGTATTTACCACCTACATTGGTGGCACTAATTAATCTTCAAGGCAGTGGGGAGTGGCAGACCACCAGCATAGGGGAAACAATAGCCTGTGCTTTGGGCTGGAGAGCGAACACAGGGTTGTGTTTGGAGAAACGTGGTGAGGTTAATCATTAAAGCCAGCGTTTACAGTAAGCTGAAAGAGAGACACAGAGCGTAAGTGTACCGGCTCCATCGTGCTGGGTGGTGCCTATGCCTCTCCTGGCCGGGTTGGAGCTGGAGTAAGACGGGTACAGCTGGCCGCCGGTCTCATCCTGCGGGATCTGGGTCAGGTCGGCCATGCTGAAGCTCCTCAGCTTCTCAGTGATGGCACCCTGTCCCTGTAGATAAAGAAAGCACATGAGGTTAAGCAGCTAGAAGCACAGACACACACACACACGAGAACATACACAACTTGTACTTGAGCCGTGCGTGGCATTTTTTTTTTGCACCAAGGTCAAAAACTCAAAAATGATGCATGCTCAAACTTCAAAATCAATTGGTCCAATAAGACAAAGTACTACAGAGTTGGGAGACCTGTTGCTATGAGTCTGACTGGGAGTATGGGAGGCTGAATGAACGATGAACTTTACTGGACAGGTGCGGAGTGGACGATTATGGAGAGATCATTAGTGGTGAACACCATATGTGTGAGTCGGTTTGAAAAATTACAGGAAGTGAAAAAGAAAGGAAGGAGAAAAGAGGGAGGGGGGGAAAATTGAAAGGAAAATATGAACATCTGTGTAAATGACATCGTTCTCCATGCTGAAGACTGTGTACCATTACCTCCACTGGAGAGAGCAGTAGGGCAGTTCCTATGGGACAGTATGTCAGTACAAAGTAAGAAGAGAGAAAAATCAACACCGTGATTCAAGAAGAGCTGAAAACAACATGAAAGGGTCAAGACAGAAAGAGCAAACAGCCATTGAAACAGTGATCAGCAGCCGCACTAATGAAGAATGAACGAAGGCATCGTCCTCCGTCTCGCTGCTCCCAAATAAGCATCCGGCTCTTCCCTGGCTGCTCCTCGTTTGGTTGGGGCTGCATCGGGACAATGGATAAATCAGGCGCCGCACACTGCTTTTGATTAAGATATCAGCCCGACTGCAGCTTAAAAAGCTCGTGGACCGTATGACCGAGATGCTAACCTTTCTCTATGAATGGAGGCCATTAGGAGGCTCTGTTCCTACGTGTCTGGGCTTTGTGTCCATGAGCTTGTCATTTTTTTGTTGCAACAGGGACACGGAAAATAGAGGAAAGGAAGGAACTACGAGGAAAATAAAAGAAAGGACGTAGTGAAGGTGCAAACCTACATACATTACCAATACAAACAAAGGGAGAAGAGGAGAACATTGGCTGAGGTCCACAAATATATACGCCCTTGGAAACACCACACACACAAACACACCCAGAGACAAGAGCTGTAATGCACATAAATGAATATACACATACGCTTGTGCAATGCTTGCACACACACACACACACACACACACACACACACACACACACACACACACACACACTTCAGCACTTGCCTTGACAGCTGCAGTGACAGCTGCAGTAGCTGCTATACTTAGGCCCTGCTTGCCAAAGTTCAGCATGGTCTCATAGCTGCGCTCTTTAGCTTGAACAATGTAGTCATCAATTTCCTAAATTTACAATAGAGAGAAAGGAGAGAGTCAGATGTTTATAGTAAACAGACAAAAAAAATAGAAGTACAAACATCGTGCCAAGGACAAGGGTTGCAATCTCACAGTCACTTGATTTTAAACTACAGTTGCTGTTTTTATCACGAGTAAGAGAAGAGGAACGTAATTATGTTCTATACACTTTTACTAGAGTCGAGATTCCATGTGGCTTTACTGGCTGACTGTACTCACTACAATATTACCAAATCATTACAACAACAACAACAACAAAAATGACAATTACAATGAAGGCAATACTTTTGGTAAATTTACAAAAAGGATCAAATTGTCGCTGTGCAATGAAAACCGTGTTTTTGTCCATTTTAATTTAATAATGTATCAGAATTTCCTGATGAATGGACCAATAGAAATGCTCAGAATGACTTGAATTACTCTATATACACACACACTTAAATACACACAGATACTTGACTGGTCAAGAAAACGTACAGTGAGAGTTTGGAGAGTTAGGTGTTGTGCAGTGTTGTACATACTGTTCAGTGCCTTCTCCCAGAATTCTTTTCAATTCTGTAAGTGTTTCATAATTTGGGATCAGCTGACTGAACGTGCGTCTCTGTCTCGACCTCCCTGCTTTCACACTGACCACACTGACCACTGCAAGGCTGGTCATTGAGCTGGTAACAGGCCAGGATCTGTCTCTGCTGTGGGTCTCTGATGGCCAGGATTTCTATTAAACAAAGGCATTCTAGCTTCCTCCGAGTCTGGATCTGGTTCTCCCAGTGTTCTAGCTACCTCTTCTTCCTGTTATTGATGAGCGGCTTGGTCAGTGCTGTGGTGTGTATTAGGACCCGAATGAGACTCAGAGAATGTCAGAACCAGCTGGGTCAGTTCTTGGCTCTGTAACACCTTAAACTGCACGTTTTTTTTGGCACTAGATTTTAAGTGGATGCAGAAACTTGGGGATCTTTTTTGTATGTTTAGTTTTAATTAACTGATGACTAAACCTGGTACATTCTTTCTAAAGATCCATAGTTTGTGCTGCATTGTGGACTTTGATGCTTTTGTATTTACAAAAATCTCCTTTAGTCATCTTGCCAGTCATTACAGAGCTTTGTTTGACCTCGCAGAAATGTCATATTTTATTCATGGCTTCAAAGGGAAATTGAAAGGGGATTCTCTCTCTGAACTACCTGCTGGGAGTAGACCTCACACCTCCTAAACGGAAAACTCTTTTAATCTACATCAATCATTGAAGTGCATATTTAACCTTCAAAATGCTGAATTCTACATGTACGATGTGACGGACATACAACCATCAACCATAACGTTGTGGCCACCTCTGCACCAGCAGATCTATAATTACAGACTGCAGTTCATCTGCTTCTCTGCATACATTCTTCTCCTCCTTTCACCCTGATCTTCAATGACCAGGACCCCACAGGACCACCGCAGAGCAGCTATTATATGGGTAGTGGGTCATTCTCAGCACTGCAGTCACACTGTGTCCTCTCTCGATTGCACCACCTTGTAGATGTAAAGTCGGGGACCGAAGCTCCTCCACCAGTTTGTGTTGGTCATCAGGGTTCACAGGACGCTGTTCGGTCCAGCAATGGCGCTGAGGGGTTTAAACACTCCAGCAGCACTGCTGTGTCTGATCCACTCGTACCAGCGCACCCCCACCATGTCAGTGTGACTGCAGTGCTGAGAATGACCCACCACCCACATAATAGCTGCCCTGTGGTGGTCCTGTGGGGTCCTGATCATTGAAGATCAGGGCGAAGATCAGTCTGTAATCATAGAACCACAAAGTGCTCCTGTATGATCAGAGGAGCTGATAATATGGAAGGAGGAGGTGGTCATAAGGTTATGGTTGATCAGTATATATTAGTATAATAAATTTAATATATAGATATTGCAGGTTTTATTAGTTTCATTAGAGTCAAAAGCATAATTACCCTTTCTCTTGAAGTCAGAAGAGGATGGAGGATTTTCCTGTAGATAAGACTGGCTCCTCTAGTGTACGGCGACAGGAGCCAGATCACAAAGGCAATCTTTATTTCATAATAGAGAGGAAACCTTCAGAGAAGAGAGAAGAGCCACACACACACACACACACACACACACACACACACACACACACACACACACACACACACACACACACACACACACACACACAGATTCAAATTGCATTCTATTAATCAGATGGCATAATCACACTCATTAAGACTGTGTTCCAACAAATTGATTCCAGGAATCCTGCATTAAAACGGCAACTTAATTTCATTAAAGTGCGATTGTGTTCTTGATCTGGGGCAACGGCAGCAAGCGCCTATGTCATTCGATTTGTTTGTGTAGTGTGACACCAATCACACGCAAACAAGCAAATGAAACATCGGCATTTACTATGCTTAATGGGCATCGTTAGCATGCTGTCAGTCTTACCAGGCTATGGTGAGGTCTGTGATGGTCTCCACTACTGTGTAGAGTGCAAAAACGATCCAGTACATCATCCAGCGGACCTGCGACAAAGACAGAAATGTAATAAATACGTATCCGCGTGTGTTTTAGCGCTGAATGGGTTTCTCCATACACACAGAACAGACTAACTGCAAACAAGCGAACCGCAGGTAAATTCCAAAAGGTTTAGCACAGTCGCCTCCTGCCTTTCCCGAAGAGAATGTGTCCGAAAGACGGCATAATTCCATCCAGATCACTTAAGCAAGTTTCATTTGAGGATTCGTTCCAAGGCTGCATTCGAGTGTTGGTGTGGGAACATGTTCTGAGCGAGCGCATTGGTTATTATGGCCTGTTAATACAAAAATGACTCCTAGTTATCGTGACAGACCTCTCACACGCCACATACAGTGATCCAGAGCGGTTCTGAACGTCCACCATCGACTGGTTTAACTGGACGCACACTTTGAACCGATTCATATCCGTGAACGTGTAATAAATATATAAACGAGCCGTGAAATATTACAGACAGGAAATGTTGTATACAGCCACGAGCGGTGAGATGTAATGACACGAGAATCAAGTGAAATGGCAGCTTATACCTGCGATTATACGAGAGCCAATTATGAACATGTTAATGCAGCATTAAATCGAACTCTCCAAGCCCTGGCCATCACCGCGGAGCTCAAGCTCCTGAACATTATGAAACCCCACCCTGCTTACAATCTTCTTCTTTATATTTGCTCGAGAGAATGCCTAATCATACCACACAGAGTGGCTCCCTAATGTAAATCCAATCACACGTCTCTTCCTGGCACGAGACGGAACACAGCCGAGTGTAACGGAAAATCATTACAACCGTGACTTTAATTTCCATTCCTCGTCTCCTTCTCCCGTTCATTTTCTCTCCCTCTCGCGCCCTGTCGCTCCCCACCACCCCTCCTCTCCTCTCTCTTGGTGCGGCAGGGCCTGCTTTGTATGCTCTGCCTTTCCTCTCTCTCCCCTCAGCTCGAAGCAGAGGCAGGCTTTCAGAGGGCTCCTTAGCATTTCAATTTCAAAAGGTAGCGCAGACGATCATGTGATCCCCTCAGCCTTGGGCTGAGGCTCTCCGAGGTATTAGGTGATATTTTCAGCCTGGCTGAACAAAGTAAAATGAATCTATGCAGAGGCCGCATTACTGGCCTGACAGGCGGCATCACATTTAATTGGTGACCTCCCCGTGAACCTCCAGTGGTCCGGGAATGATCGATGTGTTGCATCAGCCGGCGGAATCGCTGGTGTGTGGTGACTAACTGTCAATCGAAATCAACTCGACGCGATTCAGATGCCGCGTTCCTCAGGAACATATAAAACGGTTTCTACATCTGAACTGGGCCCGGTGGCCTTTTTCGGTCCTCCAGAAATCCTCTGGCCAATCCTGTTTATTAGCAGTCAGCAATTACCAGGCTTTCATTAGAGAAGTATGCGGGTTGTGAGCTGAATTTCAGCTGGCCGGTTTTACCTTGCAGAAGAGGTAATGTGAGAGAACTGGGTCCGGGAGAGCTTCAGCGGTGGGCAAACATCCAAGACAAGCATTCCTTTCCTGTCCAAAAGCTGCCGGAGGACTAGCACAGCCCGGTCTTCTAAAAAACAAGCTTTGAAACAACTTGGTTCTGTGTGTAGTCGCCTTACAACAGCTAGGCTTTGTTTAACCACAGCTGAACAACCAGTGAATGAATCATGGCACTGTATTATGTGCAATAGATCAAAACCAGTCCATAGAGAAGTTTGGAGATGTTGGGAGTTCCAGTGCACAGGGTGGAGAGAGAGAGACCCGAATCCAAAGCTCAAACCCATACGCTCATCACAACAAAGGCCAGAGACTCTGTTAAACTGCCTTTAAGTTCAACATAAACCAGCAACCCAGTGAACTTCCCAGTGGGAAAAAAAGCAGCAGCACAATGCATCATTTGTCCAGGCTATTTTGGATATGATTTCAAAAAGGAGTCTCTGAATTACTGGTCTGCCATTCAGTCCACACTCAAAGACAAACGCAACCGCAGTCGTGACATGTTTGGAGAGTTTAAAAAAAACTGCTTTCGTGGTGGAATGCTCTTTCTTCTGTTTTCCGAGGCTTTGCCAGTAAAACTCGGTCTAAGTTTACCCAAAATGTACTTTCCATTTGGACACTCAATATTTTTGGGAACAGCATAAACATCTGTAACCTTTGGCTGCCGGTACCCTTTTGCAACCCCCCCTTCCCCCTACCCCAACCTAATTTACTACTGCTGAAAGTGACTAAGAAGTAATAACCAGTTCTTCCTGCTACAGTAATCCACTTACGTTTCATTGTTCCGAGCCACGTTGAGTTCAATGTGAATCACTAGCTTACTGTTAAAGAAGCCAAAAAGGAAACGGAGAAAAACTGACTCTACAGCCCAATTTCTCACAGTTCTAGAAAACTCTTCTGTTGACGGACACTTTTAGGGCTGCTGCGGTTATTCGGCGTAATCAATTACGTCGACCCTGAAAATATCAACGTAACTCGACAGGTCGTTTTCATTTGAACTTTGCCGTTTCTTAAACACTCCAACTCTGATAATAAATGCTTTCCATTAATACTAGGGCATCATTTCTGTGCGCACATGGTTGTTTTCAGCTCCAAACACCCAAGGCATTTGGTATGGGACCAAATAACATCGATAACAGTGTCATTTGGACAAAAAGAACAGCAGTTATGACGGCTGCCTTTCACAAAAATGAGGTTACTAATGTTAGTGGCGTTTTCTGATTTCAGCCTCGACGGTGGTCGTGACGGATGGGGGCAGATTTGTCCGTCTCTAACTCCAGGGCCAGAATGAGCTTAACTTTCCACCTGTTCTGGAGTCACGTTGTTCCCACCGACAAGGATGAGTTAAACCAGAATGACAGTGAAATACTGAGTATTTATTACAGGCAGCCAGAGCATAAAACAAAACGCGAGCAGCTCCGCCCACCTACAGCTAAACTACAAATTACCATAAACCCCTTACACTCCCAACACTCTGTAGATATAAATTATGACGTGACTCTACTGCACAGTTGTGGAAATGGAATGCAGAATCCCCTCTTACTGCTGGTGTTTGTATTGAAGTGTTTGGCCTGTGGTCTCTGGCCTTTAGGCTCGATGGGACGTTACCATGGCGACATATTTTATTTCTGCTACGATTTTAAGCTCATTTCTTTGTGCTGGGAACCATAAATACAATAGATCAGGCTTTAATACCTGAGATCAGCTTACGTTTAAATAGAGACATGGAAAACGTCTCCGTTTAGTGTTTGGTACAATAAAGTTAATTTAAACTTGTTAAATGAAAATTTTTGCACTTCAATCTGTAAACCTTTGTTTGTTTGACAAATAAAAGGGAAGTTTTTGTCAGAGAGTCATTTAGATTTGTCGACTAATTTATTCAATTGAATAGAAAAACAGTCGTTAGTGGCAACCCTACACAATTTTCTTTACAACCAACCCGTTTAGGAGACAGGGAGAGAAATCCAGCTTAGCTCGGCACTATAAAGCAGTCTACAGCTTCATTTGGATTCAGGGTATATTTGTCGTAGCCTTGAGGCTTCGTTTCAGAAATACTGCAATAAATTACATCATTCTACTGCACATGAAACGAGTGTATTCGCACAAGCTGATATAGTGCTGATTAGAGACACTGCAGCCCAGACGACAAGGCCACTACAACAGCAAAAGCCTTAAGGGGTTACCGGGACACCCGTTTGGCTAATGGGGAGGTGTAAAATGAGTGTTCCTGAAGGAGCTGATGGATGGGAATGTACAGGAGGCAAGTAGCAGCACTTTCTCCATAATGACTGAGGAGAGAGAGTAACAACTTAGGGAATGTTGATGGTAGGAATCCTGCCATGGTGACCAAAACACACTGTTCAGGTTGTCCTGAATATCCTCGTCAATCTAAACATTACAACTAATAAAAGTCAAAATTCATTTTAATCCTGTAAAATTCCTGCTTTAAGCCACCACTAAAGCCCTCACTGTACACATGCATTTTTGGACAAGCTGAGCGATACAGTCCTGTCACCTCCAAGTGCAAATGACTGATGCAGCATAGTCATATTAGTGATGTCACGTGATGATTTCAGGATTAGGACCAATCGAAGCATATTTTAAGGAACCGGGTATCAGCTTTTTTCATCTTAATCTTTATTTTTCCTTTTTTATGATGTTTCATTTTAGGATTTGATCAACATTAATTGATGAAACAAGCATGTATTTAGTCTGTGTTCTACTTGAACACACCAAAACAAAATGCTTCTTAACCCACATATTTTAGGTTTTGCACTGGGATGAATTTGTTTATGTGTAAAATCTCATGAGGCAGTTTTATTTTTCTAGTAAGATTCACATTGTTCATTTATGTAACGGTGTTGTAGCACTCTGGGGTGTCTTGGTTTCAAGGCCTGGAGACGTATCGTGGTCTTGGTGTCGAGCCCAACCACACCACCACTAAGGTAACAGGATGGCCACGATCTTGGGCATATTTGTTCCTGTAAGAACTACGTAACTGCATTTTACACCAAATGCAGTAAAACCACACACGTACAGCAGATATATGTGTTGAAAGCTTTCTTTTATTAAACTTTAGTGGCTCAAATTTGGCTGGAAATATCTATTTCTTCCTCCTGGATGGTTTAGGCTTGGTTGCTACAAGCATTGGTCTTGAAATGGGAAAAGTCCACTGTTTGTTTCTTTATTAGGTTCTAGTTTTAACTGCTGATCTAGTGAAAAACAAATGAGAACCTTCATTCTGGGACATTTATTCCTGTTATTATAACACAAACGATTTGATTGTATCAGCAGGTTTCGCCTTATTGTTTTTATGTTTGAGGAGCCTTGAGTCAAGCCATTGTTTTCTAAAATCGTTGCTTGGCGGGGCCCGATTCGGCATTCCTGCAGCACCTGTTTGGTTCACTCACGGTTGAGACACAGAGCAGGCCCTCGCAGAGCAAGTCAACGCAGAGAGCCAATGTCAATCTGAGCCCGTCACACAGGCCGTCGCTCTCTCACGCCTCTCGCATGCCTGGACTTGTACAAAAACACTCTCGGCCCAGATAGATCAACAAGTTATGTACGGCGGTTACCACATACGCGGCCGCACAGCTCCACGTTTGATTCAGAAGGACGGGTTGGAGGGAAGAAAGTGAACAGACGGGGACTTTACTCACATATTCTTTGACGTTTTTGGTTTTCACTGCTTTGTAGGAGTAGTACGCAGGGTACAGGGTTCCAAAGACCAGCCTGTGGTGATAAGAAGACAGAGAAAGGCTTATTAGTTTCCTCAAATGATTTATTGTCTGACCAGTGTAGAAGTAATGGTTAGAGATATAAAGGGTGACTCTTTGAGCCTGTTTCTCTGTGTGTCCTGATCTATAGAGACACCCACTGAATTTCCTCCTACTGATTGCTCTCACAAGATAGATAAACAATGATTTCAGAAGACTCCCACAAAATATACTTATTACAACAGAAGGGTTACGATTCAATAGAATAGAATAGAATAGAATAGAACTTTATTGATCCTTGGGAGGGTTGCTTCAGGGAAATTAAGGTTCCAGTAGCAGCATCAGTACAGTAAGCAGAAGATAGGCAGAACAAATTATTTAGTAGAGGTAAGCAGCACTATATATTGCCAAATACTGTGATTCAGTGTACAAGGGGATTTATTACAGCTGGGCGATATGGACAAACCATAGCCAGATGCATCTGTTAACTGTTGTATCGGATCTGGGGACCTAGCGATTTCACCAGATCACGTTGGCCGCCCAGCAATAATGCAGTGGAAAAAGAGGCGTCTCAAAAAATGTAATAAATAAAACAAACGTATGTATTTATGTATAAATGTATTTATGTTATTATTTATTTATTTATAAGGGCACCCAATGAAATCCTTCATCCACATTTTTAACCGTATTTAAACCAATTGAAATGTCTTCCTCATATACAGTGTGCACATAATACAAATTGGGGTGGAGGGGTTAGGAGGAGGAGCTGCAAGCAGGGGGCGGAGCAGAGCAAGGGAACAGAAAAGGTTTCTACACAATGGAAACATAACATTCAAAAACTATATATAAAAGACAGCCAACATCCCACTTTTTTATCCCAATCTATTTAAATCCTGTGATATACATCTCGCCTAGACATAGTGCTTACGAATTGTCAGCCACAATTTAGGAAAACTGTAGAGAACATAAAAAAAAACTCTACTATATGCATAAAATGTGGACAAAGAGGGTGTAACAATCGTGAGCACAAGCTCCTGTCCAAGACAAAAGGTCTCATGTGCAGCATATCGCACATAGGGTACATAGCGTCCAGCAGAATGTACAGCTAATGCTGTCCAGGCCCATGTGTTTCTGGCAAGGGGGACCGGGAGGGGAAGGCCGGGTGCAGCTGACCCAAGATCAGCCTGGCTGCCGGCAGATGGGCCCGGTGCCAGGCTTTCATCTGGAGGCAGCAGCTCTCAGCTGAGTCTCATTTATTATGTTCCACTCGGCTAAATTTGCGGGTGAGCCTGCGGAACAATGCACAGTGAAACCCGCCAGTGAAAGCAGCCGCCCTTGCTCCACCCTCCCCCTTTAAGCTTCCCAGCAGCATTTAGCAATTAGTGCGCAGTGTGCAGTTACTCTGCTGCACTCAAAGGGTGCCAAGCATGGAGGGAGCACAGCTGTGTTAGAACGACCCCCTTTTATACTTCGGGGCAGGCATAAATATCAGAGTTAAATGGGACGAGGGGCGTAAACATGGGGGCGAATACGCGAAAACAATGGCCCGGACCGAGGTGGAGCTAAATTACGGAGCGCGATAAAAGAGAATAGGCCGCTCTTGCTCAGTGTGCTCGCGTTCGGCACTGGGAGCGTTAATCAATGCAGCGCTGACAGATGAAGGAAGACTCAAACACAAGGGAAAGTCATGGCTTGTGTTCGCTTCGAGCCTGCTGGGGGAAGACTTCAAAAACATCACAGGCAAGGGATCAAGCCTAGACATTTCCCGACTAACGATGCTGCCCTCAGAAACTTTGGCAGTGCCCTAAGTGCAACGCAGCTTAAACAGATTTAGAGGACTCTCAAGTTGTACTTTCAGAACAGGAGCCTGGCTACTTGCAGGCTTGTGTTTCTTGCAGAGGGCAGTGAATTGGACCGTCCACCCTTGGACTGCTTGGATGTAGGAGTCTAATGTGTCCTACTGCTAAACTCTGCAGTCAGCGGCAGTGTGCTTGACTCAGCATTACTAAACAGAGAGACCATTTGTGCCACGGTTCCACTGCCAGATATAGGCCCAGGCTGTGTGACCTAGTAACTCAGCATGGTCTAAAAACAGTGACTGGAGCCACAGGAAATCTGTTCTACGTATTTCTGATTCGAGCATTTAACGGCTCGGATAAAATATATATTTAGATATGGGGGGGGTCGCAATATTGGCATACTGATTCATGTCAGGTCTTTTATTTTTAACCCTGTCATAGGTAGAAGTGGAAAATCCAAGTCCAGAAAGGAACTTGCCGCTCTAGGTGTAGCCTAACGACTTGATGAAGTCCTTCACAATCCACGGTTTTAACGATAAAACTCACATTATGATTTAATTATTGACGTTGGATTAGATCACAGGACTCTGCAGTTCCTCGTTTGACCATTAGATGGCTAAACACATCCGGCAGAAACCCATTAAAGCCAGTGTTAAAATGCTCACATGGTGCGTGCGTAGAAGGTTGCCAATTGGGGGTCATTTTTTCCACATAGGACTCAAAAAGGACATTTCTCGTGAGGGAAGCAGAGTAAACGCTTTTAACACCACTAAGTGGTTTCTCCTCTCTTGGGTACATCACTCATACCGAGTGCAGTGAGTATCAGAACACAGCAGAGCTCAGAAGTCAGCTATTCACACTTTCAGGTTCACGGTGTTGGAGCAGGAGTGTGTTGTACTGCATGGGATCTGGGGCTGCAAATAATGACTGCTTTTCGATTGATTATTTTAGCGATTAGTCGACTAAACGCCAAATTTTACTTCAAAAAGCAACATTTTCCAAAGCAGAATGTAAAGACAAGTTAACAAACTAAAGAGCAAAAACGTTTAAATGAGAAACTCCAGCCTGACAAACAGTTTCTATTTAAAGTAAAATGATGTTGTTAAAACCTGATCTGTTCTATTTATGGTTCCTACACAAAGAAATGAGCTTAAAATCACAGCAGAAATGAAATACATCACCATGGTAACATACCATCAAGCCTTACAGTCAGAGACCACCAGCCAAACACTCAAACACAAACACCAACCACAGTGAGGGATTATGGATTCACACAATCGCGCGGTAGAGCCACATTATAATTCATATGTACAGAGTGTTGGGAGCGTAAGGGGTTTATGGTAATTGTAGTTTATCTGTAGGTGGGCGGAGCTGCTCTTGTGTACAGGTCACTTTTCTTTTAATGATGGACTCCATCTTTGGTTTTAAACTGTAATAAATGCTCAGTATTTCACTGTCATTCCGGTTTAACTCATTGGGAACGTAGGGTTTTTCCAGAATGGGTGGAGCATAGAGAAGAAAAAAGCTACCCTGATCTGTAGCGACCACAGGCCGAGACGGACATCAGGAAATGCAGCTAAATAATATCAGTAACCTTACTTTGGTGAAAGGCAGCCGTCTTAACCACGTTTCCTGGTGTCCCAACTCTGTTGTCAACTATCCTACGGAATGTAAGAACTGTTCGGTTTCTCCGCAGGTGCTACATCACACTGCTGCCATGGTCTGTCCTCAAAACCACGCATGGTATTCAGAGCACCTTCATGCTAATTTCATGTAATCCTATACTCTCCACATCTTGGGTGTTTCGAAACATATACAGCAGTAGACTACAGCAGAATGGTTTGCTGAACCACAGGGACGGGGGCAGTTAGTCTTTACTGTGTGTGTGTGGAGGAACCCACCGCACTTGTTTCCTACACGACAGATGCTGCTGTCTGCTCTGTCCCGAGCTCACCTGAACAGCGCAACTGGCTCAAATACAAACATGATGGCCGAGATTATGGACGTCAAATTTATCGAGTTCACATCCGTTTATTGTACAATAGGATGATATTGTTATCGTGAAAGGCCTAGTTGTGGAAACGCTTGTGAAATGACATGGCATGACATTTTGAACAGAAAGGTGTATGAAACACCGTCTTTGCACCATGAAACTTTCAACTTAATATTATAAACATTAGAAATAATGCTGACTAGTGACTGCAGTTCTAGTCACTAATATATATATATATATATATATATATATATATATATATATATATATATATATGTAAACACACAACTGTCACTGTTTATTTTAACAATAACAAATGACAAGTAGCTGTAACGAAATCTTATATTATTATAATCCTGTACGACCTGTGTATTAATGATCAGATTAGACAGGTATTGGTTGATACACCGTATTAAGGTACTCCTTTTGAGGGGACCAAAGATAAGATGTGGACATCTAGCACAAATCGCCCAGTTCTGTACATTTCCTCGTTTATAAGACCCACTGTCCCCTCAATGGACTTATGGTGTTGATTTAAGAAAGAAGAGCGGTCGTGCTTTACTACAACTTCCATTTCAAGTCATATATGGTTTGTTTTTCTCTGTTGGAGACAAAGGCTCAAAAAACTCGAGGAGAAATAACAAGAAAGGGCTGGGGGAGCCATGAGAACACACGTTTCCTCCCAAAACCATTACGAAATACAGATTTTTTCCAAACTGCTCGTAACCTCGTTTGGAAAGCATTTCACCAAATGTGTCGAGTGCACGCTTATATAAGAAGAAACTTTCTCCCAGTCTTCTGCTTTGTGGCCCACATCCAGGGATCCACCTTGGCAGCGGTTTATTTTGCTGTTGCCATAGAAACAACAGAGCTGCAGGGCTCTAACAATAGTCTTTGGTTCCAGGATTTTCACAATCCCACCCCCCGTGAACCTTCAACGCTATAATTTCAAGGTCCATGTAACTACTACTTCCTTTAATGGGGGTCTGTGTGTTAATAACTGGTATTTTTCATTCATTTGGCCATTGTCTTAATCAGCTTTGAATGAGGAAATTTACTCCACCCACATGCCTGGCACTAGAACAAAGGGAGATTCTAACAGGCTCTTATGCTGTTGATCAGCTAAACGTGACCAGTGTTCTCCTGCCATCTAATAAGAGATGCACTATGAGATAAAAAAAAAAGAAAAAAAAAGAGTGAGTGGAGGATCCCAAAGGCACCTAGAGAGCTTTCTCCTCAATTTCATTTCATTCTATTGACCACAATTTCAATTGAATTATACACAGTGGTTTGCTCTTTTGGGAGCTGTTGGTTAGATCAACACAGTAACAGCTGTCTGCACTCAGACTGAGCTTTGAGTCCCAATCTAAACAACAACGGCATATCGCACTAACAGCATGGTACTGCTGCCAATCTGTGATTGCTCATTCTGTAGTGAGTTCCAGTGTTAAAGCATTCCCGCAACCCTGGACATACAATAAGATACAACACACACACACACTGTTTCAATCCCAACATCGTTATATCCCTCAGCCCATATCCCGCTGTTTATATCCCGATATAGATATAAATATCGATGTACCACTCAGCCCGTATTCAGCTCTGTTTATATCCCGATATAGATATAAATAGATATATCGCTCAGCCCTATCCGGCTCTGTTTATATGCCGATATAGATATAAATATCAATGCACCACTCAGCCCGTATCCCGCTCTGTTTATATTCCGATATAGATATAAATATCGATATATCGCCTCAGCCTTAGTAAATGACACTTAATATCCACAAAATATATTTTTATTATCAAAGGAAAACAAGAATTATTCTAGTCACAGGATACAATGAATGCATTCATTGTAACAGCAAAACAATAGACGACCTCCCACAATTCCCTCCCAAGAACACAGAAAACAGAAATTCCACCTCAAACACTGATGCCATCACATCTGTTCACATTATTACTCTCCAGTGCATTTTTGCCGACTCATTCCCTGCGTCTGCATGGAAAACACAGCCCAGCGATGAGAAGGCAATAGGAACAAATGTGCCTTCTCAAATGATGACACATCCCGAAATGATTTTCACTAAACGCTGCTCCTTCCTTAAATGGAAAAGGTGATCGGGCTAGATGTACCGTGCCAGAAAGGCTTTTTCTGCATGGGCATTCACATGAGAGAGCCGCAAATGAGCCCCAGATCAGTCATTACCTATCAAAGCCCCTGACTCAAAGCACACATTTCCACACAGTTCTTTCAAACAGCGCGAAGAGAGAAATATAAAAGCTAAACTCTGACGCAGTAATGTACGACTGTGGAGCAGTAAATAGAGGAAATCCTGTATTTACTACGAAGAAGCTTTTACCTACTGTAACGCAAACACACTAAACATCACGTTATATTATACAAAGCTACTACCAGTCTAATTACCATGAACACAGGGCTGATTTTTAATCAACACTTTGAACCAGATGATTTTGTTGCTTCGTCTGTTGATTAGAAGGGCAGACCGGCTGATGCTGTTCTGCTCAATGTTATTCCAACGCTGTACACGGTGATGTACAGGGACAAAAACTGCAGCATGTCAGGATGTGGAATGAGCTCGGGTGATTGAAAAAATTCAGTTTTTGGACAGTACATAATGTATTTATTTAAAATTTTATATGTTTATCAGCATAAAGGATTTTTGGGTCCGTATCGACCAACCCTAGCCCTAATGGGGAGGGACAATAATACACTTAGGGGCTCTAAATGAACTCTTCTCCCAGGTTTACCAACAGCCTAGACACACAAGGGTGTTATTACGTTATAAAAGGCAGCCAGGCACACTGAGGCACTGGACTGATTGCATGTCAGCCTACCATCTGGACTTAAGCAGCTCAAGCAGTTCAATAAGTTAGTTACTGAGTGACAGCAGTATTAGTACCTTAGCAACTGCTTATACACACGGAACAATTGCCTTCCTGAATTCAAAGACAAATCTGTACATCTGATCAAAAACTATGCAAATAAACAACAATCAGCGCTGTTAGTCAGGGACTATTAGGCTGAGATTATAAAAAGCCAGGGGCTTTTCACCGTCCAAATGAAGACACACAGGCCATTTAGTCGTGGATAAGGAAACCTCGCCTGTGTTCTCCCGGTCCCAAAACAACAGAACTCACAGCCCTTATGCAGTACAAATAAATGTGCTGCACATCATCGTCTCGTCGTTTCCACAGAGAAAAGCCCTCCTACCTAGAGCTGAAACCCTGGAGGAAACAGAGCCTGTCGAGTGAGTTCTTGAAGCAATTTAAGCAAAACAGGGCCTCGATCTCGCGGCGAGCAGCTGAAAAAATAAAACCTTCAGTTTTAGGTCAACTTTGAGTTTCCTGCTAAGAAACACTGACACGGTACACCCACCCGGCCAACGGCATGGCCAGGCCACCACACCAAGCCAGATGCTGGAGGCTGATAATGAAGTAAAGCTAGGACTGGGAGTAATATGGACAAAAATATCACATCTCCCAATAGATTTTAGGTATATATGCTATCCGACATGACGTGAAAAATACAGTGTGAAACAACAGAACCCATGACATCCTTTTTCTATTTTAATATACCAACAGGAAAAACTATTTCCACACGGTTGAAACAGAACGTTATTCAAAAACTTTAAAGCCTGATGTAAACGGTATCACCTCAGCCTTTGTTGCACTGTTTATATCCTGATATAGATATAAATAAAGCTTAATACACCAGCACTATGATCAGAGGATCACCAGTACGAATCCCTGGTCATGCTACTTGTCATCGTTTAGCCGTAGTATGAGAAAGCTAAATGGGCCGTGCTCTGTCGGGGTAGGTGGCGCTCTCTCCCACATCATACTCTGTTAGCTGTTTCTATCAGAGCTGGGGGTCCTGAACGCGCTGGATGTCCAGCAATGATGCAACGGCGGCAGTTTGAAAACACAGACACTGTCTTATGTAATGCGTTTCAGAACCCTTGGCAGTGTTGTCAGATTTAAAGAAGTCAGGAAGAAATGCTGCCCATCTTATGACAACTCCTGAGAGGGCGGACCACGATGACTCAAACGTGAAACAATGCAGTGAGTTTTGTTCCTTCTGATCACTTTCTCTTTCTGTCTTCCTTGAACAGCACACGCCTAAAACAACACTAACCTGTGTTCTATTCATCACGTGAACATGAACAAACCTAAACTGCTCACAAAAGAAACCTGTAAACATAAGAAACGAAGGTGTACCACGTAAATCAGGCAGCCATAACCGAAATATTTATTAGGTCCAGTTTGTTTCCTGTAAGAGCTTAAAACATCGACCATTGGACTCTACCCAGAGTGTTAGGGTGCAGGCCTGACCTGCCTGTGATCAGCACTCTGCGGGCAGGTACATGCTGCATTCTAGGCTTCGTAACTCAGGATCAGAGTAAAATACAGACATGATACCATCAAATACCAGCTCAGAAAACAGCTAAAGTTCACACATTTCCAACTGAATTAAATCCCAAGCCATAACCACCTCTCAACAGAGTCCGACACTTCTGTGCCTGCCATTACTTTTCATCCTGGACGGAGCAGACAGGCGATTGACGACCAACCTTGTGCATGCAGGAATTACGTACTGGAAACCATTAGATTAAACCATTAATTACATTAAGGAAACCCTTTATTATTAATTTGAGAAACACTGAACGTGACATTTTCGATTCCAATTTGGGCCACTTTCATATGTGGCACTGGAATCTGATTCATATCAGATATATGGCAATGTGACTTGGTCTGAACAGTCAGATCGACAACAATAAACACAAAACTCAGATTTGGTGAGAAAATTGGAATTCAGACACAGTCTTTATATCAGGAAAAATTATTAAAGAAAAAGACTGAGTTTTGTATTTGGGATTTGAACAATAACATGGTTTAAACACTCACAATTTTAGGGTTTTTCTCCAAAACAAGGTCATTTTAAGGAAAATACTGGTGAATGAGGCCCGATGTTTGCAGTCCAAACAGGTTTTTTAGGGAATGTAACATTACACCACGTTTAGGAACTAAACCGTCCTAAAATAAGACATTTAATCTCTTAACCTGTCAGTCAGGGACCACCATGGGCCATGCAGCACTCTCTAGGGGTCCACAGGCCCATCCTCACAGGAAGGCAGTAACATAGGAGCTTCCAGTGCATGTTTACTGCTCTGCCCACGTGTACAGGCTCAACCTGCATAAAGATTCTTGCATAGAGACGCTGACTGATCAGCGAGAGGGCGGGGCTAATGACGTCACAGTTCAGCTATGTGGTTACAGAGGCAGTGTGCTCTCTTCCTTTGCGCAGATTTCAAAATAAAAGTCCTGAGCAGGAATAACAAGCTATACAAGCATAAATAACCTTCTTATTGTTCGCACCAAACACTCTAAAACACAAAGCCACAGGTATTTAAACCCTGTGTATGAAGCACGGGATCTCCTAGAAACATTTATTCTAATAAAAAATAAAAAAGTATTGATTCAGGTAGGAATTACACGACTGGCGCTCCTTTATCAGGGAGTCGATTCGGCCGAACGACTCGGATCGAAACATGAACCGAGCGAGGGGACAGGCGAGGATCCTTCAGGAGTTCGGTTAAAGCGTTTAAATCCACCCTGGAGGCTAGAACTTCTCCTTCAGGAGCAGAAATGAGGAAAAACAGCCCCTGCCTCCTTTAAGGCCGGATAGCAGCGGCCCGAGCGAGCTGTCGAGATAAAAATAGGGCAAACAAATGTGCGAACTTACACCACGGCCCTCGAAATCATCCACGACACCATCTTCCCTCAGGCCGGCGGAGCATGAGCGAACGGCGGCCTGCGGAGCAGGAAAGGCCGGGGATACGTTAGCCTGCCTAGCTAACGGTGAGCTCCCTGACCCAGCGCGGCCCCAGCCGAGTCCCGGCCTTCAACAACCACAACGACCGTCTAAAAACGGACTCCTAAAGCAGACATGGTCGGCCGGCGGCCCGTGTGAGCTCAGCCCGGCTCCGTAACTGCCGTTTGTTTTGGCTCGCGCAGCTCCTCCGAGCCTCCTCCTAACCGACGACGCAAGGTGTGCGTCCTGACGTCACACTCGGTTTGCCCGACCGGACCCGCCCACCGCGCGCTGTGATTGGACAGCGCGATGTGTTTACATCTATTTTGAGCAGCGATTGGTCGAGACGCACGCTCGTCAACGCAGCCTTCTGGCGGGCGAGCGACTGCATGGCAACGAGTTCAGCAACGCGGCTCGAACTGGGGAATGTTTTAGTAGTTTCAGGTACTTTTATCGCCCCCAAAAAAATTAGAAAAGTATCAAAAAGTATTTGTGGAAGACACACGCCGAATATTGTGATTTTTAGGAGGTGTTTTTTCTTTGTATTTATTTATTTTTTGATTATAAGGACTAAAAACACTTTAAAACTCAGACCAGAATGACAGAATGACCAAAATAACAGTAGTTAAGATTAGTGTCCGGTATTATCTGTAACCCAATATCTGGGTCAGTGATGTCATTAGCCCCGCCCCTCTCTCTGATCATTCAGAGTCTGTATGCAGGTTTATCATGTTTACATGGACAGAGCAGTAAACATGCACCGGAAGCTGCTTTAGCATTTAAACTGGGATTTAATTCAGTTGGAAATTAGAATTAGATTTCAGCTGCTTACATAGGATAGTCCTCTACTTTATGATTTGTGTATCATGTCTGTAGGTTACCTTGATCCTGAGATATGAAACTAAGAATGCCTGGAAAGTGCAGCTTTCGGGTTGAGTTAAACCATAACTTCAATGTAAATGAAATAAAAGCACAATATCTGGTAATCAGACAATTAATTTAGGCTTTTTCTGATTATATATAGGAATATTCTCTGGCTTATTACGTGACAGAAAGACATATAGATAGTATAATATATACTTTATAGTTATGTGATTGATAACTGAACGTTAACAATAATTAACCAAAAGTGCTCGCTAAAATTTTTAAACATTTATAGATATGATTACATTTGACATTTAGCACACACCCTTATCCAGATGGACTTAGAAAAGTGCTTTGCTGTATGTATTGTATATTGTACTCCAGCTTTTAAGAAAAAAACCATTAAACCTTTCCTTCTGTGCTTAATAAGTGTAAGCAAACAATGTTTACCATAAATGAATATTATTTGAGCCAAAGGCAATGTTTATTGTAAAAAAAATTGGACTTTCAGATGGTTAAACATGCACCAGCAAAATGATTGCTGTTCTTTACAGTTGAACTTAACAGGAGGGTTAAACCAGCATTCTGTTCCGTCTGCCACATCAGCATGTTTCTTGCCTTTCTTATACAGTGATTCCATGAAAGTGTTGAAAGTAATCCCTCTTTCACCCCAAGGGGGGATGAGGAGAAGCTTTCTAACTGATTGAAATACACACGAAGGGCAGTAGAACACGCTTGGCAACAGTTGACATCTGTGAATTGTGGCTTCTCCTGTTAATCTTGTTGTTATTCATGAGCATGTCTGCTATGGAGGGAATTTCCTCCCTTGCCTTTGCATTTTTAATCCTAGCTGTATGTATTTCAACACTGAACATCTGCAGTTCTTTCAAGCAACACAACAAATCAGTTTACAAATTTTGGACACAGTGTTTAAACACTCCAGCAGCACTGCTGTGCCTGATCCACTCGTACCGGCATAGCACACGCTAACACAATATATTTACAAATGTGCTAACCATGCTGGTCCGTGTGGTAAATAACCTGTTCATATCAGGGTCATCAAGATCTAATTGTCTGCTGATGTGTTCATTACGTATGCTGGGGACTTTAAGCAGCGTCACTGAGACTGCAATACATTACAACAAAAATGCCACCATTAATAACAATAGAGCGTAATGCTTTGTAACATCTATTGTCTGGGTCAATGGCTCGTAAACAAGCAACTAAACATACAGACTAATGGACACTCTTTACTGAGCATTGCTCTTTTTCTATTCTGCTCACAGGAGAGCTTCTTCATGACCAGACAGGCAGGGCTTAACAACCGTCTCAGGAGCTATGATTTGTGATTCTATCAGCAGCGAGCTATCTTTCTCCATCTACTCCTCTGACCTGAAGGTGACACAAGGCTGATTGCTTCCAGTGGACATGCTTTACATACAACAGCACCCCCCTTCCTTGTCGTCACCACACGGCCCTCTAGGGCTGCCTGGGGGGCAGCAGTAAAGCTATAAAGGAGGCGAAACCCTAACGCACATAAATTCTTAAGCTGTGCTCTGTAGCTAGACTGTGGAGAAACTGAACGCATGAAATACAGATTTGAACAAAGTTCTATGCTTTCAGTGCCTATCATTGCCTTACTTGCCTGTTAAATCACAGAGATTTAATCAGATGATCCCAATTTATGAAACACTTATGGAACTGGAAAAATTACAGATAATTCTGGAAGAGGGTCACTCAGAGGGACACCCCCCCCCTACTGTATTTATTCTTTATTAGTGTTATGTATCCAAAGTAAGTCTATATTTTTCATATCTTTTTCTTTTAAATGTATCTAATGCAATGTTTTTTAACAGCCCTATCATACTTAATGGCCATGGTCAAAATGCAGGCTGTACCAAAAGCCCTTCAAGCATCAAGTACAGCTCGGCTTGACCCACCATCCCTCAAGATACATGGAAGACAAGCATTCAGACTCTTTTCTGTCCTGCACCAAAGTGGGTGAACGAACTTCCCCCCGGGGGTGTGAACAGCTGAGTCACTTGCTGTCTTCAAACACCAACTGAAAACCATTTCTTTCAAAAGCATTTAAATGATTAAAGGCTTATAATTATACAAAATCTTGCTTCGAGGTCGACATTTGACTTTGGCAGCACCTAAGCGGAAGGAATCTCTGGATTCGAGCCTCTACAAACTAGATAAAGATATTTTCCGAGTGATGAGCAAAGCACTCAAAGTCGCTCTGGACAAGAACACAAATGTAAATGTAATTGCTTTTGTTGTTATTATTGCCTTTATTGTTTTTTTTTTTTGTTTGTTTTTGTTGAAGGATTAGGGACCCTGCCTTGTGACTGGAAGGTTGCTGGTTTGAATCCCTGGCAGGACAAGACTGAAGTGCCCTTGAGCAAAGCAATTAACTCCCCAGCTGCTCCACTAGTGTGTATGTGTGTATCACTGTGTGTGGATGGGTTAAATGCGGAGGACACATTCCCCTGTGGGCAAAACACAATGGGTCTATAAGCACCTGCACCTTTACCTTTTGTATTCATATCTTATTCAAATCACTAATCATCTACAATCAACCACCGCCGATTGTAGTGAAGGTACAAAGTGAGCGAGGGCGATATTTTTAAGAATAAGATGATGACATATTCACGTCATCGCCGTCCAATGAAAAACGCACAATAAACATCTGGCAACTTTACAGGAGAAGGCAAACAATGCAGAGCGTTTCTAAAAAGGGTCGCCAGTTTGATTCCCTGAACTGGCAGGGCTGCCCTCGCTCGGGTCACATGACCTGAAGGTGATAAACAAACACGTTTCCCTGCAATATTATACTAAACACACGCTGTCCATTGCCTGCACTGGATATTCTTGGCCTGCTGGTGAAAAAAACAATAACATGTGCGCGCTACTTTGCGAGTCTGGCGGAAGAAGACGGCGTGAGGCGTCCCCGCTCTCTTCCACGCGGACGGACGCGGCGGAGCGGAGGGATACGCAGCGCTTGGTGGCGGTGATGCGTCCCAGTATTCAGTTTCATAGAGCGCAAAGAGGAGCGCGTGCGGGCGGAGGCTGGAGCACATTTAAATCCCTCCCCGGGCTGCGGTCGATCCGGCGGAAAGCGGCGGAAAACGGCGGAAAGGCCCGAGTGCGCTGGCGCTTTTCTTTCTTTCCCCCTTTCTTTCCTTTTGTTCCATCCACCGGGTTCATGCCCGATCGGTAGGGCATCGACAGCGACGTTTTCCGAGGGCTTTTCCGCGCTCCTGTGAGAGGCCATGGCGGGGGAAGCGCGGCCGGAGCTGGTGGGGAAGCGGTTCCAGTGCGTGAGCGGCGAGGAGCCGCTGGAGCTCCCGGGCATCGGGCGCTGGGCTTGGAGAGCCGGGGTCATCCGCGCGGTCAGCCACCGAGACACCGACAACCCGGAGCTGACGGTAAGCCGCCGCCGCCGCCGCGCGCGCCCGCAGAGCGGATGTTTTTGCGCGCATTTCTGCGCCAAAACCGATACAATGTTGCAGTTTCCCCACCGGAGCCCCGGCTGCCCCCCGCGCGCGCGCTGTTATTGTCAACACCAGGGCTGTGTTTGTTTATATTCCCTCCCTGTTTATTCTCTGCGCTCTTTGAACTTATTTGCGCACATTTGCGCCGATCCGGGCTCGTTTGCGCTCTTTTCAGCGCACGTTTCTGCTCTGCTCCACACCATTTGGCTGCTGGTTCCGAAGCCCAGACGTGTGGACAGTGTGCAGCTTTGGAAACCCCTTACAATCAGTGTAAGACCTCAGGAAGGTGTCCACTCTGTTGGCCAGTCGCTTCCCACGCCTCCCGCACTGGACAGCGAACGTGTGCATTCTGTTTTTAACAACCTGAGCACGTCTCAAGACCTATTCCTTCCTCCTCCACGCTTCACGAGCTCTGATTTTAGGTCTGATCCTCCATCTGAAAGGGCTTTGTCGGGGAGGTGTGTTGTTTTCCAGATGTAGGAGTGAAGAAGGATGCCAGCTTTTGTGCTCATTGTTTTTCCTCCCATTCTTGTCTCAGTAGGAACTGGAATGGGGAAAAGAGTAGAGACCCTTGTTGCTGGGGTAGGCTTTAAAGGCAGTAAATGATGGGGATACATTGATGGAAGATGTACCCCGGAGGACAAAACACTCACGTTGTCCCTGTTTTGTGTGAAGTGGCAGGCATCTCAAATTGATGTGCCTGGAATATCCAAACTGCCTGTCAGGGGCATATGCAATCAACCCCCACCGATGGCAGTGGGGAAATATAACATTGAGTGGGGAGCATGTCTGTAAGGCAGACGAGAAAGGGATGTTCTTGTCCTCTCGGATTCGTTGGCATATTGTCACAGTCCAATGAAAAACGTCTTTCTCCAAGATGGCAACTTTGCATTTCTATTGGTCAGTTTATCCAGAATTATCGACACGGTTTGAATTACAGTTAAACGAAAAAGGGACAAAAATGGACGTACGTGCTTTGTCTTTGACAGCAGCGATATACAGTAGAAATGCAGACAGGCAGGAAAGTGCCACCTTGCAAAGTGACAAGCTGATGCTGAATGGAGCGGCTCGGGCCATTGTGCTCATACAGTCGCCGTGATGTGTACAGTACGGTGCTGGTTTGTTTTCAGGGATGTGACCTGAGGTCACCAACCGCATTAGTGCTAATCAGCACAAACTGGGCAAGGGAAGAATTTTCCACAGCGAATGGTTGTCCTGTCGAGGCTGGAAACGTGTGAAAGTGCGGCTGAACGGCAGCGTTCTCTTCTCGGAATCGAAGCAGCAGTGCTACTGACGGAGGGGATCGTCACCGGGAAGACGTAAATCAGTTTCGGCACACCGTTTGGAAATGGATTATTGAAAACGTATTAAGAAGGACTGCTGGGACACATTTCACTGGCTGTTTAGAATGTGAGGGATGGTTATTGTTTAGGTTTCTAAGCTTAAAAAGCAAAAAAAAAAAAACCCTTATAAAATACATTTTCTCACAGTTGTTGAGTGATACCCACTGGAATGTCTACAGCACTGATTGCAATGCAGGTGTCCTGCAGCAGAAGATCCACTACAGCCGTTCAAACCGTTGCATTAACAGCTTTGCCGTAATGCCTCTGGTTTAAAAGCTGCAAATATACTGCTCTTTGGGCCACGCCGTGTTTGTAGAGACAGCAACTGGCTGTTAAGTGCTGGAAGTGGGCATGTGATTTGTGGCTTAGGAAAACAGGCTGTAACATGAGACCGTGGTGGTCATTCCTAGCCCTCCCCCCACTGCACCACAACATAAAGACTGCTATGTTCAGAGACTCCTCCAATGACCCCCCCCCCCCTTTTTTTTTTTTTTTTTTGAATAAGAGCTGTTCATTCTCGTAGTGTACACACAATCTATTCCTTTGATAGTGAGCTTCGATTTTTGCTATCTTTGTGCTCGGTGGCTCACAAACCGAGCTCTTTGTTTGTTTGAATCTGCTGTAAATATACTGGTGTCTCAACGCCAGACTTGAACACGTTTCCTATCTTCTTTAGATCTGTATTGCATCATGCCGATTTGACCTCACGTAATCCTCGGCTGTCGTAAAGAAGTGACTGGAGATATGAGCGTTATCGGTGTGAGAGATTTACTGTTGACATGCCTGAATGGACGAACGTTAAGCGGCGCACAAAAGCCTTGACCTACATGCAAATTGAATTAAAGTGTTTCCTTGCAAGAGTGCGTTGCCGCTGTCCTGGCTGGGAGAGTGGACAAGGGTTTGAAGGATATGAGAGCTGCCGGCTGACGATTTGTGCGTTTCGGCATTTCCTGATGCGTCAACTTTGTAAGATGTATAATTTTACTAATAAACGAATGATGTGCAATATCATCAAATTACTTTCAAATAAAAACAATGAGCATGTTTAAAGAAATACACCAGTCAACCCTTGTTTCGACTCACTGTCCCATTTTATCAGCTCCTTTATTCTCCTTTCACCCTGATCTTCAGTGCTCAGGACCCCACAGGACCACCACAGAGCAGCTATGATGTGGGTGGTGGGTCATTCTCAGCACTGCAGTCACACCGATGTGGCGGCGTGTTAGTGTGTGTTGCGCTGGTACAAGTGGATCGGACACAGCCGTGTCCACTCACACACATCCACAATTAGTGTCTCAACCTTGTAGATGTAAAGTCAGAGACAGAAGCTCGTCTGTTTCTGCACAGTTTGTGTTGGTCGTCCTCTAGTCCTTCATCAGAGCTCACAGGACGCTGTCGGCTGGATATTTCAGGTTGGTGGACTGTTCTCGGTCCAGAAGTGACACTAAGGGGTTAAACACTCCAGCAGCACTGCTGTCTTATCCACTGATACCAGTGTAACACACACCGACGCACCACCACCACCATGTCAGTGTGACTGCAGTGCTGAGAATGACCCACCACCCACATAATAGCTGCTCTGTGGTGGTCCTGTGGGGTCCTGACCACTTGAAGTTCTAAGTATGCCAATAAACAGATGGACTACAGTCTGTAATTATAGAACTACAACCTGCTCCTGTATGGTAGTCAGCTGTTGGAGAGTATGTGTCAGGACGTGGATGTGTCAGTGTGCCACGGAGAGCCAGAGAGAGAAGATTGAGAAAGTTCTTTTGATTAAAAAGTCAGTCAGAAGCTTGCCTTTCTCACGGAACAGGATATGTGCGAACTGCGAAGGCTGCCAAAGGCTCGGCCTGCTTGTTGAAGCGACGCCGGTCGAACAACATTTCTGGCTTGCAAAGCTACGGTCTCTTTCACCTTTTCTTTAAGCTTCTTCCACATGCTCGGGCCCAGTATTGACCTGTGTAATTGGCCCCTGATGAAGGTCCTGTTTTTGCAGCTCGGCTGTCAGCCCCAGGTCCCTGTCTGCTGCATGTGTCAACAGTCGGCCGCCCCTGACAGGCGCTTTTCCCAGAATGTGGCCTCGCTAACCTAGAGTGACCCGCTTCCTGCAGCCGGGCCTCTCCTGGAAACACTGCTCGTTCAGCTGGCTTCGAGCCAGGAACACAGACCTGGAGGGAGGAATACTGTAGGCAGGCCATAGAACAATAGCATGCTGATGTTTGTTCTGGGAACGTTATTAATTCCAGCTCCTTGCTGCATTGGCAGACCGGCAGGCTGAGTGTCCAGGTGTGCTTAAGAAAATCAAGTATCGCAACAACCATTTATCTTCTGTTACCCGAGACACAGATAACAGACTGTTTCTCTGTTGGAATCCTGACTGGAGGGACCTGAAATACTCATTGTATGGAAAGGAAGGTTTGATGACCTGCTTCAGCATAGGACCCAGTGTTAACCTTAGTGTTGTTTATACCCGGAACGATTGCTAATAAGGCGCAGTTTAAGTAAACCATCGGGCGAGATGACCCGTCTTTACGTTACGTAGTTTTGACATGAGCATTAAGTAACAGCAGCACTGCTTAAATTAAAGTGATTATATTTAATGATTTGTTTGTGTCGCACTTCCAAAGGGTCAATGATAGTAATACCTCTAGCGAGATCATTTCAACCCTGTAATGCACTCATTCTCTTTCCTGGGGTGTTCCCAGGAAAGGTAGGCTCCGATCCTATCTAGAACCTGAGAACAGAATGAGAATATGGATAAAAACAATTACTGTGCGTTGTTGATTTTGTTAAGTGCAGTGAATCTTAATTATACTATGGTAACATTGGAATTACATAATATCAGCGCCCCCAGTAGGGCTGAGGCGATATATCGATTTTTTTTTTTTCCCGTCTATATCGGGATGTAAACAGAGCGGGATATGAGGTTAGACGGTATATCAATATTAATATCCATATTGGCATATTAACGGAGCGGGATATGGCCTGAGGCAATATCGTTTATATTGAGTTCTAAAGTTATGAAACCTTTTTCTGCTCCCTTACTCTGCTCCCTCCCATTCTCTCAGCCTCTGCTCTGCTCCCTTCGCACTCTCATGTACCCACTATAGAGGGTGCGTAGACTTGGGGTGTATAAGAAGAAATGATCACACTTCAGTATGTTTACATATTTATCATATTTCATTTTGTTTATCGGTTATCAGCTGAAGTATCATCAGGATCATACTTTTTTTCCTCTCTCCGTATCGCCCAGCCACATTCAGCCGGCTTATAACCATCATTGATTTTCAATGGATGGATTTGACTGATGATTGAAACCCAGACCCTGTAACGTGTTGTAGTTCAATTTTCTCCACTTCATAAATGTCGACTTGTCCGATTTTGGCTCAGGATGACCAAGTGCAACCCTTCTCCCGAGGAACATAGTCGCGCTCTGTGCTAAAATTGTTTGTGCAGAAATTGAAGGATGGCTGAGTGACAGCAGAGAGTTCGCTCACTAGGCGCAGCTCTTTCACCAATGGCTGGACAGCATCCCATAGCAACAGCAGCTCAGCCGTGTGAATGACAGAGCTGCCTAGTCCGACAGCCTCTCTGGCTTTAACCCTCTGAGCCATGCTACAAAGGGGCCGAGCCTGTTCTCTGCACTGCGAGGACCATCTGGCTTGATGTTACTTGGGCTACAGCAGCCTGTGTCTGTTATATTGGCTTAAAATGCGGAAATCCCTGATTGGATGGCGCGCTCGTCCGCCGCGTGAGGCACGGTGGGGTATTGGTTTTCTCATGCCGAGAGTAAAGGAGACGATTTGTTCTGACATTGCGCGGCCGAACTGGCGAACAGGCTCGAGCGAAGTAGGAAAAGTGGTCTGTTTTCAAGGTGAAAATAAATTTTGCCCTAATGTCGGTCGTTTAGGCTTCCGGAGTGCGGCCTGACGCGTAACTGCATTCATCTGAGCTCCTCTGGTTGACCTCTTGGTGTGAACCTCCTGAATAGCTGTGGAATGATGCAACCAGATAGCAGTAACATCTGTCACACTTAGCAACAGACCCCACGCCGCATGTTTCCCAATCACCTTTTCAAGTGACTCGTTTTACGCAGCCTACGACCAAGCAGAGCGTCTCCAGAAAAGCAGGCCTGTCACGGATGCCGGTGTCGCACTCCAGTTGTGCGGCTCCTTCCCTTCATCGACAGCCCCAGCCAGACTAACGTTGGTTCACATAGATACTCTATCTGTGGCAAAGCCTTTCCTGCGCCGCCTAAGACAGCAAACCATCAGCCATGAAACACAAACACTGTTAGTCATCCCTCTCTGGAGGTGGACTGGACATGTGAGCCAGCACAGACCTCCAGCCCCCTATCTCTCTTTGTACTGATCCGGCTGTGCTTTTGTTCGGCGAGGCCATAAGCGAAACCAGATGGCGTTGGTTTAGACTGCACTGTATATTCGTTTTTCAGCGCATACTTTCACAAATCAAATAAATGGACTGTTACCCCGAGGGCCGCGCTCGGAACGTTTTTGGCGGCCGTTCAAAATGCGTCCCGTGCTTCCAGCCCCTTATTTTCTCTCCGAGGTGGCAGCGTCGGTATTCGACGGGCCTGCGGGAATGCGCCCTTAATTAAATCTGCTCCCAAACAAGTTCGCTCTTGTTACCTCCTCAAGGTAGCAGGGCCAAGGGCGGAGGCACGAGGGATGGCTTTGAGCAATGCTGTCTCATTTCCAGGATTAGAGCAATATCTCAACTTCCTGTTTTAATAGCCGCACTCGGATTGCCCAATTAGGCCGCACGGACAGTGGTGGGAAAAGGGCGAACAGAGGCTTCGGTAATCTAGCCCCAGCTCGATTTGGCCACAGACGTGGGTGAGCCGTGAACACGTGAGGCAGGGAGAGAGGCACATCTGGAAAGTGAAGGAGTGTGAGGGCTTGTTTTGTCTTTTTTTTTTTTTTTTTGTCGTGTTGTCATGGCTCTGTGGCTGTTTGGCAGGATCTGAGGAAGGCTGTTGAGTGTCTCCGTTTATTTAGTTGCGCTTTCCCCGGAGCGAGAGTGAAACGCCAGCAAGAGAGCAAGAGGCTGTGCTGTGGCAGTGCGCCTTGCACCTTGAAAGAGAGGCCCAATGGGAGGCATGTACACGACTGGGAGCTGAAACAGCCTTTCAGACACCGGAGTGTAGACACACACGCACACACACACACACACACGCACACACACAAACCTCTGTTCCTTCATGTGAGGCACATGATGTGGCTGCTGCACTTTGGATCGAGTGAAAATCTCAGGGGAAATTTGAGTGCAATTATTGTGGGCAGAGGATTGTCCAGAACAATGCAGAATTCTGGCCTATTCATCAAGCGCTGGAACGGTCACAGAGCCTCTCAAGAAATCTTTGATGCCTGTGCCGAGATTTTACTCCTGTTTAAGTGTGTTGCTAGATTGAACGCTCTGATCACGTTCAGCTCAAAGCTTGTCGGCCTGATATTGGTATTTTCCCCAATTATATTACATCGTTTACTGATTGTTCAGGTTAATAAAGTTAATAACTAAATGTTCTATTTCTCTGTAATGCTGATGCAGATCTTGTCCAATTTTCAACATTTTATAAATATATGTGCATCGGTATTAGAAGATTTGTACATGGAAAATGTTGAATATCTACATCAGTCTACGTTCTATATTTAAGGGCTTTTGGCCAAAAATGTCAGTATTTATTAAGATTCTGGCAGTATCACGGCATATCGTGGTATTGTCTGTATAGGATTTATTTGCTTATAAGGACTATAACACTTTATATGTCAGAAATCCTGTTGGAAATTGATCATTTATTTGAAATGATTAGATTCACAAGGATATTTATAATAGGTTCTCCAAGTACTTGACAGAAGTATAAATAACACAGACGTTTATCGGACACAGACGTTTCTCAGGACTTTTATTCTGAAATTTGCACTGTGTGAGCAAAAAAATAAAGCAAGGAATCAGCCGTCAGTGCAAGTGATGTAACTGACCCCGCCCCCTCTCTCTGGTCAGTCAGAGTCTGTATGCAGGTTGAGCATCAGCCCCGCCCCCTCTCTCTGATCAGTCAGAGTCTGTATGCAGGTTGAGCATCAGCCCCACCCCCTCTCTCTGATCAGAGTCTTGGATTGGACCGCCCCTACTAATGTTTTGGCTTGCAGTAATTTATTAATGAATGCATTAATGGATTGATTAGACACAAAATCATGTTTCCATAAACTAAACTTTCCAAATGAGTTTTGTATTTTGAGGATCTTTTGTAAATATACTTTCAAACCTGTTTAAATCCACCAGCAAATGCTATTATCTACACTTAAACTCGGATGTGTACCAGTACTAGTCGTGATCATATACTACAGTATAGAAGTGTTTATGTTTTACTTATAAAAGGACACGACGTTCATGCACTCTTCCGGAATTTTTGTTTTTCCCTATTTGGTGTTTTGGCTGATTTTTTCCCAGTGATGATGCACCATATTGGAGCAATTCCCTGCCCTGTTTTGGTTTCTCTGCAAATTCAGCTTATTGGAATAGTCATCCTTCACATGACTTCACTCTTCTGATGTTGGCAGCAGTGTCTTGAGGGGTTATCATGCCTAGGGGCGAGTGAGTCTGTAACACAAGAGAGCTTTAAAATGTAGGGCAAGGTTCCTTCTCCAGTGTGAAACACTATTCTTTGTTTGGAACCTCTTGTGGTGCTGAGGACTGTTCTATGGCCTCCATTGATTGGTTCCATACAGTGGAAACTTGACCTTTAGCAGATGTTTGAGGTTCTGCCAAGGCGCAGCGTGATCTGCCCACCAGACAGCTTTTTCCTTGTTATGTTGGCAGAAAGGCACAATCAATCAAAAAAAAGAAAAAAAAGAAAAAGAAAAACGAAACCTTTTGACATATTCAAATGAGCCAAACACCAGCTCGTTAGAGATGATTGGAGGAGCAACCTATGAGATGAAGATGGCTTTTGGACGGAGTAAGCTTTACTTTTTGATGTCCTCATGCTGAAGTGATTTGAGAACGTGCTCAGTGGGGTGAGCATGACAATGTGCTGGGATTTATAGCTGTAGGAAATGTGTTTGGTGGAAAGGTTTCTTCATTAAACAACCTGCCTTTCAATGGCCTTCCCAAGGGATATGAACATGCTTCTGGTCTCAATTGGAGAGGAACGAAAAACAAATGGATCCCAGTGAATTTAAAACGTGCCTTAAGCAGAAGGAATATGAGGATAAAGATGGTCTGTGAAAGACCACCCTATTTTTATTTACCTAAAGAATGACCAGTTGCATTTGTTTCTATTAATGTAGGATCCCGAGCACCTTTAGAAAAGTATTTATAGGAGACCACAGATATTTTTATTCCTCGTCTACTCAAATGTCTTTATTCGAGATGTTTAAATTAAAAAATGTTGATGAATTCATTGTAAAGATTAAACGAGGACATTTCTGTTCTTCAAAATACTGAAATCCACATTAAAATAATGTCAGGACTTGTTTTCCTAAATTTAAAACCGTGTCAGGGAGGTCATTAGCCCCGCCCCCTCTCTCTGATCAGTCAGAGTCTGTATGCAGGTTGAGCATCAGCCCCACCCCCTCTCTCTGATCAGAGTCTTGGATTGGACCGCCCCTACTAATGTTTTGGCTTGCAGTAATTTATTAATGAATGCATTAATGGATTGATTAGACACAAAATCATGTTTCCATAAACTAAACTTTCCAAATGAGTTTTGTATTTTGAGGATCTTTTGTAAATATACTTTCAAACCTGTTTAAATCCACCAGCAAATGCTATTATCTACACTTAAACTCGGATGTGTACCAGTACTAGTCGTGATCATATACTACAGTATAGAAGTGTTTATGTTTTACTTATAAAAGGACACGACGTTCATGCACTCTTCCGGAATTTTTGTTTTTCCCTATTTGGTGTTTTGGCTGATTTTTTCCCAGTGATGATGCACCATATTGGAGCAATTCCCTGCCCTGTTTTGGTTTCTCTGCAAATTCAGCTTATTGGAATAGTCATCCTTCACATGACTTCACTCTTCTGATGTTGGCAGCAGTGTCTTGAGGGGTTATCATGCCTAGGGGCGAGTGAGTCTGTAACACAAGAGAGCTTTAAAATGTAGGGCAAGGTTCCTTCTCCAGTGTGAAACACTATTCTTTGTTTGGAACCTCTTGTGGTGCTGAGGACTGTTCTATGGCCTCCATTGATTGGTTCCATACAGTGGAAACTTGACCTTTAGCAGATGTTTGAGGTTCTGCCAAGGCGCAGCGTGATCTGCCCACCAGACAGCTTTTTCCTTGTTATGTTGGCAGAAAGGCACAATCAATCAAAAAAAAAGAAAAAAAAGAAAAAGAAAAACGAAACCTTTTGACATATTCAAATGAGCCAAACACCAGCTCGTTAGAGATGATTGGAGTAGGAACCTATGAGATGAAGATGGCTTTTGGACGGAGTAAGCTTTACTTTTTGATGTCCTCATGCTGAAGTGATTTGAGAACGTGCTCAGTGGGGTGAGCATGACAATGTGCTGGGATTTATAGCTGTAGGAAATGTGTTTGGTGGAAAGGTTTCTTCATTAAACAACCTGCCTTTCAATGGCCTTCCCAAGGGATATGAACATGCTTCTGGTCTCAATTGGAGAGGAACGAAAAACAAATGGATCCCAGTGAATTTAAAACGTGCCTTAAGCAGAAGGAATATGAGGATAAAGATGGTCCGTGAAAGACCACCCTATTTTTATTTACCTAGAGAATGACCAGTTGCATTTGTTTCTATTAATGTAGGATCCCGAGCACCTTTAGAAAAGTATTTATAGGAGACCACAGATATTTTTATTCCTCGTCTACTCAAATGTCTTTATTCGAGATGTTTAAATTAAAAAATGTTGATGAATTCATTGTAAAGATTAAACGAGGACATTTCTGTTCTTCAAAATACTGAAATCCACATTAAAATAATGTCAGGACTTGTTTTCCTAAATTTAAAACCGTGTCAGGGAGGTCATTAGCCCCGCCCCCTCTCTCTGATCAGTCAGAGTCTGTATGCAGGTTGAGCATCAGCCCCGCCCCCTCTCTCTGATCAGTCAGAGTCTGTATGCAGGTTGAGCATCAGCCCCGCCCCCTCTCTCTGATCAGTCAGAGTCTGTATGCAGGTTGAGCATGTACACGTGGGCAGAGCAGTAAACATGCACTGGAAGCTGCTTCAGCATTGAAACTGAGATTTAAATGCAGTTGGAAAGGAGTGAGCTGAATTACTCACAGTGATGAGGGTAGATTGATGTGTGCCATACGTTACTCTGATCCTGAGGGTGCCCAGTGCTGTGAATGCCCAGCATACCAAGATGCCCCTTGGCATCCCTGTTACATCCCGAGCAAACAAATCAAAAAGTCAAGAAATAAACAGAAGTGGAGCCAGTATGAATTCGCAGAGCGGGCCTTGTTTGCTGAGGAAAGGCGGCTAATCAAAAAGACTTGGTTATGACGTGCCGTTTGGAGGCCTGGCAGCTGAGCCGGGGAGTTGCAGTGCAGGATGTTGTGAATTTTATGTGAATGGAGGTCCCTGAAGGGCAGCTAAATGGGATGGGAGCAGACACGGCTGCCCTGCAGAGGGATTTGGAAATGAACAGGGAGCTCTGTGTTGCTCCCCCCCTCCCCCCCCATGCTACTTTCACCCCGTCTCGGCTGCCGGACCAGGAAAGGGCCAGGACTTCAGTGCATGTGGAAAAGTGTCTGGATGCATTCATTATACCCGCTGCTGGAATATTCTTTCTGCAGGTGGTGGTTGGCAGTGGAAGCCTGTGTCCGGCGTGGAGGGAGTGAAAGGAATCCTGAAAATATGGAATAAAAAAAAAAAACGCCCCCGGAAATGATGTGCAGTTGTCCTGCTTTCCATTGTCGAGGTTTCTCACTAGAGGTTCTTCCGGAGAATGGCGAATATTTCGCCTAAAGGAAGACGAGTGAGAGACGCATTTGCAGTCACACAGAAGAGACAGTGACTGGCTGCACCGAAGGGCTCGGCATGTTCCTCTGATTTCATTTTCTCTCCTGAGGCCCACTTACGATGCCTGTCGTAATTCATTTTTACTGTTTCCCGGCCTCTTTCTGGATTTAGTCAGTATAGAGCAGCGTATGAGAGACACAGGTTTGGCTGTCTTGATTTGGCATTCCAGACCATTCCCCATTAAGCATGTCCTGATCTGATCCAGGCTATTTTAACCATTTTGTGGGAGGTTTTCTAGGTGTGAGGTATTTTCATTCACCTTAACATTAGACAAGTATTTGTTGGAGGCAGTCACGCATACCAGGTATTGTTATGTTCATGAGATCTTCGACTGTGCCAATTAGTCTTCATCTTCCCTATAGTTTCAGCACAAACTGTAGACAACAGCAGTAGCAACATCAACCTGCTTTATGTCATGGTTGTTTTCCCAGAGGAGTTGCTTAGCAACGACAGAAAGCATGTGTTTGGACAGGTTTGGTTTCTGTGGTAGATTTGTGACCCAAGAATATAATTCACACAGTGGCTTGTTTTTGGTGCTTTGTTTTGAATATATTGGATTAATGGATTAAACTGAGGAGACGGATCAATATTTATATCTATATCGGGATATAAACGGAGCGGGATACGGGCTGAATGATGTGTCAATATTTATATTTATATCATGATGTAAACAGAGCGGGATACGGGCTGAGCGATATATCGATATTTATATCTATATCATGATGTAAACAGAGCGGGATACGGGCTGAGCGATATATCGATATTTATATCTACATCGGGATATAAACAGAGCGGGATACGGGCTGAGCGATATATCGATATTTATATCTATATCGGGATATAAACAGAGCGGGATACGGGCTGAGCGATATATCGATATTTATATCTATATCGGGATATAAACAGAGCGGGATATGCGCTGAGCGATATATCGATATGAATAACAATATGAAGCTAAACATTTAACATAAGTCAGCGCATGTCAGATAGCGAGCCTCCCTTTAGTTTTGCTGTATTGACGAATCGCATCTAGAGCCCACTGGATCGGCTCAGACCCTGAGCTTGTTTTGTTGTCTGTGAATAATTTCCTCCGCTGATCCGGCTCCTCTCCATTTGACCTCCTTCAATCCAGCTCAGCTTCCAGAAACCAGAGACGAAGAATCGGCTCAGTTATTCAGCACTGAAGTGAAAAACGTAATGACAGGCGCGCCAACCGCCACTGCAAACCCCAGGGCGACTCTTTAGATTTGGTTATAAGCTCTGTCACAGCCGAGCAAGATAAATGAGTGGTTTGCCCAACTTTTAGACCGTGTGTGTGTGTGTGTGTGTGTGTGTGTGTGTGTGTGTGTGTGTGTGTGTGTGTGTGTGTGTGTGTGTGTGTGTGTGTAGACAAATTTTTAGCTCAGCATTTGAAGCCACAATTGTAAAGATAAAAATAGCTGGGGTGAAAGAGTCTGAGCGCTGTGGCACAGCCTGTCTGCCTAAATGCGCTTCGATTGAAATTAAGCCACAGAATCGATGCACGTCATGTCCCCGCAATGTGCCGGGTGTTTGGGCTCAGTGCGCGGTCGGCCTTTTTTCTGCATATAAACTGATCAAATCCTCACGGGCTCTGAACACGGGGCGTGGGGGGGGGGGGTGGTCCTCTGACACAGTCTGGGCCGTGTCTTCAGTTATAAACCCTTCAATCTGTTCAGATTATTGAGCTTGGCTGATACATTCTGAAGGGGAACACTTCTTTAACACGGTGAACTGTCTGCAGACAATTCGCCCGTAATCTCTTTATTTGCCTAAAGCCTTTCTTACATTTCCTATCCTCCTTTTTTTTTCTCCTCCACCCATGATAGTGGAGAGACTTCCTCATTTGTCCTGTCCCAGGCAGCAGTGAGATTAAGGGGGGTAAAGTAAGGGGAGTGAGTTTGCTGTAGGCTCGGTCTGACATTCTGCCAGAGGGCCTCATCTGGAACTTTGTTTGCTTTTGCAGTACCCAAGCCTGGGCTGGCCACTCCCCCAGGGCTCTGAAAGTAGGGTCCTGGTCAGTGTGTGTCATAGCGTGGTTATGTTTGAGTGGAGTGTTGCGTTGCGCTGTAAAGGCCTCCTGTGCTTGGCCAATATCCCAGGCCTTTATCAGCACGCCGGACACTTTGGATGGGTGCCATTATTAAAACGCGCAGACGGTGGTTCTGAGTGGCACAGCACTGCTTGCCATTGGCAGCCAGAGTCTGAGAGAGCAATATCAGCCATGCTCTGGGTGGGTAGATGGCAGTCAGGACCCCACATCACACCCAGGTGGCTCCTCTTATCTATGGACATATGTATATATATGTGTGTGTGTGTGTGTGTGTGTGTGTGTGTGTGTGTGTGTGTGTGTGTGTGTGTGTGTGTGTATATAACATATATATAGAATAGCTTTTCACAATTTAGTTGCAATAAATGAGCACCCTGCTGATTTTATAGCTATAAGGAGTCCAAAACCTGTGGTCAGCCAGACCATCAATGACATCATATTGCTGTCGGTCAATGATCAGCACTCTTGTAAGGAATATTGGCCGAGTGTCCTTTCAGCATGCCTCCGTCAAAGCGGGCAACTCCAGCAGTGGCCGACAGCGTCCTATCACGTCAGATCCACTTTGGATTTGGATTATGAGGATGATGTTCTTGACGGTAAAGCTGGTGTGGTGTGAATCAGCTGCAGTGCTGTTGAATATCTAACTCGAAGCTTTTAATACAAACATTAAACCGCTTTACACTGCGTTCCACGTTCTGCTTCATCAGTGCAGCATCAGCGTTCAGTTCTCTGATCTTAATATTAGAACTGCTGACTTTAGTATTATTAACTGACCTGTGAGAAGTGTTTGATACAGATTGAGTGGTCAGGTCCTAGTGCACCATTGTCCTCCTTTCTGTGGATGGCCTGAAACCACAGATCTCTCTTTTTAATGTCCTGGGGTTTGTTTAATTAATTTCCGGATGAATGCAATGCCACGCATTTTATAAAGGAAGTGTGATGGATTAGACGTCAGGAAGGTGACGTGTGGCTCCTCTCATCTGTGGACATCTGAGCGGCAGGTCTCGTCTCCTGAACGAAGCAGTGTTTTTGTCTCATCTGTCTCGGGGTGACCAGCATGTGGCAGGGTTTTTTTTTTTTTTTGCACCATAAAGCAATGACCGTCCCAGAGAAAGGAACCTGAGGACATGAGGTCACCTGTTCTACTGTATGACTGCAGGCAGCAGCAGTGGTCCGCTCTCACGCCGCAGTCGCTGTAGATCATGGGCTCCTTATGCTGTGCAAAAGGAGAACCAGGAGCACCAGAAGACACAATAAGGGATTTTTTGGGAAGGTTTTTCAGGGTGGTGGTGGGGGTTGTTTCCTGTAGGTGCGTGGGATTGGGTGTAATTTAAGGCTTTTACGCTGGGACTTCCTGGGGTTCACACAGAGAGGCATGAGGCCTCCTCAGACTCGGCCTGGCCGTAGCTCATAGCTCCCAGAGGCTTCCTGTTTCCTCCCACTCTCTTCCCACCTTTTATGCAGCCCTCTCGGCCTCTGCGTGAAATATGTTTCCCCTCTTCGCTTTCCTCTTCAAATATGAATTCTTTTCTTCTCTTCCCCTCTTTCTGTCACAGACTTTTCCTATCCTCTTTGTTATAGCCACTGGTCAGCCAGCGTTCTGGACACTACGGTTTGAGTGTTGGGTTCCATTTAGGCATGTAACAACCATGCTTAATACTTAATATCGTAAGCCACTGCTAGGATGCGGGAATTGTCAGGATTTATACGTTTACGTCTGCGTAACGTCTGCAACCGCTTCACCGAAATACTAGTTTGGTGACAGGGATTGTGTTGCCACTGTGTTGATGAAGTGCTGATGATGCAAAATGATGTAAAAAATGAAGACAATTTCAATATTTGTATGAATATGTATGAATTGACCATGATTTGATTAAAAAAAAACACAAAACAGCTCAGAAATCCTGTTGGGAATGGATTCTCTTTGGCTGTGTGAGCCAAAAAAGGAGAGCAAGCCCTGAGCATTAGTGTCATTAGCCCCGCCCCCTCTCTCTGATCAGTCAGAGTCTGCATGCGGAGCATGCATGAGCAGGTACATGTGGTCAGAGCAGTAATCATGTGCGGCGAGGCTGCTTCGGCATCTAAATAAGGTTTCGATTAAGTTGGGAACGAATGACTAGACCACGGTTAGACGGGGACAGGAAGTCTTTGAAATGCGTATGAGAAGTCTGTGATTTACTCTGATCCTGAGTTGCTAAGAGTTAACAGCCATTTTTCCATGTTTGGTTTGGACAAATGGATTTCATGGAGATGCCACTGTGTCGCATGGATTAAATCCTCTGGTATTGATCTAGTCGTCACGCTGACTGCCAGTCTTCATGTGCTGTTAGTTATGTTTCCTGGAACGATCCCTGTGGAGCTGTGTGCTCCTCTGTAGGCCTTCACCTAAGCCAACCTTGAGTCCTGGAGTGCTCTCCTCGTTTTGTTCATGTAAACCCTGGTTGGTCTCCTCCTGTATTTAACTGCCACATACACTGGAACGTTCTGTGCCCTTCTTAAACCCCCCACCCCCAGCGCTGTGGACACAGATCTCCGAGCCGCTGTGTGGAAGCTCTCCGCTTTTGTGCTTTTGGCCATGTCCTCATGGAATGTGACACACTGATAATGGAATGTTAGATTTTTCTTGAGTGGCGCTCGTTGGCTCCGCTTTGCTGGAAAATCCCATTGCTGTGAATTAGGCCATGCCTGAGAGGAAGGCAGTGACAGCAGGCATCTTAATACCAGGCTGAGCCTGGACGTCTGCCCACCTGTGCTAGCTAGTTGGACCTCATTGCGGCGTGACGGCATAATGTACGCCACAGATCTGAAAGAACATGCCGCCGCAACAGCAGGACCAAGAAACAGACGAATGATAATCAGCAGCAAAGTGTTTTCCAACGCGCCGCTGTGAATCTTAGTCCTTCGCGTGGCGTTTAACCCGGGACCGTTTGTACGATTGGCGAATTCTAGGTGTGCGTCTTGGAGAGACTCACACCTCACATCAGCACTGCAGTCACAGTGGAGATTATTGTGATTTACTGGGATTAAAAGGGGGTGGCGTAGTTGTCTGCAGGGACGGAATCTCATTACCCGCTCGGCTTTCGTTTATTTCGGGGGGAAAAAAAGCTGGAAACGCAGTTTCCGTCCCACCTTCCAAACCCTGGCTTGGATGTTTGTGTTTGGTGCGTTTTTGGCTGCGGGCCTTTGACCAGACGTCTGTCTTCTGTTAGCAGGCCACAACACCCTGCTATGTTCCACTCCTGGAATCGGGACGTATATATCTTCAGGATTTTGAAACATCCCTGCTTGCGCTCTCCTGTTTATTGAGTAACATGTCTGTGAGCAATTGACAAAGCTTTTAGTGAGTGCTGTAAATGAAAACCATGCACTGGCCTCGCAGGCCTGCATGGGGTCACCGGCTATTTTCCTGACATGGCACACTTTACCTGCTTGCCAGTAGATTGCATACACAGTTTAGGTTGTTCCGCAAACCAAGAGCTGTACAAGTATATTACAGATAGTAAACATTTCCGTTGCCGTTGGAAAAGAGCACAGGTTCCAGTGCATGTTTACTGCTCTGTCCACGTCTACATACGTAACGTGTCCCTGACCCACATATTGGAAAGAAGAAAATGAGAAACGAGGGGCTGTTTGAGTGAGTCCGTGAGTGCGTCCTGAGGCAGGATAACACATTTACATACCTAAATAATTTTTTTTATTCGCTTTTATAACGTATTGTTATAAATTTCCTTGTCAAGTTAATCATTATAAACATATTTGCATTTATAGTTCAAAAACACTCTGGATCGTCAATTTCCAACCGGATTTCTGAGAGAGTTTAAGTATAAGTTTTGATCAAAATTCATTTTCATACAATTGAATGGTTACAGCTCAAATTTGAGTTGCCTAGAATCTCATTTTTGGTGAATAAAACTGTCAAACTGCAAAATTCTCTCTCTAAACTGGCCTCGGGTTCTGTAGGGTAAACTGTAATTGTGAATGTTGGTCTAGTTAGGTGTTTGTTGTCGATAGCTGGCTACATCTGGACTACTATGATATGCAGACGTCGGTACTGTACTGCTATCTCAAAAGCCCAGCTTTGTTTTCTTGTGATCTCCAGATAAGAGGTTTACTTGTAATTCCACCTATTTTTTCTTTTGATCTCAAGATAATTCCCCCCCCCGATAAAAACAACTTTTTTTCTTGATAAGTCGGATGAACAGAGACACACGGCGTGAGTGTACGGGCCAGGTGTTGTGATTGTGGACAGTGCAGCTGGACGCAGAGGCTTTTCGCAATTACGTTAGTGAATAATCGTACAATGTGTGACTATCGTACAGTGATTTTTGTTGACTCTGATGGGTTGTTTTTAATAATTAAAACAGAGCTGCTCTTTTAAAGGGGTAATGACTGTAATGTGCTATTATATCATTGTATGAGTGGCATAAAATTATCTTAAAATGACATTAATTTTGTTTTGTCGCGGTTGTTTCTGGGACAGGCCTACAATTACACGTAGATGACCTAAAGTACAGCACTGAATTGAGCCGACAGATGACTGGATCTGAATGATTGACCTCACGCACGCGGGAAATAAGCACTGCTGTTAAGGGAAAGCATTTATTATTTGAATTGAATTGTTTTAGAGAACAATAAATATCGACGTTTTATCGTTTGGCGAGGTTCCACCGATGCTCTCTTTATAATGAAACTGGAAGCTACTCTGTTGTTGAACTTTTAAGAAAACCTTCAAAAGTTGTTTGCCGTCATAACAGCATCCGCAACACTACGCTCAGGGATCAAAACAAGGCACCGGTGTTCCTCCTATCAGAGTGAAGTGGGTGGAGATTAGGGAGGGGCTTGTGGTGGGCGTGCACCTACAGTCAGATAACAAAACACTCTGAAATCACTCCTGAACTGGAGGTTGAGGTCTGGGAATTATTAATGCCAAATAATGTGTCCGAATTGTGATTTCGTGTTCGCCCAGTATAATCACTGGTTTGCAGGCCTCTGAAATGCATATCTGAATGGGAGCAGCACCTTCAGCCTAACAGCTGAAATTCATTTGGCTTGATTTTCCCGCCTGTTCCCTCCAAATGTGATTGGGGTGGTTGAGAAATCCAGTGGCCTCTCGACAGGAAACACAGACAATGCCAGTAATGATTGCGAAAAATTGAGAGCTATTTTCCATGATGTCAGGCTCCAGCCCTGAGGTGAACTGGAATAGTTGTAATAGTGTGTATGTGTGTGTACACGTGCATAGCCTCAGAAATCAAATTTCTTGTTCTGAGATTCACCCGGTGTGCTAGACAAGCCCTTGGATGTGTACACACCACTCCTGCCGAAGAACAATGGAATGCCGATGGTCGCCCTACCGCTGGACCCTTTGCGTCCACTACGTGTCCACTGCACAGCCTCTACGTTCATCGGAGGGTGCATGTAAGGAGCGTGGAAATAAAGGACATGGGGTAAAAGCGAGTGAGTGAATGAGTTGGGAGTTTAGAGCGAGATTTATGTGATAGCAGCAGGAATTCGCATTTCTTCCCAGCGCAGCTGAAAGACATTAAGGCCGCTGTGAAGCGGAGCCTCTGGCTCAGGGGAGAGGAAACGGCAGAGTGTGGCACTCCCTCCACAGCGAAAGGTCACCCTGTGTCACCTTGTAGACGCTACCAATGTGTGTGAGAATCCCAGAGACCCACGAAAGCATTTTTATTGGAAAGTCAGAGATCCAGTGTTCAGGTCGCAGAGCTCTCACACTTTAGGTTTCGGGTTCTACGCCCTTTTACTTGCTTTTGGTTTCAGGTTGAGGGATGGTTTGGTAAAAGTTAGGGTTCGTAACGGAGGAGTTGCATTTAGGGACGAAATAGATCGCAGCCGGGCAGCATTATTGATTGGAAGGCAGAAATGGATGATTTGCAAATACTAATATATCGTCACAGTACATGACCAACTGTTGCGGTAGGGTGGTAAGGGCCCGGAGTTGTGTGTTCAATCTCCCTCTCTGGTCCCTGTCTGAGGACTGTGAGCAGTTAGTCAGTTACTCATTATCTTATATGCTTTGTCCTGAAAAGGGTCATGGTGGATCCAGCCTGGAATCATCAGGAATACCCCCTGTACAGGACAGGAGTCCATTACAGGGTACCACACATACACATACACATACAATTTGGCAAGGCCAGTTCGCCTACCATGTGCAATTTTGGGAGAGCAACTGGAGTACCCTGAGGAAATCCACATGGGGACACGCCAAACTGCACTTAGGTTTAAATATTGGGAGAGGATATGTCAGGATATCGGAGCGATGCTGATAATGGGATTATGGGACATTGTCCGACAATAGTTTAACAAAAATGATCATTACACAGATGTTTGACGTAGAGTAAATTTCTTAAGAGCTGATGCTAAAACTGTGAGAATTGGGGGCTGAGAAACAGGTTAAGAAATGTCTTCATGAAAATATCTGTCCCAAATGTCCCTCACAAACACGAGCTATATACACACACGCATCTGTGTGTGTGTGTGTCAGCCTCCTGCAGCGTGTGCACATGTGGCATTAATACTGGGATAAATGCTTTCACTGTTTAGTCCTGCTTTTGGACAAGATTGCAGAGGAGAGACATGGTTTTGTCTCTGAAAATAGTCTCGCTCCAGCTACCCTTTTCCAAGTGTCTCGCATGGAACAACGGCGAGAGGGATGCTGCAATGTTGCTGTAATCTCTACGTAACGAGAGCACGACTGAGAAACGCTCTTTAAACGAGCCGTTCTGATGCCAGACTCTGTCTCTCCCTCCATTCACTTGCAGGCGCTCATGCATGGCTTATAACGAGTGTGGTTAGGTAACCGTTTGAATAGCCAATTATTCAGGAATGCTGCTGACCTGCTTTTCCTGGTGTCAAGCGAGGTCTGTGTGTCTATTGTCTTTGCAGGAAACAGGCAACACTGCTTCCAAACCTTGCTCTTTTAGTTTGGGTTCTAGATATTTCGAGCAAGCGCGAGACCTATTCCCACATGTTTTCATTTGACACGGACACATTGGAACTCGTATGATGCTTCATTCTTGGGCACTGAGGCAGGAGCTGAACGCTCAACGTTGAATTGCACGGTGCTGTCTGGACCTGTTCTACATGCGAAACCCAGACATTCTTCATCTCACTCAACAACCACAACCTCCGTGCAGGAGAGTGGAGAACCCTTCAAGGGAAGTTCAACAGTTCTGGTACATTTCTGCAGAAGGATTTGGACAGGTTTGCTGTGAAATGTGCTGCTCTTGAGCTCTTGGAGCATGATGTTGATGCAGCACGATTATTAACATTATGCATATGCCTCTGGGCACATTCATCTGGCTTCAGTAAACAAAATGATGTGATTACAGAATGACCAAATTACTGCAGACTGTTAAGACATGTTGCACAGAAGCTTCATGCACATGACAGCTGAGTGAATTATCATATATGGACACTGTTATTGGTCTGTGTCAGACGTGTAACTTTACAGTAGAGCTGCGGTGAAATATCGATTATATGTATATGGGGATATAAACAGAGTGGGATACGGGCTGAGCGATATATCTATTTATATCTGTATTTGGATATAAACAGAGTGGTATACGGGCTGAGTGATATATCAATATTTATATCTGTATCCGGATATAAACAGAGCGGTATACGGGCTGAGCGATATATCAATATTTATATCTGTATCGGGATATGAACAGAGCAGGATATGGGCTGAGCGATATATCGATATTTATATATATATCGGTATATGAACAGAGCGGGATACGGGCTGAGCGATATATCGATATTTATATATATATATATCGGTATATAAACAATGCGGGGTACGGCTGAGCGATATATTGATATTTATATCTTTATCAGGATATGAACAGAGCCGGATACGGGCTGAGTGATATATCGAAATTTATATCTGTATCGGGATATAAATACAGTGGGATATGTTCTGTTTCAGTTTTCTCCTCTTCTCTGCTCCACCCCTGTTCGTGGTGTCATGCGCACTATGGAGGGGACATAGACTTATAAAGTGTATAAAGAAGAAAAGAAAATCAAATTTCAGTGTATTTAAACATAGTGAGGATGAAAGAAGGGTTTCTCGATTAGTCCTACTCGTATTTTTCACATCATATATTGTCGTAAAAAACACCATTCAGCAAAAATGTATCAGGATAAGATTTAAAGGCCCAGTGTACAGCTAAAAAAAGGCAAAATTTGGACACCAAAGGCTCCTTGGCTTGATATGTTTGTGGCAATGTTTGATTTTGGGCAAATGTTCATCTTCGTGCACATTCTACGAATTTCCATTTCGGATCTAGACGTCAGTTCGAAAAACCAGCTCACAGTCCCACCAAAGCTTTCTCACACATTCCTCGTGTTTGCTCTGGGCTTTACATGCAATTGACCAAGTGGTGGAGGGGAACCTTATCAGAAGATTAACCTCAAAGCAGATGTTTTTCCCCTTGATCCCGCCAAGACCCAACAGCAGTGCACTTGTTGAAAAGTGTGCTTAATCAGGTAATCTGAAGCAGAAACGTTCCTGTGTGTACTTTTTTTTCCCCCCCTCTTCATTAGAAGGCCATGATCTCAGTTCACCTCAGGCCTGCTTCTTTTTGTCCTTTAAGCAAACAGTTCTCGGCTCTTGAAACTCTCGGCTACTTCAGAGGCTCCTTCCGGCTGCTCGAGTGCCCTCAAAATGGCATAATCATTACCTTCACACCCGTAGGCCTTTCTACATGTGAGCCTTCAGCGTCCTGGCTGTCGGCGCTCCTTCCTGTCGGTAGCGCTCCCCAATCAGCTGCTGAAACCTGACCTCGTCTCTCACGGCACTCTGAATTATTGATCGCGGGTCCGCTGGAGGAAGGTAGGGGAGGATTGCTTTACATGGAAACGGCACCACGCCCGCACAAACATCTGGTCCGTGGCCCCGTTTCACTGGCACATACAGCGAGGGTGAGGGTTTTTATGACCTTGGGTTTAAACGACTCCGTCTCTCTCCCTGCGTTTTTTCTGAGTCGCATGGAAACTGTGCATGTTTAACCATCTGAAAGTATGATAGTTGTCACCATGAATATCTAGTATCAATTCATATGAAGTAATTCAATATTTAATCGAAATGTAGATGGTGCTCTCACCCCACATCACACTCAATGCAATGCTGGCTGAGACGCGTCACTTTGCAGCTGAAATTTTAAATGAAAACATCACTTTTGGTCTAAATTTTGTAAAAATTCTCATTTGAGAACATATCTGTAGATCAATGTTCAGCTAAAATATATTAGGATATAATTTTTTTGTTTCAGCCCTATTGTGTTGTGAAGTGAGGCCTCCATGGATGCCCATGACCCTATTGTTGTCACTGGGTCACTTTTGGTAGGTCCTGACCACTGTAAGCTTGGAGCACCCTACAACAACTGCCAGATGTTTTTGAGATGTCCTGACCCAGTTGTTCCAGACGTTGTGAATTGGCCTCCTTATGCTCGTTTGTTTTTCCTGTTTCCAGAACTGACTCTTCACTTACTTCTAATACAGTGCATCTCAACCCTGGTCCAGGAGGCACCGCGGTCCTGGATTTTTTTGAATTCCCTGCTTTGACATGCCTTATCAATTTCGAAAGGTCTCATTTAGTTGAATCGGGTGTTGTGGGAGCAGGGAAAGCTCCAATATATAGATCGCAAGGTTCCTCCTGGACCAGAGATGAGTAGCACTGGTCCCGACTGCTCCAGAGGTGCCACTGTAACCGCTGACGGGTGAAGTAATATTGCGGGGGATCTGTGTATGCCGTAATAGCCTGCCAACGGAAATAGACAAGTGCATGCATTCTTAATCCATTATGATCCTTTCCCGTTTTGAGTTGAAGCTGCAACGTTCTATCAATGCATAACAATGCATTGGTGCTCTTTTCCTTTTGTCTTTCCTCAACTGCTGTTCTGTGGCTTTCAAAGTGCAGGCCTGCTCCAGTGAAACTTTGCCCGCCCACCCAATCTTTGTTTGACACTGCTGCGATTGTGCAATGTGGAAAAGGCCTGGGAAGCAGTTTTTCACCTCGCCCCCAGGGCCACATTATTACACAGAGATGGTGTAACAGTAATAGTGCCAGATGCTAGCCAGGCCTTGTGCTCTGGGATCATTTTGCAATCAGTAAAAACACACTGAACCACTGAAGCTAGATTTAAACGTCACCGCGAATGACCTACAACCCGAACCGATGCGTGCGAAGTTTCAGCCCGAGTGCCGCGTGCATGCAGATTACCGGTGCGGTATAACGTGGTATCTGTGTATACACCCCTTCTCCCTGAACGTACATCTTGTTAACGCGTGCGCCTCGCTCTGACTCTGGCCGCCTGAGCTGTAGCCTGGCTGTTCTTCAGCTTCTACGTGAAACGAATGCTCGTGTGAATAAATCATCCTAATTAGGCTGGCTGCTGTGTGCTGCTTGTGTAAAATGATCAGTCAGGGCTACGCTGCCGAGCACTTGCTTACAAACTAGCTCCAAACCCAAGGAGGGGGTGGTTGGACGGTCCTCATCAGTGTCCAGTGGGAACAAAAGATGGTGTTTGGTGACGACTGCTGTGCTGAAACCCTTTCACAGCATTGTCTCCGTGCCTTCTGAGCTCTGTTTTTGCTCCTATTGTCTCAGGTATTGTTAGCGAGCACACAGATATATGCTTACGGCCATGATACCCTGAGAACGCCTTATTCCGTTTTATTTCAAAAGCTCAGGAGGGCTGGACAATGGCAGGACATAGGTGGATGGATGTTAGGGATGTAACTATGCATATTGTATACTTAATGAGACAATCACATTTTGTCCCCGGAAATTGAAGCGAGACACCATAATCAAATAATTAAAAATGAATTGTGATTTTTTTTTTTTTGTTGTTGAACAGCGATGGATGGATGGATACATCGATACAGGGTTCTCTAGTGATTAAACTCTTGGAACATTTAACTCTTAATCCCGGAGATCCATGTTTGTTGCAGTAACATGCTGTTTTCTAGGCTTTACAACTCAGGATCAGAGTAACCTACAGACATGAGACACACATAAATGACCTCTAAAAGTGTTTTTCCAGGACATTTTAGGATTTTGTTTGGTTTGGTTTGTACTGTCAGGTATTACAGGCCAATATTCTCATGATGTTTGGTGTCTCATGAAAAATATACTTGTACATCTCAGAAAATTGTAATGTTGTAAAAATCATACAGAATGTTGGTCAGACTTTATATTCCTTACATGTATAGTGATGTATTTCATACCCTGCTTTTTACTGTTCGCTCAATCAGAAATCCAGAATGACTTTATTGCAATATACAAATTTGAGGTTTGATTAAATTACAAATCAGTATCTTGAAAAACTGGAAATATTACTTTACATGTAACGAATATAATATCTATGACGATTAAATTTGAATGATTAACAATTTGTTTCACAATAGTAACATTTTCGGAGATACACGGTTACCGATTGAGACTTCCGGCTTGTTGTTGCTTGTGTAAAATGACCAAGGGTTTTCTAAAGTGTTTGACCCGTGCGCGCAACCCGGTGGTACGAACATGTCCGAGATCTGAACTACTTCCACACAGCGGTTCCAGACTGTAACCTGATACTACTGGACTCCTGCGTAACAGCAGTGGTGTCATCTGCCATTCATCGTCTTGGTGGGGGCTTCTCAAATGGATTTGATGAGGTGTTGGATGAGTGTCAAGTCATGGGTAATAAGAAGAGGAGTCTGGGAGGCAATTTGCACTTCATTATTAATGACCGTGCTCATCTCCAGACAACAGTTCCGAAGCTGGAGAATTTGGGAGGCACAAAAGTGTCCTCTCGGAAGCATAGTAAACCAAACACACTGCCTGGCTTCCGTTTGGGGACAGCTTTCCAGAAACGAACTGTTATATGAGTGGGTTTGATGGTTTACAATAAGTGAGTCACCGTAAACGTTAAAGATGACATTAATTAAATTTTTCATTAATTAGCCTTTAGAACCGTAGGCCAATTTTATGGGTTGTTTTCGTAGTTTGACATACTTTTATTCTCCAAAACATTAGAAAAGTATTTCTAGGAGACAGATATTGTTATAATATGGAATTAAATATTTATTTGAATTAAGAATTTGACCTTGTTTTGATAAATTGTAGGCTCAAGGCTCTTATTTGTGTTTGAGAGTGTTTTTGAGCTGAAAATGCAAGAATGTAGGACTTTTTTTGTAAAGAGTGGATTGATGAGGACATTTTATAATAGGTTCTTCGTAATACTTGATCGTAGTCCAAGTAAAATAAACAACCTGAATTTTTTTTGTGTATGTATGTATTGTTATTATGCTGTCAGGACTTTTATTCTGAAATTTGAACACTGCGTGAGAAAAAACGCAGCTCAAACAGCCCCTCTGTTCTCATTTTTCTCTTTAACCCAATATTTGATGAGTGACCGTCAGCCCCGCCCCCTCTCGTTATGCAGGTTGAGCATGTATGTGGACAAAGCAGTAAACATGCACTGGAAGCTCTTTTGCTATTTAAATTGGGATTTAATTCATTTGGAAATGAGTGAGTCACGTGATGCTTGCATGTTGAAGTTCGTGTATCATGTCTGTAGGTTTCTCTGCTCCTGAGTTGTGAAGTCCAGAAAAAGGCATGTAACTGCCCACAACGTGCGGCTGTCTGGAGCAAAAACACAGTTTTAATATGTGCTTTTAAACAGTACTGCTGTCGTCTGGCATCACCGAAAAACAATCATGTCGATATTTAGGTTATCGTGCGTCCCTTTGTTCGTGTTAATTGTTAAAGCTTAACAACAAATCGCACGGTGTCCCTAAACTTTTGACAGGCAGTGTATAGCTCCTCTGAATTGCTGCAGCTTGGTTCTCAGTTAACGTCTCCTCTCTCATGCTGCAGTAACCCAACACTCCTTCACTCTGCGTATTTCACGTTGGGTGTAATTAAGCCGATGTGCGCGGCGGGCCTCAGAACTGGTTGTAGCTGCTCGAGGCCTATTTGCAGTTTAGGTTTCATGGCTGAAACGCAGGAATCCTCTTCCAGGGTGCTGGAGTAGTGAGGTGTGTGTGTGTGTGTGTGTGTGTACATTTACTATTTCTCAGAAAGGAGTTTAGTATTTAGAAATATTTAGTGGGTTATTGGTCAGGTACCATATTGATGTGACCTCGATAATTTTGCTGACCCGATATTATCCATTGTGTTTAACTGAGCCAGTCACACTGTTCCGTTCCCTCGACAGTGCCGTCCACCCTGTAGGAAACGAGTGCGGTGGGTTCTTCCATACACACAAAGCAGACTAACTCCCCCTGCCCCCGCCGTTCAGCAGACAAGTCAAACTCCCGGTATAACCACAGTAACCTGGAACACACTTTTCATAGTCTGCTGTAGTCTACTGCTGCTGTCGTAGTCTTTGGCATCTTTTATGAAAGAGATACAAGCGCATTACAGAGTGTTGTCCGTTTTAGAGAAAAAAACGTGTCACGAGTGGGTTCTGGTCATGCACACGGTGATCCTAGTGGATTTGTTTCAAAGCCGCATTCCGGCTCCGGTGCTGGAACATTTTCTGAACCAGTGATGAGAACACATTAATGTGAGTGTGCCGGTGTTACGTTGTGCTGCCCATTTATATGTGCACTGCACTCCCCACAAATGCTTTAATGTTTTAAAGGGTATTTTTCCTGATTATTTTCCTTGAGGGCTGTATACAATATGATTTTGTCACCTCGGTTACCTTGTTTTTACCCTCACATTGTGATTTTAGGCTTTAACATCCTACCTGTACAGTACTTCTGCTGGGAGCATTTTCTGATACGGTGCTGTTGGTATATAGAAATAGCCGACCTACAGTTTATTTTAGGCAGCTTTACCTTTAAATACACACTGTAGAGCATAAGTTTGAGGACGTTGTTTAAAAACAGTGGTTTGATTTTGTTTTATTTTTACTTACGATATTTAACGATTTTATATATTGTAATGTTTAAATATTCTTCTCATATCACTGCATGAATGGTTATAAAACGATACTCATTGTTTATTGCAATTATTTCTGGGACGATTTATCGTCCCCCCCCCCCCCAATATAGTTACCATGACAGGCCTAGTATTCCACAAGTCCTCGCAAAGATGGTAATATGAGCATGTAGCTGCGGGGGTTCTGTGGTTTCTGGAAGGTAGTGCAGCTGGAGGTGTCTCTTTCATGTGTACGGACAGGCACGACAAGACGAAGGGCGGCGCTGCGGCCACTCCCTTCACTTGTAGCAGCCTGTTGGGTAATGAAGCGCCGCTGTCAGGGGGATCATCTGTCTTCAGACCAGGCTCAAAAGCCAAACATCGGAAGGCGCCTGAAAAATGTGCCGTGCACTTAAAGCAACACTAACCTAATACAGTCCTCCAAGCCAAGCATGTGCGCAATGGGAAACAGAGGGGCTCTTTGTTCACACAGTGTGTGGAAAATCATAGTGCCTTCCCCTCCACTCAGTGCTGATTTTACCTTTTTTTTTCTCTTTCTTTTTTTCTGCACTGGCCCGACGATGTGTTTATTTCTTTTTCATCCAAATTTAGCACGCTATCAGAAAACCGGTCGTTAAGGTATCGCTCCGAGGGTCTCTTTGGGGCATTGCTTAACTTGTGTTTGCATTTACGTTTTCAGCATCCAGAGGTCCGGACACGTTAAATGAGTTTTCCCATTTGTTCGTTGCACTAATTAAGGCCAGCAGAAAAGGTTTCATGTTGCAAAAAACCCCAAAAAAACGAATCAGTTCTGTTTGATCCACGGCGTTACAGGAGGGTTAAATATAGTGCTGCCATAGACCTGCGTAAGCTGTGTCAATTGTGTAAGCTGACTCTACATGGCCTGCTCTGGCTGGGCCTCAGCTTTGTTCCTGCTCTGAATGCGGCCCGGCGCTTCTCGCAGCTTCTGCACCGCTGGTCGGGGATTTCTCATCAGGAGCTGCGTATAGGCCTAATCCTCACCCGTTCCGCTCCAGTCCCCCTCACGCGTCAGTGAGTACCGGGGGCACTGAGGCCTGTGCGAAAGACATGTCCGCCTTAAGAGAAAAAGGAGGAGAAGCGGCGACGGAGAGAAGCGGCCTGCCGTAAATTCGTCCTGGCTCCTGTGTGCTCCAAGTGGAGGAGGGGGATCGTCAAGGTTAGCAGGTGACAGCAATAGTGTCCTCAATCTAGCTGAGGCAGCGGTACACGGAGAAGAGCTTTCATGTGATAAATGACCTGCCCAGCGCTCCTTTAAAGGAGTTGTTTGTTGAAAAATCACGTTCGTGATTCTCCCCTCACCCCAAATGCAGTTAGTCAGCTGGTGAGTTTGATGTTTGAGGTATGCTTAAGAGCTGATCTCTCTGATGCTGTGTGAAATACAGTTCAGAGGAGAAAATGTACCTGTGCGTGACGGACGACACCAGGACACACAGGCTACGATGGTCTCATATAAATAAACGATGTGAAACTGTGTCCCACACTACTGCGGTAAAACATTTATCCAGGATTCGCTTGTTTGCCGTACCGCGGGATTAGTCTGCTCTGTGTGCATGGACGAACCCACTGCCCTCGTTTCCTACAGGAAAGAGGTCACCTCGGACAGAGAACAGACGAGAGAACAGAAGAGCACGACCGGCTCAAAGGCACACAATTAAACACAATGGGAATGATCACAGTCATCGAATTGTGCAGTCACGTCTGTTCATTGTGCGATAAGTCCGTCATAAATATTGGGACGGGCCTTGCGTGCAGTGAGAGGAAAAGGGAATATTCCGTTTTTCTTACCGCTCGTTTTGGTGTCTTGCTGCCAGCTGGGTGTGTGTGCTGAATGAGAATATGGTGAGGCCCGAGGTGAGCCGGCTCCTCAGGGCTTGGTTGGAGAAGCAGACAGCCGGCTGCCTTCACCACCAACCTCGGAGCATCAGCTCCCTGCCTCAGATTTGTAAACAAAGCCGCCGCGACGGCTTCGTGTCCCCGCTCATCGGCCCCACCCTGCCCACTGCAGCCTTCAGCTAGTCCCGGATCAGCTGTGCTGAAATCTGTGCTGCCTGTGAGTGAAGGCCAAATGCAAATTGTGGAGGAAAACAGTTCTTTGAGATCCGGTGCCGATGCAAATGCCGGTTTTCCCTCTCTGTTCGTATCCCAGATACGTAACTATGGTAACCAGCCGGGTCTCACTGATGCTGCTCTTTTACACGAATCGGAGCCTTGGCTCGGAAGGTCACCGGAAACGCAGGAAAGGTGGCTTAGTATTCGGAGATGGGAATTGTGTGGGTGTGAAGTCGGGTTGATTGACGGGCTCTGCTTCAAGCCTGACGGTCTCTGTTTTTCTCAGAATGGAAACGCTGCCTCGCACGAACTCGTGTTTATACGTTTGACTTTTGAAAATGTCACCACTATTTTTCTATCGATTATTCTATCGACTATTTTATCGATAAGGAGACTTCTCTAAATGACTACCTTTTATTTGACTTCATAGTAAAAATATAAAATGCTGTCAACTTAAAATATTTTTTTTATGTTTTTTTTTTCATTGCCATCAATTACATCTAATAACCATTAGTCATTCTTACTGTCCATAATTAGATCATATTATGATTTTTATCACTTAAATTTGATCATTTTTCTGTAACTTTTACTTTTTACTCTTATTTTTATGATAATTTTTGATTTGTTTACTTCTGTTTATTTTGACTTTATTTACTTTATTATATATAATATGAGTGAAATTATTTAAAATGCTTATTCTTTTGTCCTCATTTTTTTAAAATAAAACATTTAAGCCCTTTTCATTTAATTTCCTATTAAACGCTTATTAAATTTAATTCTTAATTTCTCTTTTCAATCCCTTTGGCGTGTAAATGCTCAGCTGCATTGGAAATGAGGGGCCTCAATGTATCTCAGAGTGAAAATAAAGGTTGATTTAACTTTATTCTATTACATTCTACAGTAATACAATACAGTATGAAGTAAGGATTTGCTGTGTTGTTGGTCACATCTGTAAAATATAGATAAGCTGTGCTGTTCCCAAATCTTACTGACTGACTTGACCTTCTGTACACTAAATTCATTTCTGTGTGTGTGTGTGTGTGTGTGTGTGTGTGTGTGTGTGTGTGTTTGTCTGCAAGTCTGCTCTAAATTGAGATTAGAAAATGAGTGTGATCAGAGGGAGTCTCGCCGAGATAAGACCAGTCATTTCCCTTCAGCTGCAACACAGTTTCCAGCCCTTAAACACTGCGTCTGGATCCTGTGACACTTAACCTTTAGAACCCGAGACCAATACCAGATATTGATATTTTCAGGAGATCCTAGGATACTCAAATTTGTCTTAATTTGAGATGTAAATATGAAAAGAATTTGTATGAATTTTTTGTTTGTTTAAATCTGACTTGGAACTGGAATCTGCTTTGGCATTTTAACTGGGATTTTATTCATTTAGAAACCAGTGAGGTTTCTGTGTTTTGCTATGATATGTCCATCATGTCTTTGGGTTACTCTGATCCTGAGTTATGAAACCTAGAAAATGGTTTTTGCTATGGTACTCTGGTCTTTATCTCTCTGCTTTGGTAGAAATAATGGTTATTGTTGTCCAGGGACGGCTTTCAGCTAGATTCGGGGGCGAGCTTTGCTGTGAGGATTTGATTGCATTCAGTGAGAGCATTGAATGAGTTCAGGATGTTGGACAATAATCGCCCCACCTCATCCCCAACTCCAGAGCTTCCCAGGCGGCCGGAACAGGCAGCTGGACTGAGTTACCCACCTCTGACGGGCCGTACTTCTCTACAGGGACTTCACAAGCTGAATGCGCACTTGCACATTTGTGTCAGCAATGGGTGCAACTTAAAGTAGCTGCATGCATTCATTAGAAGGTGTTAACAAGTATTTGTTCGTATCACGCGCTTGTATCTTGTCGGTATGTGCTCGCAACGGTTCGCCGGCATGCCGAATGTAATTGGTTCCCTGTAGAGAACCTTGGTGACTAAATTTCGCCCACATTAAAATGTGAATGAACTCAGGAGGGGTCTGAACAGCAGCGGTAGCCCCCCTCTCCAGTTAATTATAGGTATGTATGACTATGTGTCCAGCGTATGGGGAGCCCCCTGAATGAATAATGCAGGACACTCCAGCAGAGCTCGGCCGCTGCTCTGGCTCTCCCTCTGTCTGCCCACATGCCTGTAAATTATGGACACGATTCAGTCCAGGACAGCGTCCGTATGCATCAGCTTGTGCAGTCATATTTCAGTGCGGAGGTCATGCAGTCTTCCTATTGACTCTCTGCTCTGCGCCATGAAAGAGCACACATTCCGTAATGCTCTGCAGCCTCCTCCCCCCTGACACCCCCTCCCGTCTCCTGTAAATATTGTGGAGACTGTTGTTGTCTCCCTCCCCCCAGTAGCCATTTTTTGTGTGTGTGTGTGTGTGTGTGTGTGTGTGTGTGTGTGTGTGTGTGTGTGTGTTGTGTGTGTGTGTGTGTGTGTGTGTGTGTGTGTGTGTGTGTGTGTGTGTGTGTGTAACAAACAGCCTCAGCTGAGCCCGTGTGGCCTTGGTTTACATTTCGCTCTTATCTCGCTTGGCGGAATAATGCCCGCTTTCCTGCACAGCCGAGTACTGGTTTGGCCCCTTTGATCTTAAGAAAGTAAAGCATGTAATAAATGTTTGTTTATATATATATATATATATATATATATATATATATATATATATATATATAATGTGTGTGTGTGTGTGTGTGTGAGAAAATAAATGCCAAAAGTCTCGTTGCACTGCTGAATGTCAGAGCTTGGATGACCCGACAGTGGGCAGTGGTCAGGAAACCTCCCCCCCATTGCAAAGAGTTAGTTTATTAGTATACAACCTGTCTTTTGCTGACCAGCTGTTAAAATAACTGGAAAAGACGTCCAGATGATCCATATCTCCATTTTCGTGCATTTGACACCACTGTGGGAACCGCAACTTGCCAGCTGTTAAGCTCCGCCCACAAAAACCATCCTCTACTGGTCTACACAATTAAATACATTTGATCGAATTTGATTTAACATTTGGTAAATAAACAAAACCATTCATAAAAGGATTCATAAAACCAGTATAACAAACCAATTATGAGGTCATAAGAGGCTCACAGCCAATCAGCTTCTTGTGTCGTTACTGTACGCAGATGGTGGTTGTTTATAATATGATATGGCATCTTTTTTTGATATGCGTGTTGTGTCGCATTTCATTGGCCCACCCGTTGCTCTTTGGGACGGCCTTGTTTTCCTGTGAAGAGACCTTCCAGCCGAAGCCGTTTCTGTGCTGTGGGTTTAATTAGTTTCTGTGCTGCATTTTTGCGGCGCGCCGATGAAATGTGGACCTAACACTCGCTGGTTTGCGAGGAATCGCGGTGTGCCGAGCAGTTCAGTACGGAAAATCTACCGAGATGTCATTATAACAGAACCTGTCTTTGCACTCTTGCTTCAGTGGAAAGCTTCAGAAGCAAAGGGTTATTTTTGGAGATGCTGTGCTGGCCCCAGGGTACACACACACACACACACACACACACATATCCGTACACATCTATGCTCACTCACCCATTGGTGGATAGGGATTCAGGACACGGTGGCTGCTCATGGCTCTCTCACTCTCGCGCTCTTTCTCACTTGCTCCCTCACTCTCACGCTCTTGCTCTGAAATAGGTTGACAGGTCTGACCTTGATGGGAAATAGATGCTTCTTGAAGCTGTCGCTTAACATTATTTCAGCCTCGTCGATCTCTTTCTAGACATTTAATTTCTTCCAAAAAGAGTTTTCGCCGGCCTTTCTAAAATTAGTTTCTCAGCACACTTCCCAGCGGCCATGCCAGGCCAGAGTCCAGCAGGTTCGTCTCAAAGTTCACCGTCTTGCGGTGCTTGTTCTTAAGCTAAGGCCGAACCGCAGAGTCAGCTGATCCAGACCGGCTGCAATGAAATGATATCGATTTCTTTAATGAAAGGCTTTGAGCTGCATGGATCTTTTAATGCTGCATGCCTTCATTGTTTGGCTCAGCAGGGTGAAACTCAGTGCGGGTCAGTGAGGTCATAAGCCTTGCCCCCCCTTTCGCTGATCAGCCGGAGTCTTTGTGCAGGTGGAGGCATGGACAGAGCAGTAAACATGCACCGGAAGCTCCTTCGGCATTTAAAGTGGGAGTTGATTCAGTTGGAAACGAGTGGATTTCAGCTGAATTCTGAGCTTGATTACGCACTGATAATTCATCAGGCCAGAAGCAGTGTTTAGATCTAATCCTGAGATATGAAGCCTGGAAAACCGCATGAACCTGCCCTGCAAATCTCTGTTCTACGAGTTAAAAAGGAAACTAGTTTCTATTACATAATCAGATGTATTGTATTAAATTTGTATGTTTATTATCGTCCTGTTATCATACTCAGTTTCATCGGGAGGTCTGATATTGTCTGTGGTTTCTGCTGTAGCTCTTGTTGTTTGTGTCGTTTATCTGACTGACAGGGCGTTCGCTAGACTCTCATGTAGGAGTCAGCATGGCTTGGTCCACGTGCAGCTGGAGCCCAGTCGTTAGAGAAGCTGCAAGGTCAGGGAGGTCTCGAGTTATGGTGTAACGGGAACGAGCAGCGGTCAGATTTGGGCAGATATGGTTCACAATGCAGCAGTCAGACGTGTAAATTCTGTTCATTTTGACATCTGAAACAGAGGCACTTTGTAGATAACAATATCTACGAAAACATTAAACAGGATTGGTCTTGGTCTGTCTCTCTCATTGCCTGTTTCCCCTCTCTCTCCGTCTGTGTGTGTGTGTGTGTGTGTCTCCTGTGGCCTGATGCTGATGTGCTGGTCATTGCTATGCTGCTCACAGCCTCCACTAACCTGCAACCCCCTCCACGCTTCCAGCGCGTTAACCAGCTTTGCACAGCGGCCGAGATGCTGCCCGCCGTGCCGACATTTTCACAGCGCTCCATCTCCTCGGAGAGAAGCGTCCAGCCGAGCCGGGGGCCGGGCACAGCAGTGGACGCCGTGTGAATGCAGGAGCTGTGTTTTAATCACATTAATTGTTTTGTTAAATGGACAAAAGTCATAGAGAAGACGTGCCGCCTGCCTTTAATGTCTCCCTCTGTTCTGCTTTAACGACACCAGCAGCTGCAGTGTGTGTGTGTGTGTGTGTGTGTGTGTGTGTGTGTGTGTGAGAGAGACTTAATTGGTGTGTCTCATCGCCAGGCGAGGAGTATATAGCCTGTTGGGAATGGTGCAGCTCCAGAGGTTGAATGAAAAAGTATTTAATTGGATCTGCAAGAATATTTCTTTTCTTTTTTCGTTTCCTCCCTCTTTCTCTTGCTTTCTCTCACTTTTTTTCTCCCTCTACCTTTTTCTCCTCTTTTCTGTCTCTCGTGTTTGTCTCTCTTCTTTGATGCTCTTCTTTAATCTCTCTTGCTCTCGCGCTCACTCATATCCTCTCTCAGTATCCTTCTGTCACTCACATTCTCTCATTCTTTCTCGCCCTTTCTCGCTCTCTCGGCCTTGTTTTCCCTGCCACGCTCTCTCTTATTTTTCCTGTCGTATTCCCCTTCATCTTGCTGTTCTGAATGTTGTCCCTGGGTGGCGCTCTTGAGCCCACTCCACAGTGTGACCGACTCTGTCCTAGTTAGTCCAGCGGTGTTCCCGAGAGGCTTCAGCACTGATCAATTAGCGGCATCCTCTTAATGCTCTATTTTTAGAGCGGGGAGACGCTCTCTAATGTGTGTTTGTCTGCTCATCACCGAGATGCACTATAATCATCATTTTACTCCCCGTTTTAGTCCCAGAAGCTTCCGTATCTCATTTAATCTGAACGGATGCTGATTCCGGAGCAGATTTATCCTGTGCATGGACATGCGAGTGAGAGTCCTGTGAAAAAATTGGACGGAGAGAGAGAGAAAAATAGCCCGGACTACTGCCGCTGTTCAGCTTCCTTTCCTGCTCCGGATATATTTCTGGTGATGCTTCAACATCGCGTGAGCTTGTTGCTGGGGGCCGGCGTGTGATGTTTTCTAACATGGCTTGCCGTTATGTCATTCGTTTGCTGCTTGTGCCTTTTCTCCATCTCTCCCTCCCTCTCACTAGCGCTCTCGTCTCTTATTTATCCTTCTCCACCGTGCTGGAAGATCAATCCACGGCCCCTATCGCCCGCAATTAGATTTAGTAATGCAGCAACCGGGATCCATAATGTTGCGAAATCCATTAGCAGATGTGATCAGGAGCTCGCGTCCACCTTCACTCACTCCGAGCGCTGATTAGATCCCACAGCAGCTGCTCCTCTGATGCATGGGTATGCATTTACAGCGGTGGTCCACAATTACACCGTGATCAGCTTGACCACTCACTGTCCTATTTATGAGCTTCTCTGGATTTGTCTTTTGGTACTGATGCGGTCTAGGACAAGTACTGCATCTAGTCGTAGATGTGTGAGGTCTAAATTTACATTTCGAACCAGAAAGCAGTTTAGTGGGATGTTTTGATAGGTTGATGTACTTTTTATTCACCAAAAAATGCGTTTAATAGTTAAAAAAATTAGGAGAATTTAAATATTTGTGATTTCCATTCAAAATTTCAGGACTTTTATTCAGAAATTTGAACTCTGTAAGGAAAAAGAACAAGTAGCTCCTCCCTTCTCATTTTCCTCTATAACCCAATATGTGGGTCAGTGACTTCATTAGCCACGCCCCCTCCCACGGATCAGTCGGCGTCTGTATGCAGGTTGCGCATGTACATGTGGACAGGGCAGTAAACATGCACTGGAAGCCCCTTTGGCAGTTGGAACGGTTAATTGTTGAAACATATAAGGATAATTCTGTCCATCATGTCTGTGGGTTACTCTGATCCTGAGTTACGAAGCCTAGAGAATGTGCCCTCAGCACATGGATCGCTGTGTACGATTGATTACTAATAGATTCTGAATCAGATTGAATAGAATCTTGAGATAAAGTGATTCGTTCGGAATGAAATGACTCGCTTGAGGTCACGGAGGTCAGGTGCGTTTACTCGGAGCAGAATGTTCTGTGTAGCCGAGAGAGTTTACAGTTTGGATCTAAACGAGGCGGGACTTCATTGCACCTCCACACACACACACACACACACACACACACACACACACACACACACACACACACACACACACACACACACTGATTGCTGGCGCCGTTTGTGAATCGCTGAGCAGGCCGTGTGAGCTGAGGCTGCTGCTCAGTACAAACACACTTATCTGTGGCGTGCAGGTGCTGTTCCCTGTCACTCGCTCTTCTTTCTGACCACCCACAGATTGCTACGCACACACACACACACACACACACACACACACACACACACACACACACACACACACACACACACACACTGACCTGCTGAGTTTTCCTGCCAGTAAACCCCGAGACTGCTGAGCCATTGTAATAAAGATGACAAATGGGACAGTAATCTTAATGATCGTTTAAACTGCTGATATTAGGCAGGCTTTCTCCCGGTAATAACCCATTAATAATTTGGACCACTGCCATCACACAACTCGCTCCGCCAGTGTTTGGCACCACTCTGCATCAAATTAAAGATGCAGCTCTATTTACCAAGACCTTCCACTAAAGTGCTAACACGTCTGATGGCGCGTGTACAGTGGATTGTGGCCATCCTGTATATATTTAACCCTTTCGTGCATGAATTATGACAGTGACAGCTTTGTGTCTGTGTGTTGTTCATGCGTCCACTCGAGTGATCCTGCATTAACAGCTCAAAGAAATCATGTAAATTTCCCCCCCAATTTGGACCCTCCCCGTGTTACGTACAGTGCTCCCGACAGTAGTCGGGTGAAGACGAGCTTCTCCGTTGTGTATCAACCGTTACCTCTAGTCAAAGTGCCGCCATTGCATCATCGCTGGGCAGCCAATGCGCTTGGAGGAAAGCGTCTGGTCCCCAGCTCCAACACAACGGCTTACAAGCAGCTGTGCCGACCAGGAGAGAGAGCGCCATCTACCCACCCAGAGAGGGCATGGCCAGTTTTGCTCTTTCAGACTCTCTCAACTGCTGATAGCAAGCAGCGTGACCCTGGATTCGGATCATAGTGCGAATGCGTTAGACTGCTGACATACTCAAAATCCCCTGAATATTATGCTTTAACTCGTCTGGCTATGAAAAAAAAATAACTTCAACCACAGTCCACTGCCCTGTGTTTTCAAATAAATAAGTAACTACCACTTATCCAGGCTCCAGGTCACGGGTGCAGCAGCATAAGTAAAGAGGCCCAGACCTCCCTCTCCCCAGCCACCTTTTCCAGCTCTTCTAGGAGGATTCCAAAGTGTTCCCAGGGCAGATGAGATATATAATCCCTCCAGAGTGCCCTGGGTCTTTCTAAGGGCCTCCTCCTCGTCTTCGGACATGCCCAGAACACCTCATAAGAGAGGCGTCCAGCCGATGTAAACGTAGAAGGGTCTGCTTAGAGTCTGCGACATTACAGATGCTGTACCGACCTCTTGCTCCATCTTTCTTTCGTGAACTCATTCCAAACCTATAGAGGGCATTGCACTCTTTTCCGGCTGAGTACCGTGGCCTCGGATGTGGAGCCGCAAATGGATCCAGCAAGAGTTGGAGGTCCCGGTTCGATGAAGCCAGCAGGACCTCATCATCCACTAAAAGCAAATGTTTAATCCTGGGGTTAGTTTGTGTTTTTTTTTTTTTTTTTTTTTTTTTTTTTTTTTTTTTTTTTTTAACTTCTGTGCTTTGCTGAAAACGTTTTTTTTGGACGTTGAAAAATTCTCACTACCCCACCCGTCCCTTTCTCACCCCTACCCCCCTTATTTTTGTTCAGACGGTGGAGTCTGGCTGAAGGGCCTCTTTTAGCAGTGCAGTGGAGATGTCTGTGTTTCAGTCAAGCCGAATAAATCATACAGAATTTAGGCAAGCCGAGGCGGTGTACGGCAAAGCCAAGTGTAGAGCAGCGCACTTATTATTCATGCGAGGGACACGGTGTTGTCTGGAGCATTGTTCCTGTAGATACTTTCATGCATGTGGAGTTTGTGACCAAATCAGCTGTGAGGGCATCTGTGCTTGCCACCTCTATACGGCTTTATTAGTGCGCTGTGCGGAAATCCCCGTCCCGTTGACCGGAGCGGAGCGCTGGCCAGACCTCCTCTTGGGGCACGTGTGAGTCGCATTAGTACAAAGAGAAATGCTGACTGGTTTCACACTCATACTTCCACGAACTCATGGTCACTTTCTTTCACAATAGCATGCACGTTGTTCTATTGCAGTGTGAATCACTGAACTGACTCAGTTGAGGTTCTTTGAGAAATGATTCAGTGCAGGGAAAGAGTTTGACAGCACTCATCATCTTCAATGCACTTCCTGACTGTGCTCATGGTGTGCCAACCAACACCTACATAGACAAAAGCAATGTGTATCCTACCCACTTAGTGGAACCCTAGGCTAACGATGTTGGTTATTTTCTTAATTTGACATAAAACATTTGCTCGTAAGGAGTACAAAACACTTTGTCATAGAAATCCTGTTGGAAATTGATTATGCACCAACCTGTCCTGCATTTTTATTATTTATGTCAGTATTATTCATTCTCAGGACTTTTATTCTGAAATTTGAGCACTGTGGAAGCAAAGAAAGAGAGCAAACAGCCCCTCCTTTCTCATTTTTCCTCTATAACCCAACATCTTGGTCTGTGACCGCACCCCTGCCCCCTCTCGCTGATCCGTCCGAGTCTGTATGCAGGTTGAGCTTTAGATAGTGAGTCGTGTAGTTTATGATGTCATGTCTGTAGGTTACTCTGATCCTGAGTTATGAAAACTCTTTAGAGATGCACAAAATCACGATCCAATAAATGAATAGAGGTTATTTAAGAAGATTTATTCTGCAGAAAGTGCTTCACGGTCTACACCCCTCAAGGGATTTTCATGTCCAAGCCCATGAAACGTGATCAACTGGCGTCATTAAAGTGTCTGGCCACCAGGAATATCATATTTTATTGTTAATTGTTCATCAAATCTTGCTTTTTAATCGCCGTTTGTTTTCCCCGCGTGTCTCAGGCCTCAGGGACAGACTTAACAATGAGCCAGAAAGGTCTGTAAACCTGTGGTTCCTCCCTGAACTCTACATGTTTCTAGGCTCGAATGAAATAATTCCATAAACTGGGAGCTCTTTTATAGCAAAACCAGAGGAGATCTGATGTTTTCCATGTACATACCTGCCGAAGTATAGACATTTGGACTGTATCTACCAGGATCCGCTTCACGGAAAAGTGTGCCGTCCATATCTGTAGGGGTTCTAATGTAAATGGGACTGTAGGAGCTGTGCACAGGAAGGGGGCTTGAACATGCACATTGAAGTATGAATCTTGAATCTACGCGTCAGTGAACCAGTGTGTTTTCACACTCCTCACTGGCTGGTCGGGTGGTCTCTCTGTCTGTCTATCTTCCTCCGTCCTTCCCTCACAGGAAATGCCATGTAGAAAACAGAGCTTGCACAGGCTGAGCTCTCACACCTGCTCTCCGATTGCAATCTGGAGCCATAAATACCAGAGGCCTCCCAGGCTCACAATCCACAGCACACATGCTTTCTTTCTCCCATCTGATGGGCCTCCTAAACTCAACAGATGACCGAATCCAGCGCTCAGATCAGCGTAAAGATTAGACATTTCTGCCGTGCATTCTCAGGTTGCACGATCCAGATCTTTTCGTTGCTGTATTTGTTCACGAGTCATGGTACACGAGGTCCTGACAGTACAAGTACAGTTTTTATTGCAGCATATGCGAACAAAGCTATCACATGATGACCACATCCTTTTTCCACACAGGAGCACTTTGTGGATCTAGCGTTCCAGACTGTAGTTCATCTGTTTCTCTGCAGACTTTATTCTCCTGATCTTCAATGGTCAGGACCCCACAGGACCACCACAGAGCAGCTGTGATGTGGGTGGTGGGTCATTCTCAGCACTGCAGTCACACTGACATGGTGGTAGTGTGTTGGTGTCTGTTGCGCCGGTACGAGTGGATCGGACGCAGCAGTGCTGCTGGAGTGCTTAAACACTGCGTCCACTCTATTGGACACCCCTACTTGGTAGATGTAGATGTAAAGTGTGGTTCATCAGTGTTCATTGGACGCTGTTGCCTGGACATTTCTGGTTTGTGGACGATCGGCAGTTTAGCACCGAGGGGTTTAAACACTCCAGCAGCACCGCTGTGTCCGTTCCACCCGTACCAGCACAACACACACGTAACACACCGTCACGTGTCATCATAATGTTATGGTAGGTCAGTGTATTTACCGTGTAACCGTGGCTGGTTTTCAAGGTGACAGCAGGCCCGGCATTCCCTCGGCGCTCTCTTACACAACCAAGGCCTCTATCTCTCTGCTGTCAGCAGAGAGCTGGTAGAGACGGCCTGCCAGGCTCCGCGTGTGCCGTCGTGCCTCGCTCTAATCACTGCGAGCATTGTACTGCGCTGCCTCAACCTTTCCCTCAGTGATGAGAGTCGCAGGCCTGGCGTACATGCTTGTTTTTATTGAGAACCCGCTCTCCCATTTGTTTTTCCCACAGCAGGATGGGTTGACGGCACAGTTGGCAGTGTCTTGGCCTTGCCCACACTTCTGTCTTGTTTTGAGAACAAGCTACAAGCTTTTGGCATAAGTAGAGCCAAGTCGCCTTGATAATAGGCATATACAATCTCTAAAATGACCCGAGAGCAGCAGTCGGAATGCCGTGGCATTTTTAATACAGTCTTTTTATCGCACAACGTCCATTTGGCGATTTCCTTTTTCTACTGATACTGGAAACGAGGTGAAGTATGGTGGTGGCAGGCACGCATTGGCATTTGTGTATGCACGTGGGCATGCTGAGATCATTGATTCCGACTTTCGATGACTGTGGTATTAAGTGTTGTGTGTAATTGTGCATAATAGCCTGCTGCTGCTGTAGTCTTTCACTTTATTCATGAGATACAAGAGGCTTCCAGTCATGCACACGGCGCCTGACTTCACATGTGGCTGAATTTCACTACGGCCTGATAGAAGATATGTGCTAAAGACTGCGCAGTTCCCTCCGGAACATTTGGGAATATTTAACCGTTTAATAGAATGTAATGTTTGAATGTTCTTAATTATTACTTCTTAAAAATGTTTATGCTCTTTAAAAGGATGTAACGGCATTACTATGCCTTTGTCACATCACGGCATAAACAACAATATTGTCATTTTAAGACCATTTATCATAATTATTTCTAGGAGAATTTATTCTCCCTAAAAGCAGTTATTGTTACAGGCCTGTATGAACTTATGAAAGAATATACACTGTGTGTGTGTGTGTGTGTGTGTGTGTGTGTGTGTGTGTGTGTGTGTGTGTGTGTGTGTGTGTGTGTGTGTTTGGGGCTCCATTAGAGTGCCGGTAAACAAAGCCATTGTTTAAATCCTGGTGTCAGGGGAAGGCATGAATCTCAATAGCTCTCTCTCTCTGTCTGTCAGTTGCTCTCTCTCTCTCTTGCTCTCCAGATGGTGCCTCAGGTCACAGCAGTGTCTCTCTCGCTCTCTCTCTCCCTCTCTCTCTCTCTCTTTTCAGGCCTGGTTGTTTGCTTGCCGTTGTTTTTATTGTGCTGGGTCGTTTAGATCGAGAGGAAGTGCAGTCTGTTGGGGATTTGTCAGAAAACAGCTTTGACTGAAGATAATTTGAGTTGATATGGTTGTGTGTGTGTGTGTGTGTGTGTGTGTGTGTGTGTGTGTGTGTGTGTGTGTGCGCATGTGACCCCCTAGTGTGCACAGAAGCTTCAGAGATGCTGCGTTGAGGCTGTGATCCTGGCATTGCCACTTTCATAATTGGAACGTTAGTGTTGGGTGATATTTCTGCAGTTGTGCGTTTGGATTTGAGGGTGTATTAAATATATAATAACACAAAAGCAGAATTCCAAACCAACAGCAAACATAGTGCAACAGACTTTCATGCTGTTGCTGTTTTTCTTTTGCTCAGATGCTGCCACATGTCCAGATGTTTTGACTTTGCTGCTGCTTTTTGTTTCTTTTAGCCTTTTTTGTTTGGTTTGGACAGTTTTCTCAATCATGTGAATGGTGCAGTGGATGTTGCCACAGTAGAACAAACGGTCCTGTGGATGTCGCGGCTGTAGAACGGCGGTCCTGTGGACGTTGCCGCTGTAGAACGACAGTCCTGTGGACGTTGCTGCTGTAGAACGGCGGCCCAGTGGATGTCGGCGCAGTGGACGTCGCCACTGTACTGTGACCAATTTTAAATATGAGAACTAATAAAGGGGACATCACACCTTGACCGTCCACATCAGGTCAGGGAGGCTCATGTTGCTGTCTTGAGATGCCAGTATTGCAAAGGCCAAAAGAGTCAACATGATGTTCTGTTCTGAATTTAACTGCAGAATCTGAAGTGAGGAACTGAAAAAAATGGATTCTGTCCTCTGGGTTGATTGTGTGTGTGTGTGTGTGTGTGTGTGTGTGTGTGTGTGTGTGTGTGTGTGTGTGTGTGTGTGTGTGGGGAGGGGAGAGAGACAGATGTGTTGATGCTGTGACAGCTCATGACAGGAGGGGAAATGAGGACGCTGTGATATTCCCAACCTCACACATGGCCATCCTGAGCTTACAGGTGTTTCTTTTCCTTTTTTGATGCAGCATAAACAAAGACCCCCTCCCCACCCCTGTGTCTCGCAGATCGTGCAGAGTGACATTAACAGCTCATTTCATCATCACTGCTACCGTGCCTTATTCTCCTCTCGCCTGAGGGATGATGCCTGTAAGATGAGAGAACACCTCGTGTCCTTACAAGCCAGCGCTGTAAAAGAAGCTTTCCTTAACACTAATCTGATGAAAAGAGGGGAAACAAGTGATCTCTCTCTCTCTCTCTCTCTCTCTCTCTCTCTCTCTCTCTTTGCACTCCAGTGATTTGAAAGGCAGATTAGGCCATGCTGGGTAAGCGAGGAGTGAGCGAGAGTGTGTGAGCGAGAGAGCAGTGTCTGGGTTCTCCGTGATTGGACTGCAGCGGCCCGAGCCCAGCCAGTCAGGGTAGTCCTGCTGCCTTTAGTGACGGGCAGATTTTCCTCCTTCAGCGGCGGAAGCAGCACACACTACAGCAGCACACGGTACAGCTGTACATGCCAAAGCATTACACGCCAACGTTGCACTTGCTGAACTACAACTGAACATGCTCCTCGGATAGTATGCCGCCACTAGAGATGCCACTCCAGGCGTATTTTAATGGATCGGAAAACCAACTGCTAATCCTGATCCGTTTTCGTTTCCTTGTTTTTTCACCTGTTGCAGTGACAGAACATTCTCAGAAGGTAACTAAACAGTCGAGCCTTTGAGGCTGTGGCACTGTTCTGTTCTCTCTGTGAGAGACGCAGTAACATCTATCAGTTAGGAAACGAGTGCAGGGGGTTTCTCCATGCACACAGAGCAGAATAATGCCCCCTGTGCTTCAGCAATCAAGTGAATTGCAGATAAACTCCTAAAGGTTTACATTTGGATCGGACTGCCACGGTCCCAGCCTTCGGCCACCACCCACCTCACATTGCACCCGACCCCTTTGGCCCCTCCCACAGGTGGTGAGCCCATGGGAAGGGGGAGCCACGTTTCCTTTTCGGGCTGTGCCCGGCCGTAGGGTGGCTGGGCTCTCCCTTAGAGATAGGGTGAGAAGCTCAGTCATCTGAGAGGGATGAGCCGCTGCTCCTCCACGTCGAGTGGAGCCAGTTGAGGTGGCTCGGGCATCTAGTGAGGATGCCTCTTAGATGCCTCCCTGGTGAGGTGTACAGGACACGGCCCACCGGGAGAAGACCCAGAGGAAGACCCAGGACACGCTGGAGAGACTGTGTTTCTCGGCTGGCCTGGGAACACCTTGGGGTTCCCCCGGAAGAGCTGGACCAAGTGGCTGGGGAGAGGGAAGTCTGGGTCTCCCTGCTTAGGCTGCTGCCCCGTGACCCGACCCCGGATAAGTGGTAGATAATGGATGGATGGTTTACATTTGTCGTAGTCTGCTGTAGACTTCTGCTGTTGCAATCTTTCACATTGTTTCTCATACTAGAAGCCAGTTGTTGAGCTTTGCTGAGACACGACACTGAAATCTGATCTGCGCACAGAACATGGAAAGTGCACTGGTTCTAGATCTGTGCGGTTTTCTGTCGCAGTGGATCGTATCTGATCACCTTTGATCACAGCAGCTATTGGTTTTTCCAGAGCTTATATCCGCATGCTCTGCTTCGAGCCTTTTGTGACCTTGTCGCTTGACCAGACACTGACCTAATTATTTTTAATTGTCTTATTGAAAGATGTGGCTGAAGGTTGCGCAACAGCAATGTCCAGGTAATATCTAGAGCCCAGGGCTATGGATGTGGATCTTGAATCCAGGTTCCAGCCCTGTATTTTGTTCTCACTTGAACGTTTATGTGAACGATTGTAATCCATGGTAGGTGTGATGTTACCTGGCCAAAGTCCAGGCCTGGAAGCTGGATTCAAGGTCCGGATTTGTCTGGAGCTTAACAAAAATCATGACGTCCATACTGACAGTTCCAGTGAATAATGTCCTGAAGCCAGGCGTTCGTCAGTTCAGTTCCCGTTCATGTAGGCAACAGCAACAAAACGTCTTTACACTCCTGCCCTGCCTTTAGTTATTATTCTGTTTATCACAGTGCACATCGTCACTGTCCTGAAGATATTATTCTTCAGCGATGGAGACAGAGGCAGAAGAAGGCCAGGAATAAAAGAGCAAGCATGTGTGTGTGTATGAGTAACCGAACGGTGTATGCGTGTGTGCTGTTAGTTGCATAGCAACCAGATCTTACATATCATAGAGCTGGCACATTTTGTTGTTTCGGAGACCAGGCTCCCCAGAACGCTGTCTAGCTGTGTGTGTGTGTGTGTGTGTGTGTGTGTGTGTGTGTGTGTGTCCATTTAATTAAACTGAAATCAAGAAAATAGGAATTCTGCTGGCATATTAGGAATATTCTCTTCCATTTTTTATTGCAGATGAGTTGCCCTCGGGCTTTTTATCTGCTTTCTCCATAACTTCAGATTCATGGGTGTTCAGGCTTGTGAGTTTAGGTTCATGAGTGCCCAGCTTCTTGAAGGTTCATGCTCAGAATTGTTCAGATCCCAAAGTTGCATGTTTTGAGTTCTGTTCCGATTCCGGCATGTTCAGGTTCATGAGTTGAGAGTTCTGGTTTGTGTAGAGTTGTTAGGTTCTTGTGTGGTCAGGTTTGAGTTGAGTGTTGAGCTGCACCGGTGGGGTGTTTGGGTCTGTGAGTGGTTCGGGTTTGCGAGTTGAACATTTGGGAATGTTCAGCTTTACGGGTTCATGTGTGTTGAGGTCCGTGAGTGTGCAGATTTGTTGTTGTCAGTACTGTTTCTCTGTCATGTTCAGCATTTCTATCATTGTTTACATTCCTTGTTCTGGCGCGGGTGTCATTGCACCCATAACACCTCAAAACACTGGTCCGAACGTTCCGAAAACAATCCAAACCATGCAGTCATATGATCAGAGGCTTTAAACAAGGTTGATGATGGCCAGCATTTCAAATTCTGTCATTTAAAAACACAGCGTTCCATAAACCAGTTGTCGGGGTGTAGACTGACTGACTGACTGACTGACTGACTGACGGACTGTTTTAGTGAAAAAAAGAAAAGATATCTCGGGGGTTGTGGTTTATTTGTTTACCAATATATTCATCCCCTCTGCCTTTGCTCATTACACTGTTCTGAACTCCCAGTCTGCCGAACCAAATCCAGGTCCTATGCAGGAATTCAGCCTTCTCCTGATTTGCCTTTTTCGGGCATATCCACGCAACCCTGCTGTCCATAAAATGGCCGGACCCTGGATGTTCTCATGGCCAGTCCGGTTTTCTCTGGCTGCAGCTCCTCGTCCTCAGCCTGTGTTGAGGGTTCAGTGGGCAGTCAGGCAGCCCCTGCTCTCTGCGCGTCTGACTGCAGTTATATAACACCTCCACAACCCGCCCGAGCTTGGAAGCGGTACAAGGCTTTATCCCTTGTGCATGCGTGAACAAGCGGGGGCTGACCTTCCTAATGCATGTGTTTAAACAGCTCCTGTGTTCAGGCAGTGTTGTGTGCTGTCTTGTATGTGCGCATGGCTTTTTTACTGAAGCTGAAGTTCCCTCCTGTGTCTGTAATAAAGGTAGAAGTATCCTGAACTTTACTTTGGACTTTACTTAACTGCCAAGGGTGTAGTGACATTCCCAAAGGCTCATGTAGCATTTACCTCCAGCAGGGCCCGAGGTCCTGAGCGGTCAGCTGTGTGTTGGCATGATCTTCTGCCTCTCGTCCGCTGTCCTGCTTATCTTATATTGGCTGTAGTAGTAGCCATCGGGAGGTGCGGAGTGTGTGAATGCATTTGTCCAAATCATTTGTACCAGGCTTCGCTTCGGTCCTCACGGACCGCAGTTTGCAGGAGAAGCGACACAGTTCCGATCTGGCTGTTCAGCCTGAATCACAGTGCAGCATATTCCACATCCGAAATCGAATCGAATTCCAAGGGTTCCGGGTACGGAGTCCATGAGCGAATCGAGTAGGTCATTTGCCAGAGAATTCACAGATGGTCATGTCCTCCTTACTTCGCCCACTGCCCCTTGCCTAGGACATGCAGAGCATTTTCTGTAGCGAGAACACGTCTGACACGGAATATCTCCAGCTGGACGCTACAGCTGAAAAGGCAACCCCGGATAATGTCCGGATTGGATTTTCTGGACATTTTACAGAGTTCGTATGTGAAAGCTTAAATGTCCTCTGGATTTCTGGTCAATTTGCTACCTCACCTTATCCAGCATTACTGTTCTGGCTGGTGTGCACGCTTAACTCTTTCCTGTTGGACATCCCAGTATCAGTTTGCTACCTGAATCCTGTCGGGTGACCATGGCATTGCCAGGAGCCTGATCCAGGATTGGGAGAGTCAAAAGCAGGGCACGGGGTACAGTCGCCCCATTCATATCTGACCAGCTTAATCGGCTATGTAACCACACTCCACTGGACAGAATAGCAGAGTTGGCAAGACTTGGGAGTAATTACAAAAAATAATTACAACACTGTTCTGTTCTTGCGGAGCTGTGCTGATTCCATGTGAGCTGTTGCAGTGCTGCATTGTAAGCCGTCCAATCAGAGAGGAGCTCATCAGTGTCTCCTCAAAGGGAATCGACGTTTCATTCTAGGACCAAATAACAGCTGTAAACGGGCATGTAGAACCACATCTGGCGAATTGTACTCCAATCAAAGTGAGGCGTTTACTGTTTAAGCATCAACGGAAGATGTCGGATACCAAATAAACACGTTTGTGTGGCAGCATTAATAAAGGAAACCTGCTCCGATCACTCAGCAGTGCAGCCAGGGAGCGCTCCAGGAGAGATGGCTATCAGTGTGTGTGTGTGGGCGGGTGGGTGTGTACATCTATGTTAGTTGGCACGGTGCTGCTACGGAGCTATTTTGCTGTTCCTTGCGACTGTAGTAGTGAGAGTGAGAAGAGTGATGATTGTCTGATGCCACTGATGTTGGGATAAGCTCTTTCCGCAGATACCAACCGCGAGTGTGAGATTTTTTTTTTATCTCCTTTCACTGCGTTATCTGCAAGCCGGGTGAACTCCGCAGAGTCTGTCAGCGTCCTTGGGCAATCTGAATGTAAATGTGGGGTTACTGGAGTTCAACCAGGCCTTCAATGATGATTTATTCACCCGTCCGTTGTCCGCACTGCTTCTTTTGTTGACCCGTTGTCTATTCGTGGTCTGGATAAACCAGACAAGTTGACGATATGTCTGTGACCCCACCGTACATTATGGTATCTGAGCGAACTGGAATGGACGGCACACCAGCATGTTCAAAAAAGGTTGAAAGTCCAACGTAGTACTTGTTGGAGACCCTAGATCAGGCCCAGATCTTTCCACTTATTCTAGTTGTGTTTCTCTCAGCTGCTGTCCTGTCCTGCTGGAGGTCAGCACAAGGAGCAGCTGCTGGACAGCCTGAAGAAGCGTATGACATCACTGAGCATTTGTGTGCGCTACAGTTCGAGGGGAATGTCCAAGGCCGTGGACAGAGCCAGGAGCACTGCTGAGCACAAAATCTGTCAGTACAACGTTTTCCTACTGAAATAGAGGCTTCGCTGTAGAGCTGCAACTAGACGGTCTGTCTAGCAGAAGAGCGACACTCAAACATGTCTGAGATGGGTGTGAAGCAGAATCTTTCAGATTCCTTTACAGTAGGTCATATTTGGGTTTTCAAAAAAGAGGAAACCTAGGACACGCAGCTGTCAAGAATGTCCCAACAGTGGTTGCATGTACGGTGGCCTGCAAAAGTTTACTTTTACTGTGACCAGTTCAGGAAGTTGAAGATGAAAGACTTTCCAATGAGATTTGAGCACTAACTCGGACCTTAATTTGTCTGTTAGGTCAGGCGATGCAAATTTCAAAGCTTTATAAATATCCAGGCTCCTTTAAACTTGTCCCAAACAAACAGCAGCCATGGGTTCTTCTAAGCAGCTGCCTACCACTCTGATAAAGGAAATGGTGGAGGCCAACAAAGACAGAGAAGCTGTAAGTAGATAGTAAAGTGTGCACAAACATGGGCTTCATGGAAGAGTCATCGGAAGAAAACCTCTCCTGTGTCCTCACCATAAAATTCAGCGTCAGACGTTCACAAAAGAACATGATGAAACCTGATGAACATGATGAACCTGATGAGTCCAACAAAAACTCTTTGACTGCAATGTGCAAAGGAATGTTGGGAGAAAAAGAGCACAGAATTTCATGAACAGAACACCTTGCCAACCCATAAGCATGAGGGTGGATCAATCATGCTTTGGGGTTGTGTTGCAGCCAGTGGCACGGGGAGCATTTCACAGGTACTGGCAAGGATGGATTTAATGAAATCTTAAACATACGTCAGAATCCACAATAGACCTCAAAAGGTGCAGCTCAAGGTTTTATCATGGTCCTCACAGTCCCCTGATCTTCTTTGACCCAGGAATCTCACAGAACTCAAAGACTTTTGGGAGGAAGAATGGAGGAAAGTCCTTCAAAGTAGAGCTGAAAGACTCTACAAAAAATGTTTACAAGCTGTGATGATCGCTGTACTGGGTACGAGACCTTAATTGAAGAGCTTTCAGACCTTCTGCTTCAAGGGTGCTAATGTTGTGGCTGAATGGCCTATCAGACGGCATTCCTAATGTCCTGTCCTTTTCATTAACCAAAGCAGGAGCGTGTCCAGTACTGTATGTCATGTCCCATCACGCACTGACTAACAGGATTTCAATAAATAGATAAGGTCAGTCCAGAATGAGTGAGCGAATGAGTGTGTGCTGAGATTGAAATGGAGATGGCGCAGCCGTTGAGCTGGCTGGACGCGAGCTGATTGGTTAATGATGGGGCAGAATGTTCTGACCTCGAGAGCGAGTGGTCCGTAACCTGCGCTGACCCATTTCCTGTCTGCTGCAGCCACACAAACAAGGCTTTCATTTCATAAAGCTCAGAGACCCAAAAACACACGCTGCATTCAAACATGACCTCCAAATCATTTGCTCACTCCCCCCCCGTCTACCGTTCTGTGGTTAGATAAGCCCGAATCAACACTACAGTCAGCTGAGCGCGCTCCAGCCCCTGCTGAATCGGACAGAACTGCACCATCTGTCTCTATACTGTACTCCATTTAATCCCCAGAGGAACCGCGCACAGACGTGCCCTCCAAGAAGCTTCCTCTACACTCCCTTTCCCTTTCTCCGTTTCTCGCCGACCTCTCCTTTCTCTCCGCTGCCGACTACAAGTGCAGTTGGGCTCTTGTGTCTTGTGCCAGCAGTACAGGACGGAACATGCTTGCCAGGCATTTGCTTATAAGGGTGTGGAAAGGGAGTTATGTGTTCATCTGAAGAGGAGATGATGCGAGGTGGGGAGACGAGACAAAAATAAATCTAAATATTATGACATTTTAAGGCAGGGAGGTGCTTTCTCTCTCCTTTTTTAGTATTTTTGATATGCTAAAAAAAATGACTTGGGACTGGTTGGGGTTTTCATTGCTTCTGCACGTTCAGTCGTGGACTGTTATTAATAATAATCAAAACAGGGTCAAAAATATGGTTCCGTGTACTTTAGCTAGCTCAATTACAAAGGGCAATATTCTGGCTGAATATTTGAGTCGTCATGGTTTAATTGACGGAGTGCATTATTTTTAATGGTTGTACAGGGGTTGGACAATGAAACTGAAACACCTGGTTTTAGACCACAATAATTGATTAGTGTGGTGAACTAGGGTCTCCTTTTGCGGCCAATACAGCGTCAATCCGTCTTGGGAAGGACATTTTTTGGATACAAACCGGGTTAGCACCCCAACATCCCTTTCAGACAGCTTCCTCTCGCGTCCACAGTTAATCCTGTTGGATGTGGTTGGTCCTTCTTGGTGGTGCTGACATTACCCTGGATACCGTGGCTCTTGATTCATCACAAAGACTTGCTGTCTTGGTCGCAGATGCGCCAGCAAGACGTGCACCAACAATTTGTCTTCTTTTGAACTCTGGTATGTCCCCCATAATGTTGTGTTCATTGCAATATTTGGAGCAAAACTGTGCTCTTACCTGCTAATTGAACCTTCACACTCTGCTCTTACTGGTTCAATGTGCAATTGAACCAGATTGGCCACCAGGCTGCTCCAATTTAGTCACGAATCCTCCCACAATAGAATGACAGGTGTTTCAGTTTCATTGTCCAACCCCTGTATATGCATGTATATATAATCCTGTCATCTGTTTTCTAGAAGTGATGTCCAAATAGCCAGACATTTAGAAAATATTGTGGTTATAATTGAACAATTGCTACCCAATAGTGCAGTAGTGGAGGGGCAACCAGCGTGGGGTTGGAGGGGTCACACGACCCAGAGAGAGAAAGAGAGAACGGGAGAGAAGGGATCTGTGTGAGCGAGTGATTCAGTTGAGAACAAGGAGGACTGGTGTGGGAGAGCTGAATCTTGACATCTGTCCTGCTCCTCACCTGTTCCCCTCGTCCACTCTGACACACAGGCTGGTACACAGTGAGGAGGAGGAGGAGGAGGAGGAGGAGGAGGCTCTGAAGGCTGTCAGAGTGATTAAAAACGCAGCAGGCTTGGTGAATCATTTTTGGTTTGAGTCCACATTATGCAACGGCCGTCTGTCGGCCAGCGTGGCGTGAGCTGATGCTGCTGCTGCTATAGGGCATTTCAGTGCATGTACAACAACAAGAGGAGGAGGTTTCCCTCACCACACACACACACACACACACACACACTGTAGCTGTTGAATGACTGTAGTGCTTTAGAACTCAATCCCGAAGGCTGCAGTCCATCCTGATGTTCCTGTGATATTGCGAGGGCAGTACTGCGCGTGTTCACATGACCCCTTATCATTTTTCCAATCAAATGTAATGTGAGGAAGCCCTCATGCCCCACTTTAGTGCAGACACCAAAATAGGTGCCTCCCTGACTCTGATCCTGCGGAGGCAGACGGGTTGTTGTTACATTTCAGACAACGAAGCATGACTGCGGGTTTGTGGAGTCGACTCCGACTCCACTCGAGTCCATACGGCTCCATTTATCACATCAACCCTTCGAACCAGAGATCCACACTTGGCGGCAAGTGGCGTGCTGTGTTTTTCAGCTTCATGTCTCAGGATCAGAGTAGCCTACAGATGTGATACACGTAACAAACTACAAGGGTTGCCCAGTGAGTAGTCCAGCTTAGAAAAACAGCTCAGTGCATGTTTCAGATTAACACACGAGATGGGAACATACTGATACATATTTCAATAAGGTTGTTTTCTTTAGTTTGTCGTATTTGTGAACAAACTATTATTATATATATCCTGGTCAGTCTAATAATGACCATTAACACATCAAAATTATTGCATCTGTAAAACACTTGATGATCAATTTAACTGTTTATTGTTCTTACACTCTTTTCGGTAGATAGGGCTGCCCACCGCTCCGGGCACGTGTGATCACTGTCCCATAGCGTGTGATTGGATAGTTGGATCGACACGTGTGGCACTGAAATCCGGATCGGTATGAAAGTGACCCGAATTGGAATTTCAGGAAGTCAGATTCTTTGCATTTGCTGTTCACGCTGCCATGCAAACAACACCTCAGCATCATTCAGGAGGATTTATGAGGGTTCGGGCCACTTGAACCTAGTCCTGGAAATAACTGCGCGTGCGTCCGTCTAGGAGATGTGAAGGTCATCTGTGCGTGATCCTGATCGTTTTTAGTCATATTGGCAGTGCAGTGTTGGTGGTTTCTCAAGAAAAACAAAAGGAATGCGTTATTTTAGTTTCAGACGTTTGAGCCAGCTCGGAATTCTTGTCTGCTTCTTGAAGACTTTGAGCTCAAGCAGCGCTCCGGCTGCAGTGTTCAGAGATTCGTTTAATCATTAATGTTTGTCCTCCGCGAGGAGCAGAGCCTGCTTGCTCTGTCTGAAAACACGAACACTGCAGCGTTGCTGGGAATTCACGCCTCGTTTCTTCTCTCTCTTTCTCGCAAAATCTCCACCTTCCACGTCCAGCTCCAAACAAGTGTTCGCTCTGCTGCAGACTGTGATTAACTCTCCAGGAGCAGTCTCTCTCGCTCTCCTCGCTCTCCCCCTTTCTCGCCCCCTCCCTCTCCTTTGAGCCTTGTATGGGGGATTCCCCAAAGGCCCAACCTATCTGTCGTACAGCTCCGCGAGGCGCAGAGCGAGGCACAGCGCGAGTCACTGGAACCCAGCGAGCTCATGCCAGCTTTGTAAACTTGGCTCAAAGACGCTGCAACTTAAACAAACTCCCCCCCCCCCCCTCCACCCTGCACTCCCTCCTCCTCACCCTCATCCTCCAGCACTAAGAATAGACCTGGTGGGAAAAAAGGAGCCCTTCTTTAAGGGTGTGGGTGGAGGAACTGGCCCTGCCAGAGGCCCTGTTGTTGGACTACTACTGTGTTGTACTAACAAGCCCACCTCCTCTCTGTCCTGTTTTAGGTGTACGTGGAGTTTGATGATCTGGAGTGGGAGAAGCGCGAGTGGGTGAAAGTGTACGAGGATTTCCGGATCTTTCTGTTGGAGCAGCAGCTCGTGTGGGCCAAGAGGAAGGAGGGCTCACAGCTCCAGGTGACCCGCGCCAAGCAGATCCAGTGGCCAGCTCTGGTGAGTTTCCCCGAGATTCACCTTCTCTGTCCTGTGCACACTCGGGCAGATGTGCACCGTTTGACTGAACGATCGTAAAGAACATACATTTTTTTTTATTTTTTTAGCAAAGAACAAGACTGTAGCCCATCTGTTTCTCCGCAGACTTTATTCTCCTCCTTTCACCCTGATCTTCAATGGTCAGGACCCCACAGGACCACCACAGAGCAGCTATTATGTGGGTGGTGGGTCATTCTCAGCACTGCAGTCACACTGACGTTAGTGTGTGTTGCGCTGGTACGAGTGGATCAGACCCAGCAGTGCTGCTGGAGTTAGACAGTCCTACCTGGTTGCTCCACCTTGAGCTTCTGTCTCTGACTTTACATCTACATCTGTTGCTGCACAGTTTGTGTTGGTCATCCTCTAGTCCTTCATCAGTGCTCGCAGGACGCTGCTCACAGGACGCTGTCGGCTGGACGTTTCTGGTCGGTGGACTGTTCTCGGTCCAGCAGTGACACTGAGGGGTTTAAACACTCCAGCAGCACTGCTGCGTCTGATCCACTCGTACCAGCAACACACACTAACACACCACCACCGTGTCAGTGTGACTGCAGTGCTGAGAACGACCCACCACCCACATAATACCTGCTCTGTGGTGGTCCTGTGGGGTCCTGATCATTGAAGATCAGGGTGAAAGGAGGAGAATAAAGTCTGCAGGGAAAGAGAGACTATAAAATGCTTTTATATGGTGAGAGAATTACTGTTTTAGTCTCAGGGTAAACTAGAACACATCTTTCTCCTGGTCTCCTTTGGAGGGAGCTGGTTTTTGAACGGTCACTCATGTCAGATGATATGGTGTCATTAACCGAAGCACATTCGATCACGTGTAAATGGAACCTGTCTGTGGATTAATGGCTGTTTCATGGCACTTCTGTTATGCTGGCGAGCAGCACGATCCAGGCGGGCAGTAAGCAGTTGTTTTGTGTGGTTTCAATCGCTGGACTTCGTACCTCGGCATGCAGGCTGAGCTCACTTATTCCCAAAGTCCCTGTTAAGTTTTACTGGGTTGTGGAAATGAACTCTGGAAAGGCATCAGCTGTTGCTGACTTACACCGCTGACTTACACAAGAGTTGTTGTTGACCGAAAGGACAAGCTCCAGCCTGTTATCTGGAGGACTTTTACTATGCTGGATCAGAGTCAAGGAACAAAACACTGCATTAAGCAGGAGTTACTCATTACTTGGTGTTTTATGGTGTAATATAAACTAAACAGATTTGTTTAGCTTAGAAAAAAATGCATACAATTAAAAAGTACAGATTGTTGACAATTGCTACAAATAAAATCATCAATATTATATATATATATATATATCGGAATATAAACAGAGCATGATATGAGCTGAGGCGATATATTGATTTTTATATCTATATTGAAAAGATTGATATATCGCTCAGCCCATATCTTGCTCTATTTATATCCCGATATAGATATAAATATCGATATATCGCTCAGCCCGTATCCCGCTCTGTTTATATCCCGTTATAGAAATCGATATATCGCTCAGCCCGTATCCCGCTGTTTATGTCCCCATATAGATATAGATATCGATGTATTGCTCAGCCCGTATCCCGCTGTTTATGTCCCCATATAGATATAGATATCGATGTATTGCTCAGCCCGTATCCCGCTGTTTATATCCCCATATAGATATAGATATCGATGTATTGCTCAGCCCGTATCCCGCTCTGTTTATATCCCGATATAGATATCGATATATCGCTCAGCCCGTATCCCTCACTGTTTATATCCCGATATAGATATAGATATCAATATATCGCTCAGCCAGTATCCCGCTCTGTTTATATCCCGATATAGGTATAGATATCGATGTATCGCTCAGCCCGTATCCCGCTCTGTTTATATCCCGATATAGATATAAATATCGATATATCGCTCAGCCCGTATCCCGCTCTATTTATATCCCGATATAGATATAAATAATAAAAAAATCATTTTGGTCCATATTGCTCAGCCTAAGAGTAGTGTCACTGCTGAGCATTTTATGGAGCCGGGGTTTCAGCTTGGCAGACATCAGAAGGCATCATATCTCAGTATGTGTTGTGAAATGGAATAGTGCACGGATAGATCAGTACGGATCAAAATCCAACTGGGGTTTTCCACAAAATGACGTTTGCCATTAGAGAGTGAATGTGATGGTTCTTTAGACCTTCATAAGGTTCTTCCTCACACATCTCCATTACAAACTTGCATCCAAACACCAAAGGTCCTTTAAGGTCTTCAAAGATCCATTTGAAGCACCTTTGTTTATTTGCATTTTGAATTAGTCCCTCTGGTTCTCGTCTTCCGTGCAGTGCAGACCCGTGTTTTAGTGTGTGATTCGGCCGCTGGGCTGCTGGCTCAGCAGAAATGAAAGCGTGGGATAGAAGTGGGAGGCCTGGTTTGTCGCCTGTTGGGCCACAGCGGCTTAATTTGAGGGTTCTGAGCTCTTTTAGCTTTATAATCCAACTCTCGTCTTTCAGAAAAGTCATTATTTGTTTGGAGGGTTAGTCGGCCCTGCTGTGCAGTTTAATGGAGGAAGAACAGAGGGAGTAACAGCAGCTGAATGGGACATGACGGAGGGGCTGTTTGAGTGTGAGGGGGCTGTAAAATGTTGAACAGTGCTTTCAGATGAGCGACGCGTTGCTGAGGAAATGTGCGCGTTGTTTTGATTATGTAACACTGTGCAGCACAGCGCCATCTGGCCCAGGCGCAGGAGATAAGAGTTCAAAGAGAAGCCCTAGTCTGTGTCTCTCTCTCTCTCTCTCTCTCTCTCTCTCTCTCAAGCACACACATAAAAGCATAGACAACCCACCATGTGTCATCATCCACCTTTCCTCTGAAATCCCACGTCTCCGCTGTAAGCCCCTCGATGTGTATGCTTGGACATAACGAGCTTATCTGACGTTTGTTCTTTTGGGGTCACTACATTGCTTCTTTTTGGAGGTTCAGCCGTGGCCATATTTTAATACCCAGCAGCACCACTCCTTTTTCCAAACAAGCCTGTCATCTGCAGCGTTTATTTGACCTCCCCTTTGTCCTGTAATATGCCATTTAACTGCCTCCCAGATAATCTTATCTAGCACGAAGGGCAACAGCCCGGTGGACAATGAGTCAGTCTTATCCCGGGTCGCTTCTGAACGGATGCCCCTGCAAAGGGAGCCCCATCAATGCCTGTAATCAATGGAACGGCTCTGCGTCAGGCTGCTGTCGCAGGGGGACGGGCCTGACGGGGAAATGCTCATAAATATAGTTTTCAAAGTGACGTGTTGACTGAGATCTGCCTGAGCTGGAACACAGGTCAGCGTTCACACACTAAATACTGATGATCTCTGCTATCTCTAGGCCGCACTGCTTTCCAAGGCTGTATTCAAGCATGACCACCCCCCCCCCGACCCCCACCCCCCGCCGTAAACCTGCAGCCGTCAGTAATTACCGACAATGCACGTGCAACGGTGCTCCTGTTTAGTCATAGGAACACCGCTGTTTCCTTTATTCACCCCCATCTCTCTCTCTTTCTCGCTCTCTCCCTTTTGTCGCTTGCATTCAGGGCTTCATTATTTATGGCTGCTGTTTCAGGAGAATGCAGACTTTAACTGCTGCTCGATCGCCCTTACTCAGCACCTCGCCCCTCCCTCTCCTCTCCTCTCCGGCATACTTTGGCCTTTGTGTGCTCTGGCTGTTTGATACATACACATCCCGTGATACCGAAATTGTTGATCGGCCCGCTATGTGGCCAACCCCAGCTTCCACTCCTGACCACATGCGCCGCGTCTATTGACAGAAGCTGACTTGGGACATGCAGGCCGGGGACGAGTGCAATCGTCGCTCTCCTCTGGCCCCATTAAAGAGCTTTTGCTGTTGGCCCCCTGCCCAGGATATTTGTAGTCCCGCTCTTCCCCCAAATCTGTCTTCGTTTTACTCTTACGGGACGAGCTCCTTCGAGATGCTTTGGTTTGTGGCCAGTTAGGACCAGGATGATTACTTGATTCATCGAGTTTTAAAAGGAACGCTTTACTGAACCTTCTCTGCAAATTGTGAAGATTACTTGGCACACTTTGTATCTTCATTAGTGGTTCTTTTAATGTTCAGCATTGAGGAAAGCTCCACACGCTTGGAGGAGAACATTAGCTTGGGTGATCAGAGAGAGGGGGCGGGGCTGATGCTCAACCTGCACGCAGACTCTGAGTGATCAGAGAGGGGGCGGGGCTGATTATCAACCTGCATACAGACTCTGACTGATCAGAGAGAGGGGGCGGGGCTTGATATTCAACTTGCATACAGACTCTGACTGATCAGAGAGAGGGGGCGGGGCTGATGCTCAACCTGCACACAGACTCTGACTGATCAGAGAGAGGGGGCGGGGCTGATGCTCAACCTGCATACAGACTCTGACTGATCAGAGAGAGGAGGAACCACCTGACCTAGATATTGGGTCACAGAGAATTTCTGAATAAAAGTCCTGACATACATAAATAACCCAAGCAACCTAAATGTCCTTTATTATTTATTTTATTTGGACCACGGTCAAGTTTTTTGAACCTTAAATAATACAGGATGATGATGATGATGATGATGATGATGATTTATATTATTATTATTATTATTATTATTATTATTATTATCTGTTTAATCATTACAATTTGTCAAAACGCTTGCACTTAAATCCCTTTTGCTTATAAGCAAAAAACATTTTTTGATCAAAATGTGGTCAAATTCATACAAATATTTAAAATACTTTTCAATTTTTTGGTGAATAAATGTGCATCAAACTATGAAAACATCCCTCAAAGGTCTAAATGTTAAAGACCTCCCAAAGGAGTCATTAGTGTGCTCTTCTTATGTAATTACTCTGTTTTGTTAATCACAAATAAACCTTTCACCGGCCAGTCTTTTGCGAATGCCCGGCTTTTCCTTTCTGCATGAGTAATAGGTCTGAGAACAGTCTGTCCTGCTGTGGATATGCAAGAATGTCCTCAGCACATGCTGTATATCTAATGAGACATGGTGTGTACAGTGACAGCAGTGGTTGTGTCTTGTCTTGGAGATGGTTGCTTGCCCTTATCGCTGGTCGGGCTGTCGTGTGTCACCATAAACGATGCTGATAAATTCCTTGTTCCATGTGCATTTGGCGTGATATGGCCACAGTCCTCCTCCTTGTTCTTTTGCTCCCATATCTGTGGTCATCAAGGACCAGTTGACTGCTTAGATCAGGGGTCTGCATCCCACATTTTTAGAACCAATTTATTTCAGCTAAATTCAAACCAAATTTGGAGCCACTGAAGATTGGCATGCTGGCTGATGGTCACTTTGCAACACCTGAAAATAACGAAGCCCAGGCTTTGAATGGGCACCAAAATATTTTTATTTCTGGCAAAATCAGAAAACCTTGTAAATAATTTGTAGCATTTTGCTTAATAACGCACAGAAATGATGATTTCCCATCTTGTTCTGGATACTGTGTATGGAATATATCAGAAACCAGCAAGCTGATTGGTTCTTTTTGTTGAATGGTGGGGCTTTATTCGATTCCACCAAGCTGATTGGTTCTTTTTGATGAAAGGTGGCACGTTATTTGTAAATAGACTGCTGTGGAGGGCAATGAAAGAGCCGCTCGTTGCTGGCCTATATGCTACTGGTCATATGTTTGAAATCTCTGGTCATATTGAGGATTTTTGTATCTCCTCGATGGAAAATAATAACCACAATGCTCTTGATTCTGGTTTTGTTTTATACTTGTTTGGTTTTTGTAAACATTGGCTCCAGATTTGTGGAAATTAATTCACTGATTAGTTCAAGATCAAATTACGGTCCAACACTGGTTTGCTGTGCTGTAACCCAAGCACATTCCATGTCTTTAACTCCATTGAGTGCCCCCCTATGATGTTCACGTGGTCCTGCTCTCGCACCTGCTGGATTAAGTGAAGTGCGTCTCGGTCTGCTGTTCAGAGATGAAATTACTCCTGTGAGGAACAATGCACCCGCTTATAATCTTCAAAGTCGTGGTGTGAAAACCCATTATTTTCATCAGCCGGTGTGGGGGACTTTAATGGAAGGCTTGGGCCACCTGTGTTTTGGGATGATATTGATCATGTACATGACCATACAGTGACCTTTCCCCTCCCATTTGGATTGTTGAAGCACATACAATGGCATGGAAAACTTTGGGCACGCCTGGTCAGTTGTTACCGTGAGCCGATAAGCAAGTTGAAGATGAAATGATCTCCAAAAGTTTAAAACGGGAACAGTGGAGGTCAAGACAAGCCCTCACTTGACTGCAGAAGTCCTTCAGAAAGAGTTTTTCTGTTCTACTGTTCCATGAAGACCATATTTGTTCAGGTTTCACTGAAGAGTCATCTGAAGAAAACAGCATCCTCACCACAAAATCCAACATCAGACGTTTGCAAAAGAACATCTAAACAAGCCTGCTGCATTTTGGAAATGGGTCCCGTGGACTGAGGTGGTTAAAATCAACTTTGCTACGTGACCTGAGCCTGAGGAGGCCCAACTAAAACTTGGGAATTGATCCAGGTTCATCAACAAGATCTTCAGTAATGGGCTTGGTGTTACAAGGGTCTAGATCTGACCTTTGCACCTTTCCCATATGCTTTCATTTGGTGTCCTCTTGGTAGACCTGTCTGACCGGGGGTCTTACAGATCTACTGAACTCAGTGGCTCCACTAAGAGTGTATATCTACATCTATGTCAGTCATAGAATGTGTCCTTTCTTTATAATGAGAGAGGAAAACTCAAGACGGTAGAAGAATGAGGAGAGTGATCCTTCATTGTCACCAATCATGGGCAGGCAACTTTTACGGCCCAGCCTGGGATTGCTTTGTCCCGCCAACACAAATAGCCAGGGGGATAGTATGAAGGGAGGAATTCTGGGGGAAATGTCATGGCTTCATCATGCAAATCGCAGCCCCCACCCCATGTACCCGCAGCACAGCTGGCTTTTATTTGCGCTCCATTCTGCTGTGACCCATGTAGTCTTTCGTGCGTTTGCTGCTGTATCGTCCTGGGTCTGACTGTCCATTGTCCGCACAAGCTTTTGGACAGTTGGTATTCCTCCTCTGTTCTTACGAGACTACTTGGGGATCCACTAACCAAGACCTGAAATGCAATTTCCAGTCCTGGATTTTGTAATTGTTAGTACTGCCGCCTAGTGTTCCCAGTACTTGCACTTCCAGGAAGGGAAACTGGATTCAGATGGTTTTCTCATACAGTGTGAATGACCTGTTTTCTGCCCTTTGCAATGCTGAGTATGGATACCTGTGACACTAAGAACCTGCTCTAGTATTTGAAGCCATGCCGTCAAGGTTTCTGATGTTCTGTATGACTGGGAGCATAGGACCCCTATCTACAAAACTGGTTACACACCAGTTTATTTTGATTGGGAACCACACCTAGTCCATCAGCAGAATATGGTGGGAACTGTGAGACTGTTAGCTGGTTGGACCAGGCTTGATCACACTGATGCACTAATTCATAGTTGCTCAGGCCTGTAACAATAATTACTATATTGACTTATTGTACTGTCAGTGGATGTGACCTCGTGATCAGAGTTCCAGTCATGTCCCAAAGACTACACAATTCCCTCCATTCCAGGATTGTTTGGGTCAATGGATTAGTTTCAAAGCCGCATTCCTGCTCCACTGTGGGAACATTTTTCAGACCCATATTTGACCATTTTAAATATTGTAATATTTGAATATTTGAACTCGTTTCATTTCACTATTATGCGATGATCATATCTGCATAAATGGTCTTAATATTACAATAGTATCGTTTATCGCAGTTATTTCAAGGACAGTTTATCAAAGATAAACAGGTATCGAGACAGAACTATGCTCAACCCTGGTCCTGGTGATCTCCCTGCCTGCAGAGTTTGTCTTCAACACACTTGATTCACAGACTGAAGATCTTCTGTGTCATCTGAATGTTAGAGTTCAGGGTAGTAGACCCCAGCACCAGGATTGCACACCCCTTTGCAAGCTCCTCGAAGACCAGGAAGAATTGAGGACACAGTCCCCCTTGTGTATCTGAACCGTTGGGATACGTCATTTTTATACCCTTTATATCTTTTCTTTGAGCCTTTGCTCAGCCCATTTCTGTTGATTCTTCTTATCTGCTTCTTCTGCTCAGGGTCACGGAGAGTCCAACGCCTGTCCAGAATCACTGGGCTTAAAGCATGAGTGTCATTCAGCTTTACAGTGCCACAAGACTTTCTGGAGCTGGAGGACAAGTGAACTTTCGGACTGACTGGGTCTTCTCCGAGTGTTTATTTGCTTCATCTGTTTTGCTTTAGCTGAAGGAACAGTTTGCTTCCATTTGGAGAGTCAAGGTCAAGCGGTGGACAATGCTTGCAACCGCTCATTGTACACCACTTTGTTTATCTTTGTCACTGGAGCCCAGCCTGAGTTCTCTGCAGATGTGCGTGTGTGTGTGTGTGTGTGTGGGAGAGAGACACTAAGTGTGTTGCAGCCTGGGTCCATGTTGACCTTCTCCATCTGCGTTCCAAAGGACACAAAAGATGGTTTTCCTTAGTCATACAGTATGAGCTCAGGCTTGCCCTGGAGATGATTCATGGTCAGTGGCATGCAATAACAGTCACCTTTCCTGATGGAGGGATGCCAGTCCTCTTTTCGGCAGCGTGGGAGAGGAGACAGGCCTTTAACTCATTTCTCAAGCTCTCAATCTGCTGTTTTATGAGACAGCATGGAGCCGGTGCTGCGGAACCCACTATTACATGATTCCGAGTTTTACTCAAGCCGAGGCTTCCTTTGCTGGAAGGGACGGATGGGTGTGCCGTGCTGTGCCGCAGTGTAAGAGAGGACCCATGTGTTAATGTCATACGGTGGACCATGCATGGTTTCAGAAGGCTGGCCGTGCCAGATTTGCGCGAGCAAGGACTCGTTACCATGACAATAGCTGTATCTTGCTCTCTTACCCTTGTTTTCTCTCGCTTGCTTTGTTTATCTCCCGTTCCTTGTCTCTCGCGCTCCGTCTGCCCTCACTACTGTTTGCTCATCACCAGTATGACTGTATGGGAAGAGCAGCCACAGTCAGGCTTTGGATCACGAAGCAAGGGTTTAATTCTTATAATTGGTCTTTGGAGACCACCTTCTTGCTGGCCTTGCACTAGAAATACCCTCGCAACCATGCGGTGTTACAAGGCAATAACAGAGGAGCACGGTATTCCGTACTCTTCAGTATTCCATACAGATGACTTATTCCATACACTTGATTACAGGTGAATGAAACGCTTCCCACTTACGTTAAACCTAAACGGTCACGGTCATTTATTCCTCTTTCCTTAGAAACTGTTCAACACTGCCCGGGTTGTGATCTGGACAACTTGTATCGAGTGTTCAGAGACAGTGCAGGGACGCATTCGGCTTATTGCGCACAAGAAATGGTCGTTTGTTACTTGTAATACTTGTGCAATTTGCACAATAGTGAACTGTGCTTTTGTAGTATTGTTGGTGAAATGAGATGTGGGTTAGATTTCTGTTTGATTAACCAGCAGAAATGAGCCACATAATATTTTAATCCTAAATTATCGCTTCTCATAACATCACAAATTCCCGCGGTCCTGCTGCTCAGCTGAGGCATGACCTAAAATTGAACTCCCCGCTGCCTTTAAAGCCTCAGAGTGAGGTGGAAGTAAAAAAACGATGAATTCTGCACTTCTTCTAGGACATTCCGGTCCTTAAATGCAGTGTTTTTGCTCCCGATTGTTATGTTTATATAAATGTAGAATCAGATTTGGAATAGTTGCCCACCTGCCATCGCCAGCTATGTAGAAATTTAAACGGACCCTGATTAGCTGCTACAGTTAATATTATGACCGACATCAAACCACCATCATTACTTCAGTACACGGGGGTATAACCGAAGATGTGGGGGTCTGGTGTCCCCTTATCAAAAATGTATAGGTAGTTTGACCAGAGAAGGAGGGGGTCCCCCCTTGTGAACCTGGTTCCTCCCAAGGTTTCTTCCTCCAGCTCTGAGGGAGTTTATCCTCCCCGGGGGGTTTCTGTCTTTATTTTTTTATGTTTTGTGTTGATCATCCTATTTTTTTATCTCTGTAAAGCTGCTTAAACACATCAGTCTTGTTCCTAAGCAGTGGTGGGAGTGTGGTTTTATACATCGATTTGGCGGCAGGGGCCCAACACCACTGAGTCAAAGCGCTACAAACACACGTCACGTTACCTTTTTTATGTTCTTGTATAAAATAGTTCTCTTCCCTTTTGAGGACAGGCTCCACTGCTCTGGGCTGTTGATTCCTGTTAATGGCACCTAGAGCAGTGTTTCTCCACCCTGGTCCTGGAGGCACCCCTACCCTGCCCTAATTCAGTTAATCCGCACATTAACAGACCATTCACAGTTGCATGGGGTGTGCTGAAGCAAAAAAAGGGGAATGGCGGGGGTGCCTCCAGGACCAGGGAGGGTGGAGAAGCACTGAACTAGAGAACATCAGAGGTGGTCTGTCTCGGAGCACAATGGTAAAAACCAAGAATTGGAACTGGACCCAACAGCTGAACGGCCCCAATTCCAAACAACTGGATTGATCCAGTGCTATATGTATGATGTCAGTCGTGTGCCTATAGAAATGTCCTTTGTGGAACAACATTGCAATGTGTTCTTTAGGCAATCCGAGGGTTCTGCAGAAATGGGGCCAAATGCTTTTCACCAACAGGCTTCTTTCCACCCTCCACATGCATTGGCATTAGTTCAGCTAGTTGGCTCTGACGCAGTGACTTTTCCTGTGTCCCCTTGTCTTTGATGTCTCTGTCTGCTGTCTCTCTGCTGAGTGCAGATTACAGTGAACTCTTGCTGTGACTGCTATTGAAAACCACACTTCTGTGAGCCCCAGGGAGGACGGTCACAGCATGGCTCGTTCCCTCTCCCCTCCGCCCTTCTCTTTCGTGTGCCCCCCTCCCTCTCCACGCTAGAATAAGGGCTCCTGCCCGTTTCTGTTCTGTTCACCTCAGCGGCAGCCGTGACCGTCCTGTCCATTATCTCTCCTCCAGCCGGTGGGTTTTGTCTGGGCATGAAGGAGTGGGATTTTATTGAATTAAGCCGAAATGCCAGTGCAGGTGGGTTTGTGTGCATCAGTGTGTAATGTACCATTTGGCTGTTGGCATGCAGAGGTGCTCTTTGGCTCCACTCCTACGGATCTCTGCTCTCTCGCCTGGGTGTTGGCCAGTCAGACTCCAACCCTGTACATCAGCGATGTTCTCTTTGGGTGGGCTCCCCCACCCCCAACCACCCTCACACTTCAGAATCTCCCCTCGATCAGCTGCATCTTCTTCGTAGGTGGTATACTCTCGTGCCAAGCCCCTGATACGTTTCCCTCCCATTAGGGATTTATTTATAGAAGGGCTTCCGCTTCCACTGTTCCAACCCAGCAAGCCCCTCCGAGATGTAGCTGTTTACTTTGAAGCAGCACAAAGCGAGGATCATCAGTCCTCGCCATGTAACCCTGATTTGGTTTACACGGTCAACAAACCGGGCCCTCGCCTCACCTGTGAGCAGCAACAAGTACACTGAGCTGACCTTTAGGGATTTTCTTGACTTTCGTTCTGGAAGTGGAATTGTAATCCTCCTTATGGAACTGGGAGCCTGTGTTTTGGGTTGAAGTGCCGATGCTGGAATCTAAACCCGACTTTTCCGTATGTCTGCATAAATATTGAACTCTGCTCGTGGGAGCCTTCGCTGAGGTGTGTGTTTGTGTACGTTCGGCAAAGAGAACGGCGCCTGCACCGCTCCGGAGCGCTTTACGAAAGCCGCACAAGGTAATTTAATCCACTCCTTTGGCGTGTTCACAGTGCTTTGGGATGCTTTGCTTTTTTTTATGATTTTTTATGATATTTTATGATCTAGACCAACCAAAATATGTTCTGTTCCTGAGGTTTGATTCTTAGATTATTATCCACTCTCAGTATCTGCAGTTCTCCTGGGTTGTGGGCATATTTGAAAAACGTATGTGTCTGAAGTGCGAGGAAAACCTGGAGGGATGGGATCTGGATATAGTTTGGCCACATACTGTTTACATTTTTCATTAAAATGGAAAAGTAACACTTGGGAACCATGTGGAAAGCACGTCAACATATGTATAATTTCCATTTTACCATAATGGTTCTAGGCCGGTCATAATTATGATATGGACATACCGTACAATAAATGGACGTGACCATAATCATTTTGATGACCGTGATATTTCCCATTGTGTTTGTCTTTGAGCCAGCAGAGCTGCTCTCTTATCCGAGGGAACATTTGGAAAAGTGAATTAAAATGCATTTGTTTCAAAGCCGCATTCCAGCGCTGGCGCGGGAACATTTTCAGAACGAACGAGGGGAGCTCATGAGTTAACACGAGTGAGCCAGCGTTGTTGAGTTGTGCACTTTGCTACAGTGACCTGATATTTATTATTTTCCTATGTTTTCCTGATTAATTGTTTTTTTTCCTCACTGCTTGTAAATACAAAGTAAATACAAACAGCTTCTTCTCACCTCACTTACCTTGTTTTTATCCTCATATTGCGATTTACTTACTGATATGGTTGGATTTATTTTTATTTCTGTATAATTTTGGCAGGAAATCAAACCATTTTCTATATTTGAATGTTTGAATATTCATAATGATCAAATTCATAGCTGCATTATTATGCTATTATCATATCACAGCATACATGGTCTTAAAATGACTGTTATGGTTTATTGCAATTATTTCTTGGACAGTTTATTGTCCCCAAAGATAGTTATCACGACAGACCTCAAGGAGAGTTGTGGGAACAGTTGGGAATGGGACATTTTGCTCCTTACTGGGATTCATGCAGATTACTAGCCATACCTGCTCACGAGTAAAATGCAAAGGACTGTTTGAACAGTATGAGAACTCGCTCTGAAACACTGCCAGCTGTGATCGATCATCTACCACGTAAACAAGCACGCCCGTGGCTAGAATCCACTACAGTAACAATTGCCCATGTTAACTTTTCCGAGAGACATATATTTCCATCGACTCCGTCCGGATCCGAAAAGCACATTCTGTTCACGGTTGTGTTAAATGTGGTGGAGATGCGTCCGGATTGCGGTTGGAGTGATCCGATAATCCGATCACGAGAGTCCAGGGGATGTTTACACCTGTTTTTTTCACACGGTCAAGAGGAATCCAAACATGATCGGACCACCACAGCCTCCAAGTCTAACCACAACAAGTGGAGCGAGCTGTAACGCAGGAGCTGGCATAGCTACGCCTAAATACGTTTTAATACACTTAATACACTTCAGCTCTGGCGCAGTTTGGAAGCATAAAAAGCCTGATGTGCATCTGCAGAGGCACGGTGTGAAGAGCAGTGGCTCCTTTGCACAGCAGGGTTCGATAAAATGGAGCAGAAGAACAGATTTCGGGCTTCGTGAGTGCTGCTGTGCTGTCTGTGCCTTTATGCTTTATTTATGCCCCCCACCGGCCTAATTGTACTCCTACACTGTAGAGAGGATGTCTGAGTCATAGAGCAGAGGTGTGAGTTCACCCTGTCCCCCCTACACACACACACACACACAGACGGGAGCATTAAAAGACTCCGTACACCACCCACTGTGTGTGTGATGTGCCTGTGTTCCTTGTTCCAGGGCTCACGTAATCCAACACCGTAGACTAGCTGTGTGTGAGACTGGCTCCCAGCAGTGTCAGGAAATTTGACAGCCAATCAGCTGACATGCAGGTTACAAAAGGACACGCTCCGCACTGTCCACACAGATCAGACCACCGTCGCATTCTAATCACACATGTCAATGTGTGTTCTGGTGCCATGCTTGGTTACGCTCATGGCACGGTTACATTTTGTACACACACACACACACACACACACACACACACACACGCATGCATACCCAAGTCTTGTCTTCAGTTTGAAAACATGGTTTTCACTACGATATATGTTGAGCATTAAATTTACACCGATCAGCCAGAACATTGACATTATGAGCTCCTCTGACCAACCAGGAGCTCTTTGTGTTTCTATAATTCCAGACTGTAGTTCATCTGTTTCTCTGCAGACTTTATTCTCCTCCTTTCACCCTGATCTTCAATGCTCAGGATCCCACAGGACGTGATGGGTCATTCTCAGCACTCCAGTCACACTGACATGGTGGCGGTGTGTTGGTGCGTGTTGCGCTGGTACGAATGGACTGTTCTCAGTCCACCAACCAGCTAAATCCAGCCGACAGCGTCCTGTGGTCAGCGTCCTGTGAGCACTGATGAAGGACTAGAGGACGACCAACACAAACTGTGCCGAAACAGATGAGCTTCTGTCTCTGACTTTACATCTGCAAGGTGGAGACACTCGGTAGGAGTGGACAGTGAGTGGACACAGTGATTAAACACTCCAGCAGCACAGCTGTGTCTGATCCACTCGTACCAGTGTGACTGCAGTGCTGAGAAAGACCCATCACCCACATAATAGCTGCTCTGTGGTGGTCCTGCGGGGTCACTTTTAAAGCACACACAGTTATTCCAGTACAAACTGGAAGCCGATTCTCCAGCAGGTCATGGTGAATGGGATCATTAGTCGTGTTTGCTGATCAGTTGTAGCTTTGAATGATTAATTCCTCGAGCAGATAAGCTCTGCGCTGCTGATGTTTCTGGGTAGCAGGTCTGGTGACCGGCAGGCTCTTAGGCAAAGCAACTGATCCAGGTGTTTAGGTCAGCACTAGACAGTATGTTATGCAAGCACTAGGGTAGTGATGTAATCAGCGCTGTTACATCAGTGCCTGCTATTTCCTGTCCCTGGCGCAGGTGGACTTTGCCACAGGACCGCTGATAGCTGAGGTGGACTGGCTGTGTGGGGGGACGTGAATGAATGGGGCAGGGGGGCGTAGAGGTTTGGGTTGTGTCTTGAATGTTTGTTGCTCCTCTGCCAAGAACATTCCCATTTCCTTCCCACGTCGAAGTGGAAGAGCATCAGTTTGGACTGAGTTGGTGTCTTTCAGAACGAGGTGAGCTGGACTCGACTGTTGGGCTGTCCGTCGTGTTTGGCGCGTTAGAAAATATCAGGATCTTGAAATGTTGCAATGTTATGTTTTGCAATAATGTATCCATAACCCTCCTGTTAAACTAAGGGACAGCAGGCATTTTTCTGGGTCGGATTGAGATGGTACAGGTTTAACCATAATGCAGATGTCATTATACATTTACGTGTGTGTGTGTGTGTGTGTGTGTGTGTGTGTGTGTGTGTGTGTGTGTGTGTGTGTAAAATAAGATTGTGATTACATAACAGCTCATATTGTTCGCATAAGATTGTATTTGTATACCTTGAAGGTTTTCCTGACATTTGATAAATATTGGTCAATATATCATCTTGCTTACAGTATTGCAATATATTGAATATATCGATCGATATTGTTTGTTTGTTGGTTGGTTGGTTGGTTGGTTGGAAATGTGTGTGTTCATAAAGGCATGGTTGCACAAATCAGAAGGCCGTAGTTACAATGCAAAGTAAGGAAGTTGGACTCCAAGGCCAAATATTTCCATAGACATCCATTCAGATTTGGTTGATATTTTTTTTTTTTTTTTTTTTTTTTTTTCTGAATTACATGAGCAGAATGTTTGTTTGCTGGCCTGCTGAGATGAGATGCAATAACGAGAAACCAATACAGATTTGTTATTCATCTGCAATGCGTTTTCCAAACCAGCATCACTACATGCACCAGCAATATGGGGAAAATTCTGGGACTATTCCCAGTTGATTTATTAACAAGTGCTACATTTTGGGATCATTAAGACAGTCAAAGCCCAGACAGGCTGTGAATACTTGTTTCCTGGCTCCTCGAACTCTTCAAATAATAATATACCTAGTGTTTATTCAGTATAATCTGGAATATACCCACAGTAATCATACATCAGTGGCGTTCTCTAGTGATGGTGCGAATGAACCGAAATCTGCCACGATTGCACAAATAATTTTTTTGGTCTGGTATAATATGAAAACCTGCTGTGCCGGTGTGGTGTTAGGTTTGCAGTGACCATTTTAATCTAGTCCTTTCGACTGGGATGGGACAGTGTGCAGTGGATTCCTGACTACTCCGTCGCTCACCGTGGAGGTTAGGTTGTAAAACGCAGGAATCTGTCTAGACGCTCACGTCTGTTTGTTTTTATGGCTTGAGTCATTTTCAGGGCCTTGATGATGAACATCCTTTTTGATTGTCTGCTCTGATAAGGCATAGCGGTCACGTTACGCTGGGAGGAAAGGACGCTGACTCGCGACATGCGCAGAGATCGAAAAGGTTCACACAGATTAGGGCGAAAGCAGTTTGTAAACACTGACAAATTCCACTCTGCTGGCTTCCGTCCACTTGGTTTTCATCATATACAGTTATATGAGAGCGAGGTTACAGATGTTTGTCTGTTGCAGCTCTTTGCCAGATATTACACCATCTGGACTGTGTTTGTTAGATCTGTGGATGGACTTGCTGGCCTCCTGAAGGTCAAGCAGCTCTGCCTGTCATTTGATCAGGCTGCAGTGGAGGCTGGAGTGAAGCTGCAGTCTGCTGCGTCTAAAAACTCAGACACAGATTAATCCATCTGTCCCATGTGACCTGCCTTCTGCAGAGTGAGAGAGGGCATTAATGCTGTCATATCTCATATATATATATATATATATTGTGTGTGTGTGTGTGTGTGTGTGTGATACACACACAAGTGATATTGCACAGTGATATTGCACAGCCCTTCATCATATTTCTGTAGCACTAAAACACACACATTTTTATAGCTATTATAATTATTATGCAGTGATTCCTGTTTTTGGCTTTTATTTTGATTATATTAACAAAATTATTGATAATACGTAGTTCTTCAAGATACTTGACGTTAGTCCAAATAAAACAAGAAATGTCCACCAGTATGTCCTTTATTATTTTTGTTGTTTATGTACAGTATTTTGCAAATGTTTCAAATGTTTAGGTACCCTGTGTAAATGAGCAGTGGGTGTTTATAACCACAGTGAAACACTAATATTACAATAAACCTACAGAAAGTCACGGTTTTCCATCACTGTGTTCTGTAAACATCTCCAAAGCTCCTCATGGGAGTCTAGGGTTACTTATGTTCTAGCACCTGGTTTGGTAAATCAGTGCTTACCACTTGTTGTGGTGAATCAGGTGTGCTGCTGATGGAATTGAACACATCCTGGTGCTGACTGGGGGCATCCAGAAGAAATCTAGAACCTGAGGTTTGTTCTTCAGACCAGATCTCAACTACTTTCTACAGAATGAGAAATTCTTCTTCCTCTTCACTGTATTTTCTGCTTTAAGATATAAGGAGTTTAAATAATGTGATTAGGTGCATAAAACTTTAGCACAGTACTGTATCAGGATTATCTCTTTTTAGGACTTTTATTCTGAAATTTGAACTTTGAGAGCAAAGAAAGGGAGCAAAACAGCCCCTCCTTCCTCATTTTGTTCTATAACCTGATATCTGGGTCAATGATGTCATTAGGCCCACCCCCTCTCGGTGATCAGTCCGAGTCTACGTGCAGGTGGTTGCTGATGGTTAGATAGGTTAGATAGGTTAGATACTGTTTCTGTTCCCATTTAAACCAGAGCGATGAGCATAGCGATGATTTGCTTCCATGGGTGCCCTATATGGGCAAAAGTATTGGGACACTGCTATCAAGGGTATTTGAGTTTATCCCGCTTTTGATGGAGTTACTGTCTCTACTGTCCAGGGTAGACTTTGTGCTAGATTTTGGGCCATTGCTGTGAGGATTTGATTGCATTCAGTGACCAGAACCTTAGTGAGATCAGGATGTTGGATGACCAACACCCCACCTCATCCCCAACTGCCCAACTCATCTAGTATTAAAAGTGTTGGATGGAGCTCCATGATTCCAGAGAACACGGTTCTACTGCTCTACAGCTCAATGCTGGAGGGCTTTATACCCCTCTAGCCAACATTTCGCATTAGGTAGGGTGCCAATGTCCATATTTATCTGCTCCTGAGGGTGGCATTCTATTGGCAACCCTTCTCTAGATGGACTAGACACTTTCACACTAGTGTCAGCAATGAGTGCAACTGTATGACCAAACATTTTGGACATATAGTGTGTCTTTTTGACTGGTCGGTGGACTGGTTCTGTGTCAGGAGCCCTTTATTCTGTGAATGATTACACTCATACTAGAGTGCATGAGGTCAAGGCTGTCCAGACCAGAAATCAAAGAAAAGGACAGTTGTTATAGAGATAAAATTGAGTAAATTAAATTAATCAGTGCTTTCGAGTCCCACCGTAACTATAAGGAATTCTTTTCCAAATTTAGCCAAAGATTGAGCTGAAGTGAAGGACAGATCCAGTGGTGAGAAATTACTCTGTACTAGGCTGGAAGAATACAATGAATGCAGCACAATGGAAGCACAATGACCTTGCCTACTGAGGGACAATGAGTGAGCCTGTCACATTTACACGGGCACGTGAACACACTGGCACCTCTACCCAGTCTGTTTTTGTAGTTTAATTCACTCCACATTTGTGCTGTGATTTTATTATTGGTAGACTAGAGCCCATTTGACGCAGTGCTGCCCGTCAATTCTGACAGTTTTAATGTTGTTTTTTTTAATCATTTGATGTCATTTTGTTTAATGTGTTTATGTATCTCTCAGATTAATCATGCTGTCTGTAGTGATTTAAAGCAACTCTGTTTGTTCTACTGAAAACTGAAAGCCTTTCATGCCTTGGTTTCTTTTCTGTTTATATCCCGATATAGATATAAATATCGATATATCGCTCAGCCCGTATCCCGCTCTGTTTATATCCCGATACATATATAAATATTGATATATCGCTCAGCCCGTGTCCCGCTCTGTTTATATCCCGATATCGATATAAATATCGATATATCGCTCAGTCCATTAGTGATTAACTGAATAATACTTTTTGAGGCTAGACTCTGAATGGATAGTAATTAAAAAGGGTTCTTGTAACAATAGTGGAACCTTTTTGGTGCTATATAGAGCTGTGATTTTGTTCAGAAACTCTCTGAAGGCACATGAAATTTCGACTCCTTTGTATTTTGTTGCATTATTGTGATCTCAGGTCAGCAGTGACGGGTTAACAAATGATGTGTTGTATAGACCTAATGTTCTTTAAGTATCTTGAGTAATTTATTATGATATTCCTGAGGTGTGTAAGCAATCCCTTGGCATAATGTGTTAATATGTAAGTGTACTCATACTTGTCATGCCAATGAGTTGGCCTGATTTGAACTAGAGCGAGAGAGGGAGAGCAGAGTGCCGTGCTTGCATTAAAACCTAATGGATGCTTGCCCTTCCTCTTGCTTCACAGATTTCTTCTTGGCTGCCTGCCTAGAGCTTCGGCTCAGAAAGACGCTGTTTGGCAGGCTGCGCCGTCCCAATTCTAACGCTTTCATGTTGGACGAGGGAGAGAAGGGTGGAAGGGAGGGAGGGTGGAAAAAAAAAAAAAACCCAGTTTATTCCAATTGAATTTATAGAAAATGCTTCTTTGTGGTTATTTTTAGCCACATCTTGGCATATAATCCACATCCATCCGTTTGTGTGATGGCATTAGCACGGTGCTGAGTTCCCCGCGTTTGTTCAGCGGTACAGGCTGTTCGGGCTCGTTCGGTGCGGATACGTCGGCTCATTTCTTGGATTAAAATTTGACGCCATGTTCTTTCAGAGCAGGTGGTATTCTGTACAATGCTGGAGGTGGGTGGTACACCGCTGAAGGTGGGATATGAATATATAAGGGCGATATGGTGAAAAGTGTATGCGGATGTTTCTCTGCTGCTATGCCGTGTGCGTTATTCCTGCATTCCGTCCGGAATAGTGACTTGGGTCGGAAAAAACAGGCTTAATAAATGCAGCGAGCATTGATTTGAGAAGTCGATTCAAAACGAATTTATTTGTATTGCACTTTTTTTACCACTGATGTTACAAAGCAGTTCTACAGAGATTCAGATTCAGAGCAGGCCAAAGAGCATGGACGAAGAAACCTTGGTGAGGAACCAGACTCCTCTGGTCAAACACCAGATTATTGATGAGAGGTCACAGATGTAACGATACTGGTTTAATGGTGGTTCTAATTACAGGTTATTTGGTCCATCTATATATATACTTGATGCTCGTAGGTGGGCACCGAGTCCAAAGCAGGGTATGAAATCTGAGCATTTAATCCAAGTCCAGTAGTACGAAGGTGGGCAGCTGGTCTGAAGGGTAGTACGTGAACCCAAGGTCTTTTCATCTCTGTCTGCCTGGAACCGTGAACATTCATTAACTCGAAATCTGCATTTCATGGGCAGTTACGTGCTTTTCTCCATGCTTTATAACTGTGGAGAGGAGTAACCTACTCCTGTTCTTGATGCGCAGGAACTTTCGGTGCATGTTTACTGCTCTGTCCACGTCTACATGCTCAACCTGTATGCAGACTCTGACTGACCAGTGAGAGGGGGTGGAAAAAAAGCAGGGAGGGGCTGCTTGCTTTCTGTCTTTGGTCATGCAGTGTTCAAATTTCAGAATAAAAGTCCTGAGAAGGGAAAATACTGTGTAATTTAAAAAAAAATAAATAAATAAACTTTCTGGATTACTGTCAAGAATTCTGAAGAACTTTATTATAAATATCCTTGTCAAGCTAATAATTACAAATAGTATAATCCCTGCATTTTCAGCTCGAAAACACTGGAGTATCGTCCTTACAAGCAAAAAATATTGATTTTGAATTTATATCTAAATTCTGTTACTATTTCCATCTCAAATGTGGATAAAACTAGAGCAGCTTGATTTCTGGTAGGAGTGACCATCAAGCAATCGTCAAAACATCATGCAAATTTGGCCATGAGCTTGTGATTTTAGATTTCTTGTGAACAGAGAATATAAACATCAGAGTGTGATGTTTAATACTTCAAAGATCAGAAAACAACTAAGGAGCTCCAGGGAACATCGGCTTCACCATCCACAAGCCGATGGTGGGGTGAGAGCACCCGCATCCCAGTTTACCACCATTTCTAATGCAAATTACAGTTTTAAAGGATTCAGTCTCTACCGAGATGGATTCATCTTTTCATGAACAATATCAAGCAGGAAGATGCTGTTCTTCGATTCACAGATACCGTTGATGCAGTTGAAAATAGTTGGTAGACTTAACTTGTTAAAGGTTATGTCTCTGTTGTGCTGTAAAGATCAAATTGAAGAACGAACATTGACTCGTGGATTGTGTACTTGCCCTAATCTTTGAAAGCTCTGGACATCTGTTTTTGATTTCTTCTCTGGAGGATTTGGTGGAACCTGCTTGCCAAACCCCTTAGTTGCATTGCTGGGAATAAGACAGCCTAATCTCTGTGTGAATAAGTTTCGGGAACGAGCACTTCCTCTCGGCGTTCGCTTGGCCAGTAGATTAGTCCTACAGTACGGGAAATCAGAAGACCTGCTACTGTATAGTTTTAATAAATAGACTTGAAGCTTTTAGTAAAATATGGCAAATGAAACCGGATCACAGAGGATGTGGCCTTTTTCTCTATAACTGTATTTGAAACATTGTTACTGGACACAGTTTTTAAGCTACTTTAATATGCAAACCTTCTGTTCTTTGTGAATTTGAGCCAGTTACGCCGTTCTGCCCTCGTCTACGCTCTGAATTCGGCCGAGCTGAGGGTGAGAGCAGACCCTGCCATCTATCGTGCAGGAAACAAGTGCAGTGGCTTTTTCCATACACCCAAAGCAGACCAGTTCCCCTTGCCCCTGGGCTTCACCTCATTTGGTGTCCCAAAGATTGCCCAATCTCATGCAGAACCTTTTGCAAAATGAGCTAAATGGACTCTTTTCAAAGCTGCAATCCTGCTCCGGTGTGGGAACATTTTGTGAACGAGTGAGAAGAGCGCATGAATGTGAGCAGGCCGGTATGAATATGCGGTTTTGTTGTGTTTTAATTGGAGCATTTTCTGATTAGGGTGCTGTTAAACTATGAATATGCTTAATTATCAGAAGTTCGTAGCTCTTTGAAAGGGTATAAATGCATTATTATCATTATTTATCACAGCATTAATGATCCTAAAATGGCAATAATATAGTTTAGTGCAATTATTTCCATCACCGTTTGTCCTCAAGAATTCCAGTGTGTTTTAGTTTCTGCTGGCTGATGTTTAGGCAGACGTTAGTGGATGGCTGTGCATGTATACAGTCTCCTGTGTATCTTTATTATAGAAACCTCCTTCCATTTTTTACCCCGTTCACATGGAAGCCAGTTGCCTTTGATCCTTTATATAAACATTTATTTATAGAAGTCATAAAATGTCCGAGCTTTGTAGGTATGAGTTTGTCCTCCCCGGTGTTTGCCTCCATTTTTTTTTGTGTGTGGAGACGACGGGCTGAAAATACCTTGTTCTCAGAATACACTCACTGCGGTAGCTTTACATTATTTATAGCTTCACTTTTCATTTTTTCCGAGTGACCTCATTTTTGGGCAGCAGTGTAGCTCGAGCGCCGAGGATGATGAGTTTGACAGGGACCGCAGAGCCGAGCAGAGCGATAAAGAGTAGGCGCTGCTCTGCTCAGCCCTCTGCAATCAGGGGGAAAACAGAGCGTACGTCCCTCGTTCCTCTTAGGGGCCGACACGTTCCTCCACGGGCAGGACAAACGCTCCAGACTGACGGCGACTGCCCTCTTGATTGCTGAAGGTGGCTTTTGCAGTCTGTCTGGCGAGAGCATGCAAACGTCCTTTGTAATATTAATAGGTAATAAATGACGACGGGTGTGAAGTGTGCTGGTGGTGGTGGGGGGTTTGTTGAGAGGAGACGGGAAGGGCACGGGGACAGCCTTCCCACAGGATGTGCTCGTTTGCAGCAGGAACCTGACTGGAAACCCTGCGTTTGAAGTGGTTTACCCTCCGCAGCAAGATGCCGCAGAAATCCGGCGCAGTCACATGAACCCCGAAAAGTGCCAGCGCTCTGCGAAGTCTGATAACACCGCTCATTCACCCTTTATTTGCTCCTGTTGGATGAGATTTCTACATTTCCTGAGGCTGGAAATCATACCTTGACCTCAATTTTATGGGACATTTTTGTATTTTAATGTCCTTCTCCCCCCACCAATAAGAGGGTGATGGGAGGCCCCATCACACAACTTAGTGGACTTAAAAGATCTGCTACTGATGTCATGGTGCCAGATACCACAGATGATCGCCTTCCGAGCAGGGCTTATCTTAATTCAGCCCCGGGACCCTTTTGATTGGTTTCGTTCCATTGACTGGGACGACTGGTCGGTTCCTTTCTTTGACCAACCCCTTCACTACACCCATAGTGGCCAACCAATGGCCGAGGGCCGGTCCAGCTCCGCTCCAGAGATGGAGGCACGTGGAGTCTGTCTCAACAGTTCAAGTGGCTTTAATATTCTGGTTGATTGATGTATATAACGGTCACAGGTTGTCAGAAACCACACGAGCAAGTCTTTTTTGAGTTTACTTAACAGGGCGACGCGGTTTGAGGCAAGTTAATGCCGATTGTTGAATATCTAAGAGGCCACCCTCCCAGGGCTACCCTGCTAATAGCTGATGATGTAATTATCCATTATGCCGGTGAGAGATTGTCCATCGCCGCTGGCTCTCTAAAGATGGAGCTGTGCTCAGCTTCCATACAGGCTGGGTACTAGAGCATGGCATGGCATGGTGTGTGTGTGTGTGTGTGTGTGTGTGTATAAGCCGTCTAGCTCCTTGTTATTTTCAGCAGCAGTCATGACTAAAATTAACTCTTCCAATTGCAGCCCCAAATGGTGTGCCTTACAGTAGACTGTCGAGGCCCTGTGGGTCTCCCAGAGACTCTGCTATATTTACACATCTGCCGCGAACGAGCACACACACACACACACATGCGCACACACACACATGCACACACAAATTGATATCATGAGGCATGGCTAGCCACAATCTGCCTTTTATCTGGACCCTCCCTGAGAGCAACACGTTCCGACCGCCGACGTGGAAACAAAGGAACGAGTGTTTGAACTGAAGTGGTTTCCTGCGAACCCTGGAACGGGTCTACCAATAGCTTCTGAGATGGACGCGCTCCATTAGCGCTGCCTCGGGCCTTTGGTTTATTGGCCTGTTTCAGTGGACTGCAGTCAGGTGCATGTAAGTAACTTATCAGCCATAAAGCTCTCCTTACTGAATATGGCTCACATGCAATATGCAATAGCTTTCCTTCCTGCTGTCGCAGCCTCTGAGTGAAGAGAACGTGTGTGTGTGTGTGTGTGTGTGTGTGTGCGTGCATGTCCTTATTTTAGAAGTCGTCCATAGTGATAGACACGGTGGGCAGGGGGGAGCCTATTGGTGGTTATTTGTATTCGTCTTCTTAGTAACTTCGCAGGCCGCATGTCGTGGGGGTCTGCTCATAGCAGTGTTGTTCTTACACGTCTTCAAAACGACATGTTGCGTGGTGAGGTCAGGGTTGGCTAAGGCTTGGGTTCACGTGGTAGCAGATTACAGACCCTTCCACGGACACGTCTGACTTGTATGACAAATGAAGAAAAGTATCCATCAAACTCTAAAGGGCCAGAGATCCCGAAATATACCTTACTGTTAACTCAGTGACTGAAACGTGGAAATGCATCAGCTTGCTGTGGTCAGCTGTTCACGCTGACTCGTCACCTTCAAGGCCACGGGTGGGAAGCAAGCAGTTTATATTGGAGGCTACCCTTTGTACTAGGCAGACTGAATCTCTGACCAGTCTCTGACCAGTATACACTGCCAGATTGAGTTCAGGCCAGATGGAATCTCTGAACAGTTTACACTAACTACATAATTCTCAGTCAGGGCGAGTCGGGCCAGACTGAGTCTCTGACCAGTATACACTACTAGATCATGCTCAGAGTCAGGTCAGACTGAGTCTCTGACCAGTATACACCACTAGATCACGCTCAGAGTCAGGTCAGACTGAGTCTCTGACCAGTATACACTACTAGATTACTCTCAGAGTCAGGTCAGACGGAGTTGCTGACCAGTAGACACTACTAGATTATGCTCAGAGTCTGGTCAGACTGAGTCTCTGACCAGTACATACTACTAGATCACGCTCAGAGTCGGGTCAGACTGAGTCTCTGACCAGTACATGCTACTAGATCACGCTCAGAGTCGGTCAGACTGAATCTCTGACCAAATACACTACTAGATTACTCTCAGAGTCGGGTCAGACTGAGTCGCTGACCAGTATACACTACTAAATTACAGTGAGGTCAGGTCAGGTCAGGAGGAATGCCAGTGTTGGGTGATGTGTGTATTGATGATGTCTTAGTTGAGTCTGCAGGAACTACAGGTCCAGCTGCAACATCTGTGGGTAAATCTGCCGCAGGATTCCACACGGAACCTGTGCGCCTCCATGTCCAGCCACGTCTCCTCTTCTATGCAGTCTAGAGGAGGGTTCTAGAGCCTCCTTCTCAGTCGTACAGTTTTCCCCAGTAAACCTATCCTTTCGCTCTGTCGTATTGTAATCTTATGATATGATGGGATTGTCTGGGATAATGTGTGAGTTTCTAAATCGTTTTAATGGGTTTACACCGAGAGATACTGGTAGCTGTGCGTGAGAATGAGTGTTTTATCTGTGTACTATATATCCTTGCTCAAGGTCTCTTGAGTACTTGGCTGTAATGCATTCAAGGTTTATAGTCTAGTCGAGTTTTTTTCAGCACTGACTCTAATGATCTGACATTATAATTTGTGTGTGCGCTGTGCTGGAGCTGAAGGTCATGATGACGAATGTGAAAAGCTGCAGTGCTGCCTGGCTGAGGGGGGGAGGGAGGGAGAGAGAGAAATGGGGAGAGATGGAGAGAGGGATACACAGAGAGAGAGAGAGAAGGAGACAGGGACTGGGAGAGAAATGGAGTGAGAGAGCGCACAGAACAAAGGCGCTCCTGTCTGCTTCTGGTTGTCTAATGGCACAGATTGGCTCCCACAATCAGACCAACGTCAGCATGTTCCCGTCTCTGACGAACGAGCAAACGAATAAACCAGCTCTTCAGCCACTGCTCACACACTCTGGACTGTTTGTTTCCTCCATCACTCCTTCCATCCCTCCGTCTCCCCTTCACTCCCTCCTTTCCCCGCAGAAGACAAGAACAAAGACAAGAGCAGAGGTTTTCTCTCTGTCCCTCATTCTCTTTTCCTTCTTTTAATTGCGTTTCTCTCTGATTTTCTCGCTTGCTTTCTCATTCTCTCACTCTGCCTCTTTCCCTTTCATTCTCCCCCTCATCCTCTCATTCTTTTTCTCTCTTCCTCTTCATCTCATTCTCTCTCTCTCTCCTTTTCTTTCTGTTACTTTATTCTGCTTTCTCTTCTGACTTTTCACTCTCTTCACTCTCTGTCCACCCATCTGTCTTGTTCTCTCTCTCTCTCTTTCTCTCTCTCTCTCTCTCTCCCTCAGTCTGTCTCTCTCTGTCTGTCTCTCTCTCTCTCTCTCTCTCTCTCTCTCTCTCTCTCTCTCTCTCTCTCTCTCTCTGTCACTGTGAGAAATGAAATGGTGGTGTTTGTAGAAATGAGGGCAGGAGCAGGGTGGGGGAGAGAGATGAGTTGGAGAGACTGCAGCTCTGAGCCTTGCAGATGGAGATGAGTAAGGCTTATCCCCAGTCTCCTGTGGTGTGTGTGTGTGTGTGCGCGCACTTGTGTGTGCATGCTTGTGTGTGTGTAGTCTACCTGCCTGCTGGCGTGCCAGTACAGCAGAGCAGGGGATTTGTCTTTACATGTGCATTGTGCACTAATGCTCTGCAAAACTAGCCCTTTTATGCTGTATGTGTGTGTGGGGTGAGGGGGGGTGGTGCCTCATGGTATTGCTGGGTGATGTGTGTATCAGTGCTGATGAATAAGGTTTGGTTTTAGTGAAGTGCAGTGGATGTGCTGGTCAAGCTGTCTCTCAGTAGTGTGTGTGTGTGTGTGTGTGTGTGTGTGTGTGTGTGTGTGTGTGTGTGTGGCAGATGGAGAGCAGGGTGTTAGAGCTCAGAGCTCTGAGAGGGATTTTAGGGTCAGCTGGCTGGGACAGACCTGGGTAAATAGGGGACGGGATCTGCTCCCTCAACCTCCTCATTCAACCAGGACATGACTCCTGTGTGGCTTTATTATTATTATTATTATTATTATTATTATTATTATTATTATTGTGTTGGGGTGTGGGTAGAATTTCAATGTTGTATCAGCGTCTGCATGAGGTTCCACTCTGGACCCACACTAGACCCACGTTACGTGTGTATGTGTGTGTGTTTATGCCCTCTGTACTCTGTAAACCTCTCCTAGTGCTCAGTGTCCTCCTCCGGGTGGATTGGCTGTCTGGAAAGGTGCACTATAAGTATAACTTCATTCATCCTTAGTGCTGTGCCCGGTGACCGTCCTGACCAGCCCAATAGGAAAGTCTGCTTTAGAGCGATGAATCCGGGCAGTCACATGACCTAGTAAATGTAAACAAAGGTGATGCAGGCTGGTGTTTTAATTGTGCAACATCAAGGGCTCACTAATGCGTTTTTAATCACAAGGCACAGCTGAATTGTGTGACTGGGGCTGGACTGGAGGCCTGCCGCCAACTGCACCAGCTGGACATAAGTTTGATCGTAGGTTAGGGTGCATCGTTGTTCACGTTTAAAGATATAAAACTGGGAGAGCTGAAGCAAAAACAGGAGATGAGACAGTTTCTGCTGCCTCTTACGATATTGTTTTGCTGGACAACAGCTTATGGTCACCAAAAATGTCTGGTGCTCCGATAACGAGAACCGTTATTGCTGGAGTCCCTGAAAGGGTGCCGAATTCTCCGTGCTGGACTTAAGGGGGCTTGTGATGTTTGGGGCTCGTTAAAAAATATTTGCGCCTATAGATTCATACCTGTCCGAGCAATCAAACTTGGAGTTGTGACTGTAAGCTTGAAGCCAGCGAGGGAAGGATCTTCAGGAGTTCCACTGACCCCATTAATTCTACTTTTCTTAAGGCCTAGGAGTCAAAATGGAGGCGAGAGGGAGAGTAATGGTGACCTTAGTGTGTAGGGGCAGCCTGAGCCAATTACCCAGTGTCCAGCACTCTGCTAAGATTTGCTGGGTGACATCTCAGGACAGGTTGAGTGTGTAGAGTAGCACGCAGGCAGCTGGCAGACAGATTAGCAGGCTCCGTGCAGGCTCTGCAGCCAAAGGGGGATATTCCTGGGACATTCACCGCTGTCAGTCATTCCACTTTAATCCACAGCAACCACTCGCCCGACCTCTTCTCCAGCCCAACGTTACACGGCAGTGTTGATCAGGGCCGAAAATAAAAGCCTGCAGACTAACGTTCCTCATCCACAGCAGTCCTAAACCTGCTCACTTCCTTCTCCAGTTGCCCTGCGACCAGTAGATCCGACACAGCAGTGCTGCTGGAGTCTTCAAGTCAACAGTGTTTGGACACAGTGTTTAAGCACTCCAGCAGCACTGCTGGGTCTGATCCACACCAGCACACCACCACCATGTCATGCGTCACTGCAGTGCTGAGTCACCCACAAACCACTTAACTGCTTTGTGCTGGTCCTGTGGGGTCCTGACCGTTAAAGGACAGGGCGAGAGTACAAAAAAGGAGGCGGACATAATGTAACGGTTGATCTGCGTCTCGCAGTACGTCGACTCGTCGCCTCTGTATCGTGCTGCATATCGCATCCCCCGTTTCAGCCCCGTCGATTGCTGGAAATCGCACTGCTGCGCTGTGCTGCAGTCGGCATCTTCACTGCCTCGGTTTTCATCTCCCATCACGTCAGCCTGAGCGTGACTTGGGTGTCCTTGCCAGGGGAGTGGCTGCTGCTTCCAGGCCTCACCACTGAAAGCTCAGGCTGAATCCGCCGATGTGCTCGTAGCTCGTTCAGATAAGGGGGCAGGGGTGGGGTTGGGCCGAGTGTAGTTCATTACAACCTGTAGGTTGTAGGTTTTCAAGTATCGTGACGGTACACATACACTAATAAACCCCAATCAGACACATGGGGTACCACAACAACCACGTGGCAGCACCTGAGAAAGCACCGTAGAATCATCTGGGATATTGTAGCAACTGCCTAGCAATAAGCAACGTCGTAGCAACCACCTGCAATAATCGAGCAATCACCTCATCACACTATAGCAACCACATATCAAGACCTTAATAACCACTTTTCAATGCTATTGCAACACCCTTGGATGGCATTACAACCACAAAACAACAACAACATGGCAACCCCCCTGGCATACCTTTACAGCCACATAACAACAACATGGCCCCAGGATACCATTACAGGCACACGGCAACCCCCTCGGATACCATTAGAACCATATTACAACATGGCAACCCTGGGATGCCATTACAACCACATATCAAAAACAACCCCCTGAGATACCATTACAACCATATTACAGCATGGCGACCCCTGGGATACCATTGCAACCACATAACAACAACAACCCTTGCAATACCATTACAGCCACATGACAACACCACCATCAACACAGCATCCCCTTGGGATACCATTACAACCACATAACATGGCAACCCTTGCAATACCATTACAGCCACATGACAACACCACCAACAACACAGCATCCCCCTGGGATACCATTACAACCACATAACAACAAATGAAATTTGTGGAATTGAATGAAGGTATTGATATGTTGCCCACCCTTATGTTGATCTCACAGGTGAAGCAGGGAAATACTATGTAAACCACCAGAGACTGAGAACACTGTGCAGTCGGGCAGGTTTCTTGTGGTTTCTCAAGGTTTCTTGGAGGATTTAAAGCTTTGCGCGCGTGTGTGTGTATGAGTGTGTGTGTGTGTTGGGGGGGGGGGGTGTAAGTCATCCTGCTTGGTGCTTGAAAGCAGAAAGTTTGGCTGTGCTGCGGTTTTAATGAGGCTGCGTGCATATTGAAAAATTGAGCGCGTGGTTGTGATTTGAGGCTCCTTCAGGGATCGGCCGCTCTGACGTTTCTCTGAGTGGAAGTGGGCTTTGATCATGGTGGAGCGCTCTCTGGGCTTCTCTCTGAGCATGTCAGCCCCGCTGCCAACAACACACTGCAGCACACACTCTAACAGTGTACTCTCAGAGGGTGGGGGGCATGAGAGAGAGGGAGAGAGAGGGAGGAAGGGGGAGAGCTGGAGAGACAGAACGCAAAGAGAGGGAGGTGAAAAACACGAGATGGAAGGAGTTAGATGAAGGGAAAGGAGAGAAAGGGAAGAGGAGAAGAAACGAGATACAAAAAGAGAAATGTGTAGTAACTTTATTCACCAAAACATTAAATTTGTCTTCATTTGAGATGTAAAATTAAGAGAATTTTAAGATTTTATTTGGATAAAAATTACTACAATTGTAATTGTAATTGTTGTTGTTTTGCTTATAAGGAGGAAAACACTTTATACCTTAGAAATCCTGTTGAAAATCTATCCTTCAGAGTGTTTATGAGCTGAAAATGCAATAATTGAGTTATTTGTAATAGTTATATTAATAAGGATGTTTATTAAATTCTTGAAAATTCCACTGTATCTATAAAATAAAATGCAAACCTGAATCTCCTTTATTATTTTTGTAGATTTTTGATGTATCAATATTATCGCTTCTCAGGACTTTTATTCTAAAATTTAAACACTGTGGGGGGAAAAAAGTGAGCAAACAGCCCCCTCTATTCTCATTTTCCTCTATAACTCTGAGCGTCAGGGACGTCATTAGCCCCGCCCCCTCTCTCTGATCAGTCAGAGTCTGTATGCAGGTTGATCATGTTCACGTGGACAAAGCAGTAAACATGCACTGGAAGCTCGGTTGGCCTTTAAACTGGGATTTAATTCAGTGAATTGAGATCGTGGTTCTGGAGGGTAAGTTATGGTGTGTATCCTGTCTGTAGGTTACTCTGATCCTGAGTTATGAAGCCTAGAAACAGCATGAAACTGCCCGCAAAGTGCAGATCTCGGGTTCTAGGAGCTGAACGATAGAAGGAGTGTTGGGCGGGACACCGAGAGAGAGTCTGAAGGGAGGGATGTATCTGTGTGCCTGTATCTGCCTTTGTTGTTGTTTACAAGGTCTCTTTGCTATGTGCTGGATCACACAGCACTGTTTTCACTCAGGTCCTCTCTTCCACTGGGTGACTTTGAACATTCAGTTGTGCCCCTGAGGCGACTCGTGGCCAGCGGACTGCAGATAGGGAACTTGCATCCAGCCTTAAATGTCCATCTTCTGACCATTCCAGTGGACGGACACACACACACACACACACACACACACACACACACACACACACACACACACACCCCCCTCTATGCCGAGGACACAGAATTCACACACTGCCTTCAAAAAAACCTGCACATTATTATTATTATTGTTATTATTATTATTGTTATTATTATTATTGTTATTGTTATTATTATTATTGTTATCATTATTATTATTATTATTATAATTATTATTATTATTATTATTATTATTATTATCATTATTACTTGATATGAACTGCAGTACTTCCGTGCTGTAATGTGGACAGGATTGTAAAGGCCTTATCAAAAAAATATGCCCTCGTTGTCGAAATCGTCTCCAGGAACCAACTGACAGAAATGAAAGCTGGTGAGATACGTGACCTCATGAGATACGCGAACGATTCCAATTTCATGCTCAACTGCACATGCGATGTAAGTAAGGCTGGGCTTCCTTCCACCCTGTTCTTCACTGGCCAGGACCCCACAGAACCACCCAGCCCTTCTCAGCCCTACAGCGACACCGACATGGTGGTATGTTCATATGCATTGTGCTGCTATGAGTGGATCAGACACAGCAGTGGTGCTGGAGTTTGTAAACACCTCAGTATCACTGTTGGACTGAGTAGATCACCTGCTCTGTGGTGGTTCTATGGGGTCCTGGCCAGTGAAGAACAGGGTGAGAGGAGCGTGGGACCATCTGCAGATGGCTGATGGGTGTATATTGTCGGGGTGTGTTACTGTGAACAGTTAGTGAGTAGATGGTTTGAGCTTGTTTATGATTGTCTTTTTGGACTCCAGGACAGAAAAACGTGGGCAACTCCGGTTTTAAGGTTTACGTAACTGCTTCACACTCTTGTTGCAGTACCGTTACTGTGTGTGTGTGTGTGTGTGTGTGTGTGTGTGTGTGTGTGTGTGTGTGTGTAAGCCAGGGGTTATGTGTGTGTGATGGAGCATTAATAACACAAGTGTGGCAACTGTTACAGCAGTAATATTGATTGGAAATGTACAGGTACACACACACACACACACACACACACACACACACACACACACACACATTAAACCTAGAATCTCTGTTGAGTCATTCTGGAAGTGGCTGTTTGTCTACATGTGATTAGGTTGGTTACATGGTACACACCACCGATCCTCTCCTTGTAACCACACACACCCACACCCTTCCATACTACTACCCTCTGTCTCTTCCCCTCTTACATCCTCTCTCTCTCTCTCTCTCTCTCTCTCTCAGAGGGGCTCCCACAAATAACTCTCTATAAAAAAGTCTTGACAGCTGAAGGAGAGGGAGAGGTGTAGAAAAAAAGAGAAAGAGAGAGAGAGAGAGAGAGAGAGAGAGAACATAAGAAGGGAGGGTGGATAGGAAAAAAAGAGAAGAGAAGAAAAGGAGGGCCTGTACTCTTTTTTTTTTTTTTTTTTTTTTTTTTTTTTTTTTTTCCTCTTTGTGTGTGTGTGTGTGTGTTGGTCTGAAGAGCTTCCTGTTGGCTGCAGTGCGTGTACATGCCCGTGTGTGTGTGTGCGCACGAGGGAGAGAGAGAGAGAGAGAGAGAGAGAGCGCAGAACAGTCGAGCGCTTGTGTAAGCAGGAGGAAGCAGGCGGCTCTGACCCAGATCCAGTCCGAGCCTCCGGAACCCTTGGACACAGAGAGAGAGGGAGAGAGAGAGGGAGGGGGTGTGTGAGTCAGTGAGCGAGAGAGTGAGGGAGAGAGAGAGTGAGGGAGAGAGAGAGAGAGAGAGGGAGAGTGGCTTTGCTTCTCCTTCCACTCGTCCTCCTTGCCCTGTTTTCTCTCAGCTCTGCGGCAGTCGCCTTTTTTCTCTCTCTCTCTCTTTTTTTTTCCTCCCCTTTTTCCTGGTCAGCCACATAAAATGTCGGCCATGCGGCCGGCGCAGGGGCAAACACCCTGTCCTCTTGGAGCTTGTCCTTTCGGCTTTTAATGACCCTCCTTTAAAGAAGCCTTTTGGGGGGGACGGAAGAGCTGCTGTCGTTCCTTTGCCAAGCGTTCCTCGGCAAGCGAGGACTTTTTGGACATGTGAGAGGCTCCTGGTTTCGGATTTTCGTCTCGTTTCCGAGGCCGGTCAATCAGAGGAGAGGTAAAGCGAACCCCCCCGCTTGTTTATTACATTGTGTTTACGTAGATGTTTGCTCAACTGCTTGTACGCAGTCAGCTGGGTTGGTGTTCAAGTGCGTGGTTTAAGGGTTAACTTCAGGCTGTGCCGTGTTCACGCCCTTTTTCTTCTTTCGGGAACAGTGTTTTGGGAACACTTTGGACACGTGCACTCTGTTCTTGCAGGATGTTTCTGGCTTGAGTGTGGAGCTGGATGTTTTCCTCTCCGTTAAGAGAGAGTTTGATTTTAACCTTCTTCACGGGCTTGTCTACGTCAGCAGCCTTGTTGTGTAATAGCAGGCAGCGGGCGGAGAGCCATCTTGATTTATCCCTGTGTGTGTGTGTGTGAGTGTGTGTGAGTGTGTGGGTGGGTGGGTGGGAGGTCGGGTGGGTGGGTGGGGACTGTAAGGGACTCACTGCCCAGTGCTTATTGAATCACTGCAGTGGATGAACTGAGCTGTGTGTGAGAGAGAACCCAGACATGGCGTGTTCAGCTGGTGCAGCTGTGTGGAAAGCCCCTGGACAGTGTTAAGACTTTTGATAAGGGGGATGCTGTGGTGTGCCCAGAAGCTTGTCCGGCCAAACCGAGAAGTTTGGTGGTAGGACGGACCACTCTCCTTAAAGTGACCCTGCGCTGTTTCGTGTTTCTCGAACCCTGATGTCTGTGGCCACGGTTTAGCAGTTGTTCTGTAATGAGATTAGACCTCCTGTTCGCACAGAGCTCGAGTGATGGAAGCCAAAAAGCTTGGAGACCTTCACCAGTGGTTGAATGTTTAAGAGCAAACGCAAGAGTCCACATATTACCCCTCATCCCTGGTAAGCGGTCCAGATGCAGCAGATGGAGATTATGGAAAAAGCACAGGAGACGTCCAGTGTCGCAGTGTAAAGCAACCATGACGAGCGGAATGGTCGCTGGTTCGACCGCAAGCCCACGGGTGGAGAAGCGTTCGACCCGTGCTGTTATCTGTCCATCTCTCTTCTCTCTCTGTCGTTCCATGAGCAAAAGATTTAGATGAACCTAAAAGCTTTAAGGCTATGTTCCAGAACTGGAGGTTGATGAACCAGTTTCTTGTTGCCCTGATTACAGGTCAGCTGACGCCACGGCTTCTTCAATTCGGCCCTCGCTGGCTCAGTGGGAGGCACACAGAGACCCCATTAGACTGGGGTAACGGGATCTGGTCAGCGCTCGTTGTAGCTCGGATTCTGAGACTCGGGCCAACCTCACGAGTCTCAGACACTCCCAGTCGGGGTTGGGGCCACAACAAGAATTCACAACAATAAGAAAAGAGGAGAAAGAGAGACTGTGAGATGGATACATTAATGTGTGGGTGTGTGTAAGGAGCTGGAGAAGGAGCAGCAGGCTGTGCAGTGAGCGAGTGGGGTTTGTTACTGTGACGTAGCAACAACCTGACCATTACTATAATAGTATTTATGATTCGACAGAACGGAATACTAACGTTAAAACAGATTAATCAAGGTGTTCACTTTTTTTTTTTAACCCTCGATGTCGTGTTAGAACGTGGTTGTGATGAAAAACACTGTAAAATGTCTGATGAAATGCATTTTGGGCTCTACAGAAGAATATCCAGCTACTGGTGTTTATTATGGATGCTGAGGTCATTGACACTGGGCTCGATGCCAGTTACTGTGCTCGGCCTTTTTATGATAACTCGCACATACGCTGTGGACAAAAGTATTGGGACACATGCTCATTCAATGTGTCTTCTGAAATTAAGGGTATTAGAAAGAGTTTATCCTGCTTTTGTTGGAGTAACTCACACACACACACACACACACACACACACACACACACACACACACACACACACACACACACACACACACACATATATGTCTCTGTGTCTCTCCCTCTCTTTCTCAGTCTCTCTCTCCGAGCATAATTACAAACAGCCGCACTCCGGACAGAGCTGCATTGAGGAACTGTTTGCTAAATGGGTCATAGTGTAGCCCTACCCCATTTCCTTCTGCTCTTGCATCTCTCTCTCTCTCTCTCTCTCTCTCTCTCTCTCTCTCTCTCTCTCTGTAGTGCATGTCTCAGTGGATCAACCAGATTACGCAGTGCTCCATGCCTGTGTCTAGACTACCTTCCACCACTGCAGAGAAGTGAGGTGTTGAGAGCGCTGCTGGTCTTTTACAGTCATTCAGCTTTAAATTGACTCATCACTGAGTTCGTCACAGTTCAAAGTGGCTGAAGGTTGAAGAGATTAAAGGGTGTTTGCGCTGTTCGTTGGCGTGATGAGATGAATCTTGTGGGGCCAAAGTTTGCTATATTGTTTTTTTCTTTGTGTGTGTCATTCATTCATTCATTCATTCATTCATTTGTTTATTTATTTATTATGACTATATCTAGAGCAGATGTACATTAACCTATTAGTGGTCAGACTGAGTCTCTGACCAGTATACTCTACTAGATTACTCTCAGAGTCGGTCAGACTGAGTCTCTGACCAGTATAAACTACTAGATTACACTCAAAGTCAGGTCAGACTGAGTCTCTGACCAGTATACTCTACTAGATTACACTCAGAGTCAGGTCAGACTGAGTCTGACCAGTATAAACTACTAGATTACACTCAAAGTCAGGTCAGACTGAGTCTCTGACCAGTATACACTACTAGATTACACTCAGAGTCAGGTCAGACTGAGTCTGACCAGTATAAACTACTAGATTACACTCAGAGTCGGTCAGACTGAGTCTCTGACCAGTATACTCTACTAGATTACTCTCAGAGTCAGGTCAGACTGAGTCTCTGACCAGTATACACTACTAGATTACTCTCAGAGTCGGGTCAGACTGAATCTCTGACCAGTATACACTACTAGATTACTCTCAGAGTTGGGTCAGACTGAGTCTCTGACCAGTATACACTACTAGATTACTCTCAGAGTCGGTCAGACTGAGTCTCTGACCAGTATACACTACTAGATTACGCTCAGAGTCGGGTCAGACTGAGTCTCTGACCAGTATACACTACTAGATTACGCTCAGATGATGTCAGTTGATGCACGTGGTCTGGTCGGGGGGCTTAAATCAGGGGGGGGGTATTGTGTAGTGTAACCATGGCTGTACACGTCTCTCTCGCTCATTCACTCTCATACATGGTGTGTGAAGTTCCCATGACTATTCTGAGGAAGGCAGCAGGAATGTGAAGCTAGAGCAAGGCGCGTCCACACACACACACACACACACACACACACACACACACACACAGCTCTGTGGCAGTACACAGGAGCTTAGGAGACAGGAAGTGTTCCTGTGGCCTTAAGAGGAAACACTCTCACTCTCTCTCTCTCTCTCTCTCTCTCTCTCTCTCTCTCTCTCTCTCTCTCACACAGCACTTTCTTGTTCCATTCTCCACATTACCCGGTACATTCCAGTCCGGGGGACACATTGCAGCACAGTTGTGGCGCTGTAACTACCAGGGTCATGTAGATAGCAAGCAATGGAAGCGTTAACTGGTGCTGCATAAAATCAGGCCAACTGCACTCCATAAGAACTCCGCTAGAGCCGACGGCGTGACGGTTTGGACTGTGTGTGATTAACTGCAGTGTAGTTTAGAGGAGTGTGTGATGTGTGGTTTGCACGGGAGTGACCTGAATACGCCCTCAGGCTGAAAGGAAACTCTCCTCTGAATGTCTGTTTGATTCGGCTACAACAGGAAAGCTGTTTTCTTCCTGTCTCTCATGAAACACTTCAGTGTAATTGCTTTACATAATGAAAGACGCGCAACCGTCTGCCGAGGAGACTGCCTGTGACAGCTCGTCTGCGTCCCTGTGTGTAAGTGAGAGATAAAGAGAACAGCAGTAGTTCAGCATAGATTTATATGCCAAGCATCAGCACCAACATCAGACGTCTTCTTGTTCTGTGTTCTAGATTGTGATGAAAGATTCTGGGCCCTACGATTTCAACGATGGTTCACATTTAAGAAAAAAAAAAAAAAAACAGAAATGGAATTTGGGAAATGGAATTAAAAAGGACATTTTCCATCCAATTTCATCTGATTATCAAGTGTTACTTTCTCAACACGGGGTAGACAGAGCGCATCAATAATATCATGACTGGTTGAATCATTGATATGAAAATCCATGTATTTCAAAAAATTAAAATTGAACTGCAATGTCAATTTTTTCCGATATCATGCAGCCTTAGTATAAAGCCCCCCAGCATTAGGGTGTGGAGACCTGGATGGATGGATGGATGGATGGATGGATGGATGGATGGATGGATGGATAGTTTGTGATTCATAACTAATCATACAACATCCGAACATAGTCTCACTAACGCCGTTTGGCTGATTGCAATCAGATCCTCACAGCAACATTCAGAAGCAAGTGCAATACCGTTCCAGAAAAATAGAAGCCACTACTCATTAGTCCCTTGATTTCAGGAGGAACTTTGGACGAACAGATGCCTGCTGTTATAATTACCATCAGTTTCGTAGGTCCTAAAATAGAGCCCTGTGGGACACCGATCGATACCACACTGTCACTTCCCGACAAATTCACACCTTTATTTTTTCTGTTATGATTTAAACACTGATTATTATGAGTTTGAGATTAACCTGATGTTCCTGCGTCTATTGTCAAGCCGTCCCAGAAGAGTAGAAGACAAAAGACCTTTTTGGTGCCTTGATTGCAGAAGAAACATTGAGCGAACAGATGTCCTACAAATTTCAGAGTAAGATCACTGAGTGAATAGCGTGGAGGGTGGAGGCCACGGTCAGCTTTTTTTTATGGTATTTATCTCCGTTATCTACTGATTCACAGCAGGACGAAGTGTGTGTGTGTGTGTGTGTGTGTGTGTGTGTGTGTGACCGTAGCTCATGTTCCACCCTGACCTTCATCAGATATGGGCCTCCCATTTCCCCTCTGCCTGCTGAAACGCTTCAGAGTGATGGAAGCGCCGGGCTCTCCGTATCGCTTAGCTATGCATGAGCTCCAGCCAGCCTTTCTTCTTTACATTCCAGTGCACTCAGCCTTATAAAATATTTACTGCCGAATTACAGGCGGCCTCCCAGCGCCCGCCAAGGACAATATTTTTAGAAATGCTTTGTCTGCTAAAAGCTGCCTCTGCTTTCTCTGAACAAAGAGCTCTTACAGTGATCCCCCCCAAAAAAAATAAAAAAATGAAAGCATTAGAGGTTGTATTAAAGGTTCATTGCTGTTGTCTTGTCGTTGTATTTGTTTTCTTTCCTGCCCTTAAAGATGCATCACTTTCACAGTCGATCAGAGCTGTCAAAAATGAAAACGCTGTTACATCAGCGTACAATTAGCGTTTACAGGTTACAGGCATAGTTATACATGCATGGTTGTTCTCTCGTCTAGGTATGGGCGATATATCGATTTTCATATCTAAATTAGCATCGTGGTTTAAGGCCTACTGGTTTTTAAAGGTCTGTGGTTTCAGGTTTGCACTGGAATGGAAACAGTAGTATTGATCCCTTATTTGGAGCTTTTCTTACAGCAGTCGTGGTGCTTTGGTGTCCACCTTGTTTTTCTCTTTAATAGCCTGGCTCCCAGAGGTCACTAATCATAGAGCGTGTGCCCGACGGGGCAGTACAAGTGAAAGGTAGCGCCCTAATGACGAGTGGCAGATGTGACCCATTTTGGACTCTTACACCCCTCATCTCCTCAGCTTTGACCGTCAGGCTCTGGTCAGTACAGCTAATGAAGCGTGGCGTGCATCACAGAGAGGACAGTCACGGAGTGAAACGTTAGAGAAAGTACACACACACACACACACACACACACACACACACACACACACACACACACACACACACTGTTCTGAAACCACAGCTCCACCTGCATGGTCCCCGCCAACTGAACCCACCAGCACAAGTGTTGTTGTTCATCGTCCTTTAAGCCCCCTCCCACCACCGCCGCCACCACCGCAGCTTCACACTTTGCATGACTCCAGCAGCTGCACCAGCCTGTGTGTTTTCCGGAGGTTTAGTTTGTGTGCACTTGTTTTCATTACGGTGAGGAAGTGCGGGTTTTTCCTTTAAGACGCGTAGCGGGTCGGCTTCTAAATTTATCTGCCCTAGAAAGAAAAAAGGAGCCAGTGCTACTGTAGCCTTGTTTCAGCTCCCCACACCATGAGGTTCTGCTCAGAATTTACTCCTGGCATCACAGAATTATTGTTAACCTCTGCTGTTCGTATTATCATGAATTACGGTACAAAGTTTGTCATTTTCAAGCATTTCTATTGGTCCATTCATCATTTAATTGTGTAAAGAAAGGTTACAGGCCGTACTTCTAAGCTCCATAACTCAGGATCAGAGTAACCCACAGACGTGATAGCGTTTGCATGTTTGTGTGATGAATAATCCACTTAAAATTCAATCTTCGTTTAAATGCCATAGGAGCGTCCAGTGCATGTTTACTGCTCTGTCCACGTGTACACGCTCAACCTGCACGCAGACTCCGACTGATCGTGAGAGGGGCGGGGCTGACGACCTCACTGATCCAGATATTGGGTAATGGAGGAAAATGAGAAGGGAGGGGCTGTTGGCTCTCATTTTTATTCACACAGTGTTCAAATTTCAAAGTAAAAGTCCGGAGATTGGATATTATTGATACCTGCCTAAGTAACAAAAATATTAGGACATTAAGGGGGAAAGTAGCTTGTTTTGCGAGTTCAGCTCGGGAAGTGAGCAAAGCTTTTAAGTATGAATTACAAATGCATTGTGAGAAATCGGAACACCTTCAAAATGTGCCCTTAAATACCACTCTAGGAGTCAGACGCTCATCAGACACTTGTCAAGTAACTGATTGGATGCATGTCCTTTATGACATCGTCTCGTTTTTCCGGCTCACGTGAACCAGTGGTTGTATTTTTTAAATCCGGTTCATTAAGTAATAATAAATCAGCTTTTTAACAAATCCCACTAAATCTGAGCTATTTCACGGGTGTTCTGTTTTCCGATACATGTCACATCCTTATTGCCACTTTCTTTATTCAGCACGTCTTTAGCTCATGCTGTTAATTTCAGATTGAAATTGAAATGTGAGGCGTGGCTGTCGTTCACCTTTTCTGACATTACCAAAAATATTCCCCCCAGGACTTTTATTCATGTGTCTAATGAAAAGCAGCACAGTGTAATTAAAGCTGAGGCAGTAATCAGGAGTTTTATTACAGTGTGTCAGTACATCACAGATGTGTCAAACACCCCAGCCACCCCCCCCCACATACCCCCAATCCATCCTCCCTAGCCACCAGCCACCCCCACCTCGCGTCAAACACAGTCTCCTTTATTGAGCCGCTTATTTTAGTCACGTTAACTCGCTGCTCGTCCTTTTCTTGGCCCCTGTTGTCCACTTCGTTCTGCAAGCAGGTTTACAGTCTCGGTCAGTGAAGGGGCAGTGGCGTGTGACTGTGTGGGACTGATGGTGGACGTTCACAAAGGCTGTAGGAAGCTGGTTTTACAGTTATGGCGTATGACGGAGTGTGATATTGTGTTTCATAGTGTTTGTGTATTCCAGTTATTGTGTAGTGATGGTATATAGCTGGTTGTATTCAGCAACAGTGTATAGAGGTGGTATATTGATGGGGTACATCAGCTGCATTGTGACGTGTATAGCTGCAGGACGAAAGAACAGATGTCCCAATACTTTTGTCCATATTGTGCGTGTGTGGTTCTCAGAATTATGAGTATCCTCTCCGACCTTGCATTCACTTCCCCAGCCACTGATCTGTGGTCAGCGGTGCTGAACCGAATGCACTTCCTGCGGGGGACAGCTTTCACTTTCAAGTGACATTTCTGAGACTTCACTATTGGACAAGGTTCCGCTGTTTCTGTCCAGTCTATCTGGGTGGAATAATACATTTTTTTCAGGTTATTATCTAGAACACGTCTTTGTTTCTCAAATTCGGATCAGTCTGTGTGGGTCTGACACATTTGGAAGACTACAGTCCCGGGAAGGAAGGTACTAAACTGCGAGTTGGGTGCTTCCTCGCTTGGCACCAGGGTTCTGCTCTCCAGGGTACATTTTAGATAGGGAATGAAATTGTTCTGTATTCTGTTGCAGTTCTGGGGGTTTTTTTTTTAGGTTATTTTGCTCACAGCACTGTTTCTCACTTCCTTTTATTGTATTCATGAAGAGATGCAGATGTGCCCTTCTGGGAAAGTGTAGAGTGTTCTTTTTAACACTTCTGGCCCTAAAAAGCCACACTGAGCCTTGGAGAGAGTACCGTGCTATAGTTTGTTCCTTGAGGAACAGAAATGTGTCTCTGCCAGGCTTCATCATATCGTCACGGTTCAATGAAAACCAAGCATCTCCATTTTTGTTCAGGTTTAGTTTTCGTTTTTGAAGCCTGTAGCTGCTCTATATGTTGTGTGAATATTTCTGGATGATGAAAAAGCTCCAAATGCTCTCACAATGTTAATGCACTTCTTGGAGTTTTGAAGATTGGAGGAGAAGAAACGACGTTCAGCAGATCGAACCCTTTGGTAGATATGTCATGGTAATTGAGGACAGCCCAAATTGTCCTTTACAATGATGGTGCTGGAAAGGATATATCGCACAGCCCTAATTCAAAGTTCAGCATTTTTGTTTTCTCCTATAAAACCCCAATTTTGGAGATACATTTTTTGGAGATGGGACAGAAAGGACAGTGACAGTATAACTTAAGTTCTTGCATGCAATTGGGCCTTTTTACCTCTGAAGTAACTAACGCACTACACTGTAAAAGACTGAGGTTGATATGAATAAAGCCTATTTTTGTTTTATCTAAATTTGCATCAACGTTATTGCAGACCTGACATCGCTTTCCATTGGACTGATTATCTTGTGTGTCCCGAAGGCAACCTTATCCAGTTTTGGAAATGGTAACCAGTTGGAAAACACGCCTTCCGAAAGGGAAATGACTGTAGATTGCGCACCCCGTATCATATGAGGGTGCCATGTGAGTTCTCTGATCAATTCCATTACGGCTGAAAAAGGTCACTTTTGTTGTGGGACCAGTACCTGTATATCAACTCCAGTCCTGGAAGACCTGTCACCAGTATGGTGGTGGCCATACTCAAATACCCACCTTGTCTGGTGATTTTCGGAGGGCGACTTCCAAACTTTGCTGGAGACCAGCCCTCCAGGAGTGGAGTTGTGCACCCCTGGGGTAGATGCTATTGTGATTAGTACCGGTGCTCGGGCAAAGGAACAGCTGACCACACACACACACGAGCGTAAGGCCTATTGTGTCAATGTCAAGAGATACTGTCCTCTCGTTTTACACGGACATGAGCAACATACTGTCGCTGTCGGAACAAGACCTCATATCTCCGGAACGGTAACCTTATAGGAGAAACGGGAATATAAAAGACGTTCCCAGTTAATGTATGCAAATACATTGAGATGTCACTCTAGGTTGACAGCAGGTTGTTTAATCATGTTCTTCGGTCCATTCGTCATGGAATGTTCTCGCAATGCAAACGTGGCTTATTATTTTGCACCGTTTGCTGTTTCACGTGGGATATTACAGGATTTGAATTCACCCAGCTACCAAACGTTGACTTCCCGGCTACTCGGTCGACTCGTAAGTAAGGGAGGGAGAAATCACAAGGAAAATCACACAGAAGCCCGAAAAGGCTTTGTGCCTCACTCACCCAAAGGAGAGTGGTGATTCAGTTAGACTGTTGACTCTGCTTCTTTGTCTCTGTGTGTGCCGATAGCCATGTGGCTGATTGGTTATGAATAGAAGGATTGAGTTATCCAGAACCTAGATCTGCCATCAGAGACTGGGCTCTGTCTTTCTCCTTACAGTTGTGGAGTAAATACAATTACCTGGAGACCAGAGCTAGCTTCTTACAGTCTATAATTTGCTGGAATTGCCCGGGTGCTTGCGTGAACTAAACAGTAAACAGATAAAGGTGTTACAATAGGAATGAAATGAGAATATTGGTTAACAGAAGCCATTATGCTTGTTGCAGTTGCTCAATTCAGGCTGATTGTTCTCTAAAAATGAACAACTCGCTGCTCTGTGAATCGGTTTGTTGATTAGTTTGCGGTTCAGTGATGAGCAAGACCTTCATTAACAATCCACATCCATAATGATGCTAGCTGGCTACGATACAGGGGTTGGACAATGAAACTGAAACACCTGGTTTTAGACCACAATAATTGATTAGTTTGGTGAACTAGGGCCTACTTTTGCGACCAATACAGCGTCAGTTCGTCTTGGGAAGGTCATTGTTTGGATACAATCCGGGTTAACACCCCAACGTCCCTTTCAGACAGCTTCCTCTTGCGTCCACAGTTAATCCTGTTGGATGTGGTTGGTCCTTCTAGGTGGTGCTGACGTTACCCTGGATACCGCAGCTCTTGATACATCACAAAGACTTGCTGTCTTGGTCACAGATGCGCCAGCAAGACGTGCACCAACAATTTGTCCTCTTTTGAACTCTGGTATGTCCCCCATAATGTTGTGTTCATTGCAATATTTTGAGCAAAACTGTGCTCTTACCTGCTAATTGAACCTTCACACTCTGCTCTTACTGGTGCAATTAATGAAGATTGACCACCAGGCTGCTCCAATTTAGCCATGAATCCTCCCACACTACAATGACAGTGTTTCAGTTTCATTGTCCAACCCCTGTACATTTATTCACTGTGTAAGTCTCATCCTAACTTGCTGACTGACTGCAATCGCACTTCTCGAAACATACTTGTGGTATAAGATTGGATTGGAGAGAGAACGAGTCGGAGAGAGTGATGTTGGTGGTGTTGGTCAGCACATTCACCTTCCAGCACTGGGTTCTTGGGTTCAAGGCCCTGTCTGGGTGGAGTTCCCATGCCCTCCTCGTATCTGCGTGATTTTCCTCCGTGGTGCTGAGCATCTTTGTGTGGAGTGCTGATTGTAAAGCAGCCGCACTGCGCAGAGTTTTCGTTTATTGGGAAATGAGCTCAAACTGTGTTTCTCTACCGGCCCGGATCTTCTGTTCGTCCCTCGGCGTTCGTGCACAGTGTAGTAGAAGTCCTCTGTGTGGAATTCAGTGAGCTGTATATAATCAAATGAAACACTGGAGCAATAATAATCATTACAAATAATTAAAAAACAAAATCTTTACATAGAAATGACCCGACTCGGATTGTCAACCAAATTGAACAGAGATGGTAAAAACAATGTATATCTGATATATAAGCTTTTTGCTTATTTTGCAATGTGTTTCCCATCATACTGTGTTTGGTATTGTTTACGTTGACCTGTTGTTGTCTTTCATAAACTGTCCAATTGCATGAATTCACTACTTAAGGATAATAACTTTATTCCTCTCATGTCATCACATGTATGTATTAGTATTCTAATAAATGCAAAAGTCAGCTCCGTCTATCTGTAAATCAAAATGTCACTCGAACAAGTCACACACTCTGTCCATGGCTACAAGGCACATGACTGTGTGTTTGGCAGCCCAGCGGTCAGACTACTGGATAATGACATCAGAGCTTGCTCATCAGCTGCCTGGGGTTGGTAGAGTGACAGGGTGGGGTTGGGGGTTGGGGGGGGGGGGGGTTACAGAAAGAGACACATCAAAGTCATTGGTTCTGCCTTTGAAGCATTTGAATTCCCTCACTTGTGTGCTGCTCGGTAGTGAACAGTGTGTGTGTGTGTGTGTGTTTCTTCACAGACGTTTAAGCCCCTGGTCGGAAAGGGCGTGCTGGGCTCCATCATTGCCGTGGAGTTCTTCTCTGACCGACAGCTGGACTTCCTGACTGAAGACGGAGCATTCCAGCCCTATCAGGTACGCCCGTTGAGTGTACGCTTTGCTGTGCTGTGCTGTGTATTAGAAGGTGATGAGGGTGTCCTTTATTCATTTGGAATCAGCAGAGTGTCCACTAAGAGGTCCACTAAGAGGTCATCTAAGAGGCACTGACACAGCTGGTTATATGTTTACCTGTCGTGCATGATTGATCGTCCTTTATATTGCTTTGCGGTGCTTTATTGGGCTGTGATCATTAATCAGTGATTCGTGTTCATGTTCCAGGCCAGTCGCGATATTTACGAAGCCGATCTTTATCATTTTGACGGCTGTGATATTACTCATTGTGTACGTGTGTCTGTGCTCTGAGGAGGTCTGTTGTGTAGGAAACGAGTGCAGTGGGTTGCTCCATACACACAGAGCAGAGTAATCCGCACGCCCTGAAGGTGGGCAAACAAGTGACATCTCAGAAAATTAGAATATTGGGAACAAATTCATGATCAGAGTTTCATACGAAAAGTCAGATTTTATATCTATTACTTGTAAAGTGACATTTCATACCGATTGTTTGCAAATCAACATTTTTATAGTATCAAAAAAAAAATCTGAGCACTTACATATATATTATATATAGAATGACGGTTAACGCCCAACTTAAATTATGAACACACACTTTTTAAAATTAAATTTATTAGTAAATAATAAATGACTGTCGATAAATAAATGATGTTCAGGTTTTTAATTTAATTTGGACGATTATTAAGTATTTTGAAGAACATATTATAAATACCTTTGTCAGTCAAATTACAATTCATTAAAAACATGGTCATATTCATGCAAATATCTTAAATTCTGTTCATATTTATACTGTAAATGAAGACTTATTTAAGTAGATGTAAACGCTTAATAATGGAAATAGTGGATTAATGCATGTGAAACTACGGATCCGTCCCGCAGGTTCGGCCCAGGGTTCTAAAGGTTAGACGCGTTTGTGGGAGAATGTCCGTGCCGAGTTCTGGTGGTGTGTCACTGATGGTAAACTGAAGTGTAATGGTTTTAAGGACCCCAGTTTAAGAAGGAAGCTGGTTCGTTCAAACAGGAGGAACGTGGACGTAAAATAGCTCAGCAGTGCAGACTTTAAAGTGAAAACCCAGTATCTCCATTTTGGGTTTTTCGTCACGGTGCTCTGCACTGTACACTGTAAGTAATTCTGGATTAATAGACCAATAGAAATGCTCGAACAGCTTTGAATGGAGGTTGATGTGTCATAACCAGTAAAGATTATTTATGCAATTTTATAACGTATTGGACGGAGACAAATTACTTTGAATGTCTGAAAGCTGGACCGCGGGCGATGTGTGTTGAAATTCTGAATGGTGGCCAGTGGAGAGGAACCCCAACAGGCGTAACAGTGATCTGTCAAGTTAATCCATTTCAGATGTAATTCAGTTTCGCTGACGATTGCCATAGTTGGTCAGTGGTCTACTGATGACCGTGTTGGTGCTGACCGTGAGCAACCCCCCCCCCCATTCCCCACTGAGCTCGCACTCATATCCTTCATTTTCAGCGTGGTTGACAGTGATGCAGTGGGTTAGGATGCAAACCCATCAGGCATATGGAGGAGTGTTCTCTGTAGTGTTCCTCCACTTCTGGATTTATATGCACACCGCATTTTAGACACCGTGTCGTCAACTCGCCTCGGCACCATTTTGTTGAACGGATAATGAAAAGCCATCTGCCAGCAAATTACAGCCATCTCCCTCCCGCCTCCTAAAGCGACCACAACACCCGGCTGTGTGGAAGATCAAGCAGATCTCCTTTCAGATTTAACTGTCGTTTTGGAGCTGATGGAGCGAATGTTGTGATGTTACTGTAAACAGTGTCGCGCCTTAAAGTGCCTTAAAGCATATTTGTGTTCAACTCCACTGAAAGAGAAAGAAATCAAAGAAATGAAATTTTATATGCAGTCAGTTTGCAAAATTGAGAGATGCTTCAAAATTGGCCAAACAGCTACACAAGAACTACACTAAAAACTGATGGTAGCACTTTACAGTGTAGATGGGTAATACTAGTGCATCTCAGAAAACTGGAATATTTTTGGAAATAGTTCATAATTTCATCCAAAAAGTTTAGATTTTATATTCATTGTATTTACACTGATTTTTTAAATACATTTTACTGTTGAATTAGGATTGTTTATAAGTCAAGAAAATCAGAAATCCAAAAAAATCTAATTATTATGTCAAATACTACGTGTAAATCAATATCAAAATAAAATAAAAAATGAAAAGCTTGAAATATATCACTTTTCAAATGTAATGAATATAAAATGTGACAAAATATATATAAAAATTGATCATTTAAAAATTAAGTGTTGTATTTATCTATTAAATAAATTACAAAAATTTAAAATCCATTAAAAAACATTTTAACTGGTACTCGGTAACTAATCCATAATTATAGAGGTAACAAGTTGGTAACAAAAAGGAAAAAAATTACTTTATAGTAACTTTATTAAGAAATTAAAAAGTTAACTCATAAACCTCTATGCACTAAATGAATAATCACGGTGGCAGTTTTCAGTGATATCAAAGTAAAATAATGGTAGTTCTTATTAATGGGTCCATTAAACTGGTATTTTCTTACTGGTGTTAGTGGTGTTCCACGATCTTCAGGGGAATATAGACATTAAGATATCCGTGATGGAAAGAATTCATAACTTTATCACTTCGTTCTGATCCATTAGTCAGATCTGTGCTCATAAGAGAGGTAACAGGTAACGCTGAAGGATCATGTGATGCTGTATTTTCTCTGCTGTATCGACTACCAATACAATGATTAATTATTCAGTGATTAGGGACAAAATATTTTAGTAGATGTAACTTGTTACGGTATTTATTAATTATTGATTAAGAGCTACAAAATGTACTTTGAATGAATAGATAAAATATGCAGGGTAGGGGTGCCTCCAGGACCAGAGTTGAGGAACAGTGGTATAGAGGGAGGCTGGTCACAAAGCCTTGCTGTAATTGTGGATGATCAGATATCGTTCTAGACTCGACTTGGTCATGCAGATGTCTTCTTTATAACCTCCAGAAAAGTCCACCTTTTCTCTCGAGAGGAGCTGAGGGGCTCGTTCACTCTCAAAACCCGACCTGTGCCTACAGTACAGCTCGGCTTGACGATGCGTGGAAGACAAACTTCCCCTGGGGGTCCGAAAAGCTGAGTCACTGTCTTCAAACGCTGCCTGAAGACCATCTCTTTCAAGAGCATTTAACTCATTAAAGGCTTATCCAGGGTCAGGGACTTATTGGACAGCTGTAGCCTGGTGGTTAGGTTACCAGCCGGGTGACTGGAAGATTGCCAGCTTGAGCAAGACACTTAAGATCAGATGACCCTACATTAATTCCGAAATTCAGAACTGTTTCATTCTTAAATGCCCATCTGCTCCCTGGGCGCCGGAGATAGGGCTGACCACTGCTCCGGGCATGTGTGCTCACTGTGTGTGTGTATTTGCACGTTTACGTGATGAAGTATAATATGTTGAACACTGGCTGAATCTCTGGATTTCAGACTCTATGAACTGTTTAAGGATATTTACCGAGTGAACGGTAAAGCACTTTTGTAAGTGGCTCTGAATAAGAGTGTCGGCCTTAAATGTAGCTGACGACCTTATTAATGACGGCTTCGGGTTTGATCACACCCTATATTGAGTGATTTAGCTTGTATAAGCCAGAAGACACCTGACTGCTGGCTATTTTGAGGCTCCACTTAAGAGGAGAAACGAAAGAAAGCCGAGAGAGAGGGGGAGAAAGGAGAAACGAGTGAGTGTACCGTGTGAAAGGTTTATAATAAATGAAGCAAATCGATGTGAGATGTGCCATCCCCTGCAGGGCAATTTTAGTCACTGTTTTCATTCGAGTTTCTCCTGGTGTGCAGCAGAACACTATGTTCTTGTCAGACTGCCTGGCCTTTAAAAAAAGAACACTCGCTGATACACACGCTCCGAAAATCACTCCAAAAATCACCAGCGCTTCTCGTCTGCGCACAATGGACGAGCCTGAAATGTAAAAACCATCAGGCTGGGTAATGAAAGGGCCAGCGAGCATGTGAAAGCGCTGTGTCCAAAAGCGTGGCTTACTGACCAACCCGGGGGACAGGCCGAAACCCTTATAGGACGTGACGCCGGGCCACGCTGAACATGCCGCTGCAGTCTTTTTTTTGCTCGTCTCTCTCCTTCGTTCCTCCCTCCGTTCATGAGCCACAGCCTGTGAAATTCCTTCAGCCGAGCATTCCTGAAACCCGCTTCTGTCCTCCTCCCATCCCCGGAGGGCAGTGCACGCATTCCTGAATGTGCCGCTTCATTCCACAATCTGAATTCTATCACTTCTTGATTACCTTTCTTTTTTTCTTTTTTTTTTTTTCCTGCATATTGACATTTGTTTTCCCTTCTCAATGCCTGGGGTTGTAGCGGTCATGGTTTCCAGTGTCAGGGTGTTAAGTATGAAAGGGTAACAGTACACACCTCAGGGTTTGGACGTTGTGGTTCTGTACACGTGTGGTACCGAGGGGAAAAACTACAAGCCCCTCGGTGCCAGCTGAGCTAGGAATCCGACCTAAATCTCATAGGGTGTTTTTTATAGAGGGCTGATACTGACAACACTGACACCTTCCGTGTCTTTCCTGCACATTAACGGGGTCCTCTTATCGTACAGGAGAACTTTGTGGTTCTATAATTACAGAATGTGCTCCATCTGTTTTATCCTCCTTTCACCCTGATCTTCAATGCTCAGGACCCCACAGGACCACCACAGAGCAGCTATTAGTGTGTATTGCTCTGTGGACAACACATTACCAACCTTGATCACGGTATCTTCAGACTTTCCATTGAACCTTTATTCATCATCTGCTGTTCCAATGATCCCAGCGCTGCTGCACGTCACTGTGGAGATGATAAGATTGTAATTCCCGTGCTTTACACCGGAGTCAGCTATTTACTTCCACTGCAATCGGAACGACTGAAATATGAAACAGTAAGACGTACCGCTGTTTCGATCACAGAACATTATTAGAAGTGGTGACGGTCCCATCCAGTGCTTATCCAGTGTGCTGAGCGGTGGGAGGTGGTTGGCATTTCCATGCCCTCTCTCCAAAAACCAGGGTGGGAGGTGTGGGGGTGCTGAACTATTGCAATCTGTTCAGTAAAAAGGCTACAATAGAGCCTCTGTGTAGGAGGCCAACTGGCTGGAGAGCTGGACAAACAGAGAGCGAGAGAGAGAGAAAGGGAGAGAAGGAGAGAGCGAGTGTCGTAGAGTGTGGTTGGGAAGGATAAAGTCAACTCCATGCCATGTTGCCGTGTTAAACTGGGCTGATTCCGTGATCTTATTCATCACAGCAGACACACGGAAGAAGGTGGAGGGAGGAACGGACAGCTTGATGGAATAGAGTTGATCTAGTGGAGATTTCGGAGGTATTGAAGGGATCGACCGCCTGGTAAAAATGGTTTCTCGTGTGTTTAGTGGGACTTTTTCGTTGTTTGACGTACTTTTATTTGAAAATTATTCATAGGAGACAGTCGCACAAACCAGATGCTGTTGTTTTCAGGAGATCCCAGGCTACTCACGTTTGTCTTCAATTGAACAGAATTAAAATTTATATTTCAATTTGTATGAATTTGCTCGTGTTTTGATCAAACGTACTCGTGCCTACAATTTTTAACTAAAAAACAAAATCTGCTATATATATATATATATATATATATATATATATATATACACCCCTTCTCAGGACTTTTATTCTGAAAATTGAACACTGCATGAGCAAAGAAGGAGAGCAAACAGCCCCTCCTTAGATTGGATTGTTGAATAACAGACAGCAATTCATGTCATTTCAAAGGGTTCACTTTAACTGCAGCTGTAGTGTTCTGCAATGCTGATCCAAGGACAGTTCATGTCCCAGGTTCTAGATTTTAATAGTCTTCACGTATCAGTGTCGGCAAACATGTATAAGGAAGAGATCCGATATCGGGATCGGCCCATTTTCCCCCCAATAAACGGAGTTACGATTTTTTTGTGATCAGCTGATTCCGTGCAAAATAATCTGTTCCGACTGGTTTGGAGCGATGCAATTGGTCCGTTCGTTCTTCAGTTTGGTCAAAACCGGGTGTCTTGACTGTGGAAAACTGAGTCGGTGTGTCCAGACTGGTACTGTATAGAGGACACAGAGTGTACCAGTGGCACTGAGCCAAGCACTGGGGTGGGAGTGGGAGGGGGTCTGCAGCTGTGTGCGAGTGTGTTGCGTCTCTGGCCTTGCCTGGCAGCACCACACACACAACAACCTTTCTGTCTGACCCTGAGGTGGTGGGGGTGTATGGAACGGCCACACATTTGTGAATTTGTGTACACACACACACACACACACACACACACACACACACACACACACACACCTCATTTATAGTAGAGACATACATCACTGGTACAGGCTCTGTATATTTTAATGAAGGAGCACACACACATACATACACACACACACACACACACACACACACACACACACACACTCACCGTCTCATGTTACAGTATGTTCATGTCTAACAGACCTGCTTCAGTATGGACTTACGCCCGTTCTGTACATGATTCTGCCAACAGCACCTACTTCTATATGTCACACACACACACACATGCGCGCGCACACACACACGCGCGTTTATTACCCCAGCAACAAGCCTCACACACCATACGCCTCATACGTAGTATTGCCATAGCAACAAGAGCACTGTCTCTGCGCTCCAACAAAGGCCTCCATGTGCGAGTGCCATTTTCCCCTCCGCTGCTCTTTAATTCCACCTGTATTTACTGTCATCTCCTGTCGAACCTGCTCGTCCGCCGCTTCTTCTAAAATCAGGGGTGTTTAAGGGTTTATCGGTCGGAGTAGCTGTCTCTACTGTCCAGGGAAGGCTTGCTACTAGATTTCGGGGCATTGCAGTGATTGATTTGATTGCATCCAGCAACAACAGCTGTTTGTGAGGTCAGGATGTTGGATAATCATCACACCACCTGATGCCCAACACCCCAACTGCCCTGCTAGCCCATGTCTGGCATTAGGCATGGTGCCATTATGTTGAAGTTGGTTTATCTGCACCAGGGTCCTAATCTATTGGCAGAACTTCTCTACAGGGACTAGACGACCTGTGTGCACGTTTGCATCTGTACAGCTGTGGGTAACTGAATGCATTCATTTGCACCTATAGTGTAAGTGTATTATAACACAGCTCTGCCAGGCTTTTAGCACCATTATGGTGTGATTACTCCTGATCTCTCTCTCTCTCTCTCTCTCTCTCTCTCTCTCTCTCTCTCTCTTTCTCTCTCTTTCTCTCTCTCTCTCTCTCCCCCCGACTTTTTCCCAGAATTCTCATTTTCAGAGTGAGTCATCTCTGCCAAATTGTCTCTAAGGTTTTCATTTTAAGCGTCCTCCTCTGAAAGCCGGCTGTGAGGACACCCTGTCTTCTTTCTTCATTCATTCTCCCATGCGCCCCCTCGCTCCCTCTCCCTCTGTCGCTCTCTCCATGTCCATATCTGTCTCTCGCGCCGTCCGTCTCTCTTTTGTCCACCCCCTCCCCTTCTCTGTTTACTCTTCTGTCTGATGCAAGCATTGTGTCATCTCTCCGATGCTGCTCTGCCTCCATGGTAACAGTGGTCTTCGGCTTATTTTCACTGCCGCTGCAGAACCTTGTCTCTGTGAAGTGGACTTTAGAGGAGAACATGGAATGCATCAACCCCAGGTTTAGGTGGATTAAACCACCTACAAAGTAATCCATTATTATTTTTATTATGTGTGTGTATCAGTATTATCCCTTCTCTTGGCCTTTATTCTGAAATTTGAACACTTTTCGTTTAACCCAATGTCTGGATCAGTGATGGCATCAGCCCCGCCCCCTCTCATTGATCAGTCGGAGTCTGCGTGCAGTAAACATGCACTGGAAGCTCCTTTGGATTTGGATTTGGATTTGGATATGATCCTAGAGAACGGCATGCAACGGAAAGCCTTCCTTGGACAGTAGAGACAGTTACTCCAACCAAAGCAGGGTAAAATGAGCAGGTGTCCCAATACTTTTGTCCATTTACTGTAAGCAGGCATTGCATGCACTATTGTGTGTTTCAGCGTATCTTTAAGCATTTGTTTGTTTGTAAGAAACCTGTAAAGCGTAACTGGTGCATCGAAGTGGAACATGAATCTGATTGTTGTGGTTTTGATGGTACTGAGCTATGATTGTTCTGCAGTATTGGTTCTCTTTTCTGTATCTATTTCCAAACAAGAAAAGAAAAAAAATCACTTCTTTTTCATTTCCGAACCCTCTGCTCTGGTCCTCTGATGGCAGATATGAAGGATCATTACTGAGATCAAAGGCCGCTTTGTAATTTGGAGTAATGCCCTTGTTTTTTTTCCTCTCTGGATCTGTCTTTAAAGGGTTTGTGTGGCTCAGCTGCTCTCTAGGCAGCTCTGCTTCTTTTCTTCTTCCTCTCAGCGATAATTTTTCATTGTTTTTTTATTTTTTTTTATTTGTTTGTTTTTAATCAGTACTGCATATCGAGGCCTGGCTGCTTCTATGGCTTTACGGTAATTACCAGTGCGGAGTAATTGCTCAGCAGAACACAAGATGTTAAATTGACCTATTAGCTTATTGAGAGGTGTTTAGTTTCCTGTCCCGGGGCGCTGGAACCTCAGCATCCCATGTGAAAGCGAGAACTGAAACCAGAACACTGCAGCGACATCAATCAGGCGGCTGCTGGATTAGAACCACGGAGCCGGAGCAGAAAACAAGTGAACGTCAGGCTCGTATCAGATGAGACACCGTCGCTCCTTACGTTGCTCCATTGGTAGGTGAATGTATGCAGGTTTAAAGCCCCTCGAGACTGGAACGGTGTAGGCTGACGTATGAAATGTGAGACTGTTGCCTGTTGAGGTTTTAAACCTACATTGTACCATATAGATAACGTACCTGATATCTACCTGCAGCATCCTCTTTCAGCCAGCAGTGCTCAGTGGATGTTTATCTAGAATAGGATTTCTGACCAGTAATCAGTACTAGATTACGCTCCGAGTCAGGTCAGATTGAGTCTCTGACCAGTAATCAGTACAAGATTATGCTCCGAGTCGGGTCAGATTGAGTCTCTGACCAGTAATCAGTACAAGATTATGCTCCGAGTCGGGTCAGATTGAGTCTCTGACCAATAATCAGTACAAGATTACGCTACGAGTCGGGTCAGACTGAGTCTCTGACCAATAATCAGTACAAGATTACCCTCTGAGTCGGGTCAGACTGAGTCTCTGACCAATAATCAGTACAAGAGTACGCTCCGAGTCGGGTCAGATTGAGTCTCTGACCAGTAATAAGTACAAGCTTACCCTCTGAGTCGGGTCAGACTGAGTCTCTGACCAATAATCAGTACAAGATTACGCTCTGAGTCAGGTCAGATTGAGTCTCTGACCAATAATCAGTACAAGAGTACGCTCCGAGTCGGGTCAGATTGAGTCTCTGACCAGTAATAAGTACAAGATTACGCTCCGAGTCGGGTCAGACTGAGTCTCTGACCAGTAATCAGTACAAGACTACACTCCGAGTCAGGTCAGACTGAGTCTCTGACCAGTATACACTGCTAGATTACACTTAGTTGGGCCAGACTGATTTTTTTATGACTCCAACTAAATGGACAGTTCTGCTTTGTGCCTCGTGAATACCTCGAATACTAATCCAAACATCCACAGAGACTCTGTGCTGAAAATGATTGGTCAGAGCATTTCTACCGTCGTGTCCAGTGATATCAGTAAAGCAATGGCCAGCATTGCAGTAAAGATTAACAAATGATGTTTCACAGGGTGAGCATATCTTGAAATGTGCCTGGAGCTGTGAGTCATTGAAGGGCAGAGTACTATAGTGTGCACACACACACACACACACACACACACACACACACACACACACACACACACACACACACACACACGCACGCACACAGAGGGAATTAGCCTGCAAATGTGAACAGGGCCACTCAGCCTGTGTCCGTAATGAGATTCAACCATTCATTCTTAATGAACACAATGTTAATTTCGCTGACATGCAGTAAGTTCTCGAGGCTGCCTATATGTGCACAGCCAGGGCTTACAGCCCAGTTATCACTGCATTAATTAGACTGGGCTGTGGGGCTGTGCTAAACTGGGCTGAACTGGGCCTCAGACATTGTCGCGCTATTGGGCTGATGGCTGTTTTTCACATAATGTGGATCTATTGTTGGAATAATGGACCAATAAAACTGTTCCAGAATTACTCGGAATAAAATCACCTGCCTCGGCTTCAATTAAAATTAGAAGGTATATCAGTTTCTCCATTTGTTTGCAAACAGCCCCCCTCTCTTCACATTTTCCTCCATTACCCAATATGTGGGTAGGAGCAGTCATTAGCCCCGCCCCCTCTCTGATCAGTCAGAGTCTGTATGCAGGTTGAGCATCAGCCCCGCCCCCTCTCTCTGATCAGTCAGAGTCTGTATGCAGGTTGAGCATCAGCCCCGCCCCCTCTCTCTGATCAGTCAGAGTCTCAATGCAGGTTGAGCATCAGCCCCGCCCCCTCTCTCTGATCAGTCAGAGTCTCAATGCAGGTTGAGCATGTACACATAGCCAGAGCAGTAAACATGCACCGGAAGCTCCTTTAGCATTTAAACTGGGATTTAATCTGTGGTCAGATGAGGGCAAGTAGTTTGTCTGTAGGTTACTCTGATCCTGAGATATGACGCCTAGATTCTATGGTTGTAATCTACCAATACTGATATGTTTCTGATATCACCCAACCCTAATGAACGTGTCTCGTTCTGCTTTATGTATTGTTGTAGGTTTTAACTTTTGTTGACACCCACAGTTCAGAGTAGATGTCACACGTTGATCTCATTTGTGTTGTCTTGGTTACGCCGCAGCCTGAGATGCTCAGAGCAGACAGAGTGGTGATTAGCTGTCCCAGGGGGTCACTAGAGTTCATTTAGGCCGTGATTCCAGAGCCGTTTTGCCTCTGCCTGCAGTAAAGAGCAGCCGGAGTTGGGCCTGTCGTAGTAGTGACTATGTGCTAATGTCACGGATAATGAGAAGAATGAGTGGGTGTGAGATGGAGCCGTGAAGCGGAGGAAAATGGAGTGTTTTCCTTTTTTCCCGTCCCCTGTGTTAGTGCTCTACAACTGCCGGTGAAATGTTCTCCTCTGCTGATAAGAGCCCTCACCTCCGTGGGCCCGGATGGCCGCGGGGCTCTCCGGCAGGCTGTGCATCATCCCGTGAGGCTTGGAGATCTGCTGTGAAAGCGAACACTGGGGCCTCCTGGTAGTATTTCGTTGGTAGTGTCAAAAATAGTTCAGTCCGACTGAAAGTTATTAAACGTGTGTGACTGAGCTCTGCTTTGTGGTCTATGGTATAAAACCAGCGTCTCCAACGTGAGGCTGGAATTACTCTGCACTGATACTAGTTATCCATGCATCTATTAGGGGTTCCGCGGGAAGCCGGCACGGACTCTAGTGGACTGCCAGCTTCGTTTATGACACGGAATACTGGAAATAAATTTGGTGTTTTGCATTTCCATGAAATTCCAACTCGGTTTGCCATCCATTGCTCTGGCCTAAATGAAACCCTGGCTGAAATCATTTAGATGTTTCTGAAACAGCCTTTTGGAGCCTGGGCGAGGTGCTCTAGAAGCTTCCAGTAGCCTTGGCCAAACGCTTTGGGTGTTTGCGGCACTTGGCCGGGAACGACACACCCAGCCGTGTTCCCAGAGAGAGTGAGCGAGAGAGAGAGAGAGAGAGAGAGAGAGAGAGAGAGAGAGGGGAAGGCATGTTTATCTGGAGCAGAGGTCTGGATCTGGAAGCACTTTCTCAGTTTCCCCAAAAACACTGCGCCTCCCCTTCTCCCTGTGTCTTCTACACCAGAGCCATGTGGAAAATTCTGCAACACACACTGCCATTAAAGTGATGGATGTTGCAGGAGAGAGAGAGGACGAGAGGGTGTTAAAGAGAGAGAGAGAGAGAGAGAGAGAGGGAGAGGGAGAACAGGATGTCTGCTCTGCCCTTCAGAGGGGTGTGTGATGTGAGAATTGAGGGAGGGGTGAACACAGGGAGAGAATTGAGGGAAGGAGCCAGAGACTGGTAGACAGATTACAGAGCTGCGTCCATTAAAGGTGAGCTGCTAGACAAGGGGGTGACATTGGAGCTCGGAGGCTGTTCGGACTACAAACTATATTACTCTTTAATTGGAAACGTGTCTTACAGAAAATGTCCATTCTGATATTGCAGACGACAGCCGAGTGGCTCAGTGCTGGGGTTGGGTCATTGGCACTTGGGATAAAAATAATTTCCATTTTCCATGTTGTCCTGTTCCATTTATTAATCTCCAATCCCCACTTTGTTCAAAGGTTCCCATTGGTCCCATTTTGAACTAAATTCCAATTTCCAATTTTATTCCCATTTTAAAATATTTAAAAAAACAGTTTTGTCCTATTCTAACAATTTTCAATTCCCAGTTTGTCCTATTGTGAGAACAAACTTTCCCATTTCATCCTGACTTTTGATGAATCCAGACTCCAGGACACCAGTCGGAAGTTCGTTTCGGGAGTTTGGTCATAACAGTAGTTAATAAAATGACGAATTTGTTGACAAACTAACTTTAACATTCAGCTCTGACATTCAGTTAATCTCATTAAGATCTCAAGGTGTTCCAGAGCTGTGGGAAAGCACTGGTTTTTAATGCATTACCAGTACAGTGTTTATCAGTGTAATGGGGCACTTTTACTCTTGTTTCATCTGATATTTCACTCACTGTTCGCCTGATCATCCACTAAAGACTTTCATTCACCCTGTAAAAGAGGCGTCAAGAGGCAGGCGGGAGTGTAAGCTGATGTTATGAAGCAAGATGAAAGGACCCCCCTTACACCCCCCTTACACCCCCCTTAGGGGAAACGCAGCAGTTGCAGATTTCATTCTCTGACAACTGCTTGTTTAGAAGGTCTGAACAGGAAAGCAGAGGGAGAGAAAGTGCCCAGTGGAACCTGCAGCTCGATAAATAAATCATGTATTTCCCTCTGTGCCTCCAGGCCCAAAATAGAAACGGGAATGGAGGCCTGTGTGTGTGTGTGTGTGTGTGTGTGTGTGTGTGTGTACACTCAGAGGAACGGGAAGTGACACACTCTTCCGTTCAGACTAAGCCGTCCTGACGCTCAGTGCTTGAATCGGAGCCATTTGGTTACGAATAATCACAGCTAAGCTTGATGATACAGAGCCCGCCGGTCAGCTCCACTCGTCACTGCAGTCGCATCTGTTCCGTTTTCACGGTTTCCTCTGAGAGCTTTTGCTGAGAAGCGCTTTATGCCGTGAATCACGACGAGCTCCAGATTTCCAGCCCGATAACAGCTTCGCTGTGCAGCTATGCACCACTGGTGAAGGAGCTGCACCCACAGCTCTGCGGTCTGCAAACCACTGACCAGGGCTATTTTGGAGTCTGGTTGTGCTCGTTATGGAGACATTTGTTCTAGTAATGGACTGATGTGTAGGGTTTTTTCACTGACGTCTTTTGAGAGGAAATAAACAGTCTGATAACTAGTGGTCGACGGATGAGGGGGGTTTTTTGATGGCAGATGCTGGTGCAGATGTTTAAAGAGCAGGGTGATCAATGACCAGTGATGTCGATATCATTTTTCGTTTGTTTGTTTAAAGTGCAGTTTAAAATAAATAAATAATAACAATAAAATCATCTTAATTAATAATAATAATAATAAATCATTTAAAAAATGACACCAAATCGCAGAGCTTATTTTGCACTTTTCCGAGTCAGATCTTATTAACAGATCTTATTAAGAGGCCAATTCTATATTTTCAGCTTTGAAATTTGTCCTCTGAGGAAACACGGGTGTTTGTCTAAGAGTGAAACATGATGTTTCATTTGAATGTTCTTTAAATTTGGACAAAGCACTCTCTTGGCTTGGCTGTTTGTGTTCTCCTACTAGTTCGCAGCACACTGGAGAACCCGCTGTCTGCACCACTGAGCTGTAAAGTTCCAATTCCACATCAAACATCAGGTTTTCCACCCACAGCCTACACAATCCACCATCAAAGCTTCGCGAGACGGTTTAACCTTTAGAACCACGGGCTCATTTTGTGGGAGGATTTCGTATTTTGACGTACGAAGGTATTTATAAGAGAGTCACGCCAGATAAATGAACAGATTTAAAATATTTACGTGAATTTGACCAAATTTTGGTTGAAATTTTATTTTATTTGTTTTATTATATATTATAAGGCCTAAAAAACACTTTGCATCTCAGGAACCCTGTTTGATATTGATCATCCAGCACGATTTTGCGCTGAAAATGGAACCGTTTTGACGTTAATCGCAATGATTGGGTTCATAAGGATATTTTTAGGTTGACAGTAAATCAAATGAAATAATAAAGGACATTCAGGTTGTTTATCACTTATGTATCGTTGTTATCCCGTCTCAAGACTTTTATTCTGAAATAGAAAAAAGAGAGCTAATCCACGTTTTCCTCTATAACCCAATATGTCATGATGTCATTAACCCCGCCCCCCCTCTCGCTGATCAGTCAGAGTCTGCATGCAGTTGCATGCTCTGAGCCGAAGGACATTGTTCTTACATGCATTTCTGGACAAGCTGAGAGATCCAGAACTGCAGCAGAAGTGAAGGAAGCTTGTAGGCTGATGTTTATACAGCGTTACACAGATATTCTGCACGGTTTACTGGTCACCCACCAGCCCTGAGTAACATTAGAGATGCCCTGTTACACGTCATTGGAGGAAAAATAATTTGGAAACTGGTTTTGAAGATTAAAATGATACAAAAGGACTGTTGGACCTTTCTACCATTGAAAAGAAACCATGTATTCTGGTGATTATGGCCAGTATTAATGAGACAATATAGCCTTAATAATGATCGACCAGTTGACTCATGCCCTAGTTTGACCTGTTGTGTGTGTGTGTGTGTGTGTGTTGGAGGGGTTGGAGGGGTAATGCAGCATGATTCTTTCCATTTATCATCCACGCTGTGACTGCTCATGTAAATAGGCAGACTGTGCTTCTGTCAGGCTAACCCCCCCTGCCCCCCCACTGGCCTCCTCCCACTCCTCATCACCAACAACAATTAATGGAAGTGGTGGGCGGATTTCCCTCTCACCCTGCCTGACCCCTGCCAACCACTCTTACACAAACACACACACGCACACACACCAGGCTGACTACAGACTCCTGTGAAGTGGAAACGGACTACAGAAGCGAGTGTGTGAAAGAGCTTGGAAACTCTCGATTGATTTGCCACCGAGGGGCCGTTAGGCTTTCGGGTGCATGAGCTGAAATGCCTGGACTTTCCGATTTGGCGAGTTCAGATGGAAACGTTTGTGTTGAAACAGATATTCTGTGGAGGATTGATGATGATTTGTGTATGGCGGTCAGACTGGTGTCTTGTTGAAGCTGATTTTGAGCGCGCATTTGGGCTGTAGTAGAGGAAGACGCGTGGATTCGGAATTAAGAGCTCCTGCACAGCAGTCGGTCGAAATTTCCAGCTTTTTTCTGCTGCCCTGAAGCAGCTTGGGACTCATCATTGATTGCATAGTGGTTGCATAAGAATATCTAGCTCCTTATACTCTCATGTTCTGCATAACACATACTCAAAGGACGTGCCAGAACATTCTAATTAGCTCTGTTACACACACACACACACACACACACACACACACACACACACGTCCTCACTATCCTCTTTAAAAGTCTGTTGACTTTGTTTCTTTTCCCTGTGGGAGAACGGGAAGCCCCCAATTTGACCCATTGCTTTTTTTTTAAACTCTCTTTATTAGTACGTTGGATGGAGGGTGTGGTTTTAGAGTTTACCCCTTTCAGGCATAGCGGTCACTACAGTGGGCCGATATTTAAGTCATTATATTCTGTGTGCATTGCTTTTTTTTGTCTGAAGTGGAGACTCTCACTCGTGCATTCTCACTCCCGTACTCACGCGTGCATTCGCTCCCTCACTCAAGTGCTCATGCACATCATTTCTTTATTTGTTTGAATTTAGTAAATGTTAAAGCATCATATTTAGCACAGTATTTGTTCTACATCGCACAGCCTCCCAATTCAGATTGTCATAATTCATGCCTGTCAGTCGATTTGTAAACTTTTATCGTCCCCTTGGTTTGGTTTGTTTTCACTCTATAAATGTCGACTTTCGCTGACACCCCACACCACCCCTCGTTCTCAATCTCCGCCAACACCTTACACCCCCCCCACATTCTCGACTTTCAACGACCCCCCCAAACACACACACCCCTCCTCGACTTTCGCCAACACCCCACACACCCCTTTTCTCAACTTTTGCCTCACCACGATCATACAAATGGATGATTGTCACTGCTTGCGTTACTTATTTGGGTTGTGAGCTGCACCTTGGGTCCTAGATTGGATCTGTATGAAATTGAGAAGGGTTCTAATGATGGGACGCCCAGTAACAAAATGTACAACCCCATTCAGAGTCCTTTTAGTGAGATCTTGTCTTGCGACCAAAGACATAGAAAGACAACACTGGATTATTAGGAGAAGAACTCAGCTGAGGGTCTCCATGCGGCCATGCTTGGTCACAGTCAGGCTTGAATATGGACTGTGAATGGTGGTTGCATGCTCGTGTAGATGGCAGATGTTCCCTGGATGCTAACTTGCTCGTGCTTCTCGTGTCTTGCAGGATGAAGTGGACAGCTTGAGTCCTGTTCTCAGGGACAATCCACAGCTTCATGACGAAGTGAAAGGCTGGGTGAAAGATCAGAAGGTGCAGGAAATTTTTATGCAAGGTAAGACTGTCATAACACATGTTCAGCTGTTACAGAACATTCACTCATCATAGACAAAACAGTTGCACCCAGAAGGAACTGTGGGATTGCAGTGCTATGCAAAATGCCAGACGTCTCAGAATGGAGCTGTAGAGGTTCTTAATGGTGTCCGGCAAAGATCCAGCCCATGCAGCTTGAATGTTCTCACTCAGTTCCTGCAGATTTTCCAGTAGGGTTGGAGTGTTGATGGTGCATCCAATGGCACCCTTTACGTTTTCAATCAGGGATAGGTCTGGCGTAGCACTGACTGTGTTGCATCAATACGTGGATTCATTGGACATCTTCACCAATACAAAATCAAGGCTCATCACTGAAGTGACTTCATGACAGTCTGGCACAACACCATTGCAGTTTTTTTTTTTGATGTTGACAATGGTGTTAAGGGCAGTCATCATAGTAGCAGCCCTGCACAATGCAGCTGTCAGCCAGTGGTGCTTGCACAAACAGGTTGACTTGTGAATGTTGGGTCACTTGCGCATTTAGACAATCCATTGGTTTTCCTCCTCTGTGGTTCTTCTATCCACTGCCACCAACAGCGTGATTTGGTAATATTCAAAACACTACTGTGGTGTGCAGTATGTTGCTTTGCGGAATAAAATATGTGACCTTTCTCAAACTCTTCCGACTGCTCAAACTCTTCGGAGGCATAGTTCATTTGCAAAGGATGCTACTAACATGCACGAGTCAGAATGGAAATCGGGTGCAATGGGAACGACCTTACATAGTCAGTAAGGTTCAGCAGTAAGGCCTGACCTTGCTTACGTCACATGCACGGCCAAGGGTGAAACTTAAAACGTTTGCGTGTCTCACTATGTCGAACCTATCCACCTAGTTTCGTCTGTATCTTGGAATTCTTCCTAACAGAGGAGCCGTCCACATGTTTCCCCTTCTCCTCTGATGAGGTGTGGGGGGTGGTGAGCATTTTCAGGGGCTGCTTAGCTGTACCTGGCCTGCGACTGTATATGCGGAGGCTGTTCTGGTGGCTCTTGGCAAAAGGTCTTGTTTACAAGATCCACAACAGCATTCCAGGCCCACAATTAGAGATAATTGTTGAACTTGGCAGCCAGCAAGGCATGGCAGAATGGAAAGAATCACCCAGCCAAAGTTTTTGGTGGAGGACTGGATGGAAGAGGAAAATTGAGAAGGAGAAAAAATGCAAAGTGTGTTCTGTATTTGAGTCCGAATGCGGGGCGAGTGCTCACGAGTGAGTGTACGAGCGTTCACGTGTCTTGTATGTATGTGCTGGGTTTGCTGGCTTGGCAGAGGGCAGTGCAGCGGTACTGAGCAGTAATGAAAGACAATGACCTGGCCTGCTCTAATGAGCTGCAGCGTTGGAGGATCGAGTTGGCAGGTCCACTCTGCGGATAACGCGCCTTCCTGACTGAGCTCGGTTCCTGCGGCCGTGCATGGGCCATTATGCAGGCATTTCTAAGGCTGCGGTGGTAGCAGACGCCCCTTTTCAAAATGTTACAGAAGACTTGGGTGTTCCGTGTCTGAGCCTTTCAGTCAGGACATCAAGAACCAGCTCAGCTACCCCATGTAGCGGCTCTCACTTGGAACTTGGACCAGTTTTTCATGTTGCTGCTTCTCGCGTGACTGAGCTCAGACAAGCTGAGGAGTAGAAGAGAGCAAAAATGTGGACTGGCTGGGAATTCTCAAGAAGTGGGTTAAAGGTTACATTCGTACTGCTTGTGGTTCACATTACTAGAGAACTTAACGGGAGTTGATCAGCACCTCTCGGGATGGTTCTATTAAAAAGGCACTTTTCAGGGACATTAATTGTACCCGTTTGTGCACATAGTCAACATAAATGAGGCGTACACGCTTAAAAAATAAAGGTGCTGCAAAGGGTTTTTGGATAGATGTTCTACAAGAGCCATGTTTGGGTCCCACAGAACATGTTCTTTGTGGAAACGAAGCTGGTTCTTCCATGCCATTGCTCACAGAAACCTTTGTAGCACCTGAGCAGTCATTAAAATGAAGGAACTTATGGACCCAATAGGCTTATTCAGACATCATCTCAAATGACTTGACATGAAGTTCTGTTCAGGAAGTGTCTGATTACTGTTTACCAGCAACTGCTTTGTTTAAACCACATTTGAACACCAGTACTTCCTACTGGCCAGGAGTCCAGTAGAGCATCATTTGCCTCGTTCTTTCTGGGTTTCTATAATGGCCCTCCCTCTCTTCCCCATTGTTCAGTGTCATGATGGACATGATGTACTTCATTTGTTTATAATGGTACTGAACCATCTGTATCTATCTATTGTTTGACATTAGTAGCAATTGGGAATAACCATATCGACTGATATGTACTTGCCAACTCTGGTTTTGGAGGATCCCCTGTCCTATTTTGGTGGTGTCCTGCTCAGAAAGGACTCGTTGAACCAAAATTGAAACTGTACTTAGGCAGAAAGACAACTTCTACCACATTTTCTGGTACATTTTAGGATCAAATTACCTTTAGGGAATTTAGCAGACGCCCTTTTCCAAAGCGACCTACAAAAGTGCTTTGCTGTGAATTTCCCAAGCTAGTAGAAGAGGCTAGAATGCAGACATTCCTCACGCTTAGATGCTGAAGAAAAACAAATGTCCGATTGAAATTGAAAGAAACGAGGTCCTTTTGCTTCAGTGCTGTGTGGGTGTCTCCGGAATGCTAGCTGTTAATGCCGTTTATTGCTTTGCTCTCTTTTCCCAGGTCCCTATTCATTAAATGGATACCGTGTACGAGTTTACAGACAAGACTCAGCCACCCAGTGGTTCACGGGCATCATCACTCACCACGACCTCTTCAGCCGCACTATGGTCGTGATGAATGATCAGGTACGGGGCCGCTTGGACCCTCTGTTACTGTCAAACCTACTTTTCCTATGAAGCTGCTCTGCTGCTGCATCCGAGTTAAAACCCTGAAATGTTAATACACTGCAGATCCCATATTCTATATTTTATACTTCTATTTTATGTTTTCCTGGGTACGGACCTCTTATGATCTCTCATGTTTGTGGATTTATGGTCGGAATTCAAAGTTTACTTAACGCTTTTTACAATGGAAACATCCGGGTTCAAGCCTCCTGAGCAGACAAAAGATGACAATGGCAGGATTGGGAGGTAGATATCTTGAGAGGAACCAAGACTCAAAAGGGGAACCCATCTTCCTCTGGTCAACACCGGAATAACACAGCACGATTACTCGAAACAAAGACAACTGGACAGAAACACACACCGAGACACACACACACTGCAGCCTATAAAGAAGAGTAAACCCCAAGCTTTTCTGAGCCCTGAACAGCAACAGGAAGGATATTCCAGAGTTGGAATGGACAGAGTTATTTTATTGTTTGGGATCATACTTACAAATAAGAGATTAATGTTCACGGTAACATAGACCCTTAATATAAGCCTGTTTGTTTACCCAAAATAAACGTTTACACCGTCACTTGCGGCCCACTTTCCACATGCAGGTACTAGAGCCTCAGAACGTTGACCCTTCTATGGTACAGATGACCTTTCTGGATGATGTGGTCCATTCTTTGCTAAAAGGAGAGAATATCGGCATCACGTCCAGACGCAGGTCACGCTCTAGCCAGAACAGCAACACTGCCCACGTGAGTACTGCAGTAGCTGCTTAGACGCACATGTTCACACTGTCACGCTGCCTGTCTGTGCTGCGCAGTTTGGTGGTAGTTACTCAGCATATGTGTTTTAACAGCTATTTTGTGTCCCGTGTGGAAATGGAGACTTCTTGTCGGATTGTTTGTTACTGTATGTGCGTCAGAGGTGGGTGTTTCACGTCCAGCAATCCAAATCCGCCCCCAGGATTTTGTTCCGACTGCCTGGGAGGCTGTGGTGCAGCTGAGCCCTTACTCCACCATTTTGACCCACAGCAGAGCCGCCTGGGCAGTCGGAACCAAATCCTGGTGTGTATTTTGACTCACTGGACCTGAAATGCCCACCTCTGGTGTGCATTGCTGTGTGCATGTTGGTGTGTGTCTGTGTGTGTGCTGGCTGTCTGCTGTCCATGTGTGTAGCTAGCTTTTAAAGTAAAGTTCCTATGTGCTTAGAAGTCTTTTTTTTTTTCCTTCTTCTTTTTTTTGTAATATTACTTTAAAAGAAGTAAAGCCTAGAGCCTTGTAGAACAAACATATCACTGGTCCCTTTATTATTAACAAGACTTCTCTGTTCCACCTTGTTTTTTTGTTTTTTTTTGTTTTGTTTTTGTTTTCTTCTCTTTTTTCCCTGTTAAAAACATTAATTGGGGGATATGCAAGCAGACCACAGGAGGGAGACCAAGCGGCAACACAGGAAGCACTCAGGTACCGGGCCGCACCCCCCCCCCCCTCTCAATAGCTCTAGAGTTGTTTACCTAGAAACCTGCATATCCCTGTGTAACTCTGTACACCTAGTAGCACTGTAACTTCTGCAACTTCACCACTGTTAGTTCTGTACTTCTGGAGTAACTGCGTGCCACCGCAGAATGAGATGTTTGTGGCAAGAGCTCTCCCACAAACTTTGTCCATAAGGGTTAAAGTGCGGAGCAGAGAAGAGCCATAGGAACTCTCCTTTTAAGGCTAGTCCATTTTTTTTGGATTAGACTGTCTGTAGTCCAGCTGTTGATGGATGAGGAAGTGTTGAGACGGAGCTTTCTTTCATTTCCTTATACTCCTTGTGACGTATTTGGTATTGGTATTAGTGGTGCTAGTGGTTGTGGTATTTAAAACCCAGTGCTGATGATTAAAAAAAAAAAAAGTGCAATCCAAATCCTGAAAATCCAGTGTCCTCATGTGTGATATCCAGCGTCATTGCCGAATTTGTGTGTGTGTGTCTGTGTGTGTCCTTTCTTCCTGCAGGGTCATTACACACGCGCCCAGGCCAACAGCCCCAGACCGGTGATGAACTCGTCTGGCTCCACCCCTAAGCAGGGCTCACAGGCCCAGCAGCAGCAATCTCAGCATGCTCAGCAGCAGCTATCTCAGCAGCACCAGCAGCAGCAGCAGCAGCAGCAACAGCAGCAGCAGCAGCAGCAGCAATCACCGGGCCAGCAGCGCGGGTCCCGGTCGTCACGCAGGAAGGGCTCAGACAGCAGCGTCCCCGATGACGAGAAGATCAAGGAGGAAAAGATGGACACTGGAGGAGGAAGGGGAGGTAACTTCTGCATATACACCTCTATACACCACAGGAGCACTTTATAGTTCTGTAATTGGACGCACCCCAGGACGTCTATGGGGGGGTGGGTCATCCTGCGCACGGCAGTGACACTGACATGACGGTGGTGTTTCATTGTGTGAGTGGGTCGCACACAGCAGTGCTGCTGTCCACTCACTCTGCACTCTATTAGACACTCTTACCTAGCTTCTCCACCTTGTAGATGTAGATGGTCATCCTCTAGTCCATCAGCGCTCACAGGACGCTGCCCACAGGATGCCGTTGGATGAATATTTCTTGTTAGTGGACTACTCTGTGTCACACAAGGGTTTAAACACTCCAGCAGCACTGCCGTTACCATGTAGTGCCATAATCCCTGCTATGTGGTGGTCGTGTGGGGTCCTGACCATTGAAGAACTGGGTGAGAAGAGGGTAACGAGGTATGGAGAGAAACCGATGGACTTGCAGTCTGGAATGATAGAACTCCGAAGTGTAGAGAAGAGGAGGTGATGATATCGGTTTCAGTTGACTATATTGCTTGATTGAATTGGTGTACATTGCTGTGCTGCACCCCCAAATGTGGCAAGATTGTGTGTTGAGGGCACCCTGCTGACATAAACGGTCAATAAGGCACTCTATACTGCCGTTTAGTCATGATTAATGCTGCTTCGTCGTGCACTTTAGAGTTTAAAAAGAGCGGCGTGCCCACTAAGCCAGTTTTCCTTTTCGAACAAGTGCATGGTCACGTCAAGCATAATAGCAGTTAAACTCTTCACAGAAGCTCTACACTCAGTAATTGCATTGCCCACTCCACTGAATTTGAATCTCCACCCTGGTTGATTAGATTTCCCCCAATTCATTTGGTACATTGAGTGTTCGAACTGTCTCGCAGGTCCTGTGTTTTATATCTAAGACTGCAGAACCATGCTCCAGCCAATACACCGTTAAGTCTGGATTTACGCCTAGTAAAACAACCCTCACAAAGTGACCGCTGCCAGGGCACATAGTGCATGTCTGCACCATCAGTTTGAAGGATGGGGTGTGTACAGTCTCTGCCGTGAAACGGACCTTTTAAGTGTGCACAAATGTAACCAGGAGCTCATCGCTCACTTATCTAATGTAGCACTTAAGATTCAATCAGCATCTGACCGAAGAAGAGAGTGACATCATCCCCTTGTTAGAACCACTCAAGAGCGTGATTGAGCTCTCCACAGAGAGCCTTGTTTAAAAGACCTATTAGATCACGGTGTCTCGTGCTATGTTCTTGTGGGTATTTCTGGGGGTATGTGCAGCTTTCCGTCTTTGAGTACTGAAGTTCCTGGCCTTACCAGGCCAGACTTGATGAGATGTCTCTTGCGTTGCAGATTTTTCGAGGAGTAAAGCAAAACAGATCATGAGCAAGCGGAGGAAAGCTGAGGAGGAGGAAAAGAAGAGTGGTTTGAAGCGGTTGAAGACCGAGGCATCAGACCTGTCCGAGAGCAGCGACTCTGAGAACTCAAACAAGAGGCTCTTGGACTCGTCGTCCGAGCCAAATTCAGAGAATGAACTGAAAGTAAAAGGTGCTTTGAAGGCCGGTGAGGAATATGAGGAGAAGCCCCAGAGCTGCAAGCCTCTTGAGGAACCAGCTGCCATCAGTAGGCTTTCTCCCTGGGAGGAAATACCCTCTGTAGATAAGAGCAGCAAGCCAGTGCCCATGGAAGGGGTTCCGCTGGCAGAAAGTGAGCACCTGATTGAGAAGAGGTCACCAGGTGATAGGAGGTCTCCCTTGCCCGCTCTCAGCCAGCCCCAGAGCTCAAGCCCCTCTGAAGTTCAGAGCTGCATTGTAGAAATGAAAAGCACTGTGAAAAACTTGCCCAAGGACCATTATGGCACAGGGGTACCCAGGACGCAAACCCCCAAGTGTGTGATTGACATCACAGACGATGTTGCTACATCTCATCCTGGTTCCAGAGAAAGCTCAGAGGCTGTGTGCGCCTTGTTAGCCTCTCAAAAGTGCGAGGCCTACGGCCCCGAGACCCGACATTTGGTGCTAAACCCCTCGGCCTCAGAGTGCAGGAAGCCAGAGGCTGACCCACAGCAGCTATCCCGGAGCTTGGGCAGCAAGATTGAGTTTGCCCACTCTGAGGTCATTCGGCCTGTGACATCAGTCAGCGAGTTGGCTGCGGTGGCGGAGAGGGAGCGGGAGAAGGCCCAGGCGCAGGAGCAGTATGCCTCCATTGTGCCTTGCATCAAGAATACGGCGTTAGCTGAGGAAATCCGCAAGCCGCACAAACTTAGCCCGTCGCCTGACGTGGCCAAATCAAAGTCCGACCCCTCACCCGACACACTCAAGTCCCTCAAACGCAACCCGTCACCTGATGCCATGAAGTCCAAAACCCATGGTGTCCTGGAGGCCCTAAAGCTCAAGCCAAACACATCCCCGGAGGTCTCGAGGCACAAAGGTGGCCGCCACTCAGACATCCCCCAACCCTCTGTGGTATGGCCCATTTCCAAACAGGAGTCTGACTCCACTACCCGTTCCAGCTTTAAGCCTGTGCCGTCCACCAAGAGCCCACTCATCATTGACAAGAACGAACACTTTACCGTGTACAGGGACCCGGCATTGGTGCGGTCCGAAGCAGAAAGCAACCACGTGACGTACCTGCCCCCCCACTTGCACCCTCTTCATGGCTCCTCCCACGCCACATGCCTGACGCCTGGCTCGCACCACCCATCCCACCTTTTGCCCCCTGCCTCCTCCCTCAGCCCCCACCCACATCCCTCTGTACACCACCCTTTGCTCCCCACCGTCTTGCCCGCTATACCCCCTGCCTCCCTACTGGGTGGACACCCCCGCCTGGACTCGGGTGGCCTTGGCCACCTTGCCCTGGCTGCCCACCACCCACATCCCCACCAGCAACAGCAGCAGTTCCTGCAACAGCAGCCACCACCCCCTCCTCTCCTGCCTCAGACGCACGCAGGAGGCTCCTACAATCACCTGGGCCTCTACCCCATCATCTGGCAGTACCCGAACGGCACACACTCCTACCCACCTGGGCTCAGCATGGCTGGGTCAAAGTGGGTGCATCAGGAGAACACTGTGAATGCAGAAGCCAGCCTACGGAGGGTAAGTCTGGTCTTGACCTCGCAACAGACTTTGTGCGAGTTGGATCACTTTGCATGGCAGTCAGGTGGCTACATCCAGTCAAGTACATTGTGTTTGGCCATGCGGAATCAGCAGGCTCTCTAGCAATGACCAGAAATCTGCTTTGTGACATAGATCTGTCAGAATGGACAGATTATGGTCAAGGTCTATTAGGTTAATGGGAGTGATTGAGGGATTCTCCGTCGTGTCCTTTGTCATTTAAAAGTAGAAACAGTCACAGTGGGTGAGCAGCTGAAGGCTTAGTGCACGCCACATCCTTTCTTGTTCGGTAGAGGCTATTTTAAGTCAACTACTGTTAATCTGGCCTTTACTCTCGGAGAAAGCTGCAGTGGTGCGCAAGCTTTGCTATTCAAGCACCGCGGGGCACTCGGGGCATGCTTGTGAGCTCTGGTGTTCTGTGCGAGGCAGAGAGCATGACTGAGAGACAACCGCTGGTTGTTAGGTTGGCTTGTGGAGAGATGAGTCTCTCTCCCTTTCCAGTAGGGAATGCGCATGATGAGTTCACCCTGACAAACAATCCCTGCTTGACTCTACCACACAATAGTGTGTGTTTGTGTGTGTGTGTGTGCGCATGCTTCATAGTGGCCAGACAGTTTCAGCCTAAGTGACCAGACGCTTCTTTAGCTGGACTGTCATTTTGTATAACCTGCATGTGAGTCAGACATTCAGAGAAGAAGACAGGAACACAAGAGAGAATGACTAATAATGTGAGAAAGTCATTCGCACTCACACTGTCGTTCTCCAGGGTTCCCGAGATTGATGTGCACTGTCTGCATTGCCTTGAGCACGTCATGACCCTGGATACGCTTGTGTGTGCTTCTTACAGAACACCCCCAGCCCCTGGCTCCATCAGCCCACCCCTGTGACCTCGGCAGATAGCCTGGGGATTCTGAGCCACATCCCAGGTCGACCAGCCAGCGCTGAGCCACACCGGCCCATCAAGATCAGCTCACACTCCAGCCCCCCACTCTCCAAAACCTCCACCGAGCTCCATAAAGAGTGAGTGCACGTGCAGCAATAGACCAATAGAAGTCAGTTATGTAACGCTTTCCTGTATGAATCAAGAATTTGAGTCAATAAAGGAGAAAAAAGTGAGTAAATTTGTGAATAAGTATATAAGTAAATTAGTAAGTAAATAAGTGAATAAATTAGTAAGTAAGTCCATGTAAAAAGTAAATAAATAGGAAAAATAGAAACACTTCAAATAGCTGTCCACTGTAGTGACCACCATGCATAAAGGGCTAACATAACATCTCAGTGCATTCATTTACATCGAAAGTTACGGATGCTTGTTAAGACAACAGTGGTGAAAAATACACACTAAACTACGTTATATACTGCTTTGAAATGTTCAAGGTGTGACTGACAGAAAAGAAGAGTCCAGTTTTAAATGATGAAACATTTTGTGAAGTATAGATACAGACCGTCACATACAGACACTCAGAGTCTTGGTTGTTGAAATAGCTTGTGACTCAAGGTGAAACAAATGTGCACTCATTCATCGACTGTCTTCATAACTGACATGTTTTGTTGCAGCTGAATATCTGTACTCCATCACCAGATACCAGACAAACCCTCCCTAGTACAGTTTACCGGAAAGAACATCCGTCTCTCTCTCTCTCTCTCTCTCTCTCTCTCTCTCTCTCTCAGGCTTTTCACTTGCTCTGATTGAGTTGCCAGCTCTGGTCATTTGAAGCATGTTTGACTCTTTTAATTAGGTTTTCGGAGCACGGCCTGCATGTTCAAAAATATCAGCAGTGCTAACTTAATGATATGGTCTATTTTAGAGTGAGGGAAACAAAGAATGCGAGTGGCGATGTTGCAGTTTAGGGAAGTGAAAGGAGTGGAGGCCTGTGTTATATCAGGCCTGTAAGCTATGAAATTGCTGAGCCTCCCTGATGCGGAAACAGTATTTTTGGGGGAAGTGTGTCTAGAATCAGTTTCTTTTGTGAGGTGTGGTTAGACGTTTATTACGTCTTTACAAGCAGTTCCAAGGAAACCTACATGCTTTGAAACAGCGATGATTTTGTAGTTCCTTGTGAGTTGTATCATGAATCGTTTTTGATAGTGGCATACACATGTTCCTCTCTCTATCAACAGGGAGCTGGAGAGTAAGGTGTTTGTTGACCCCATGCGTGGCCTGGTGACCACCCACTTGAAGCAGGAGCCAGACCGTAGTCGGACGCCCACCAGCAAAGAGCTACCGCGCCTCTATATGGAGTCGGCCCACTCCAAACAGCAACAGCAGCAGCCTCCACGCTTGCCTATGGACACGCCTGACCGGTCCAGCAAGTACAAAGAGGAAAACCGACGCATCCTGCAGGAGAGCAAGGATGTGGCTCCCTTCACGGCCAAGATCCGTCCGGGTGAGCCCGAGCGTGAGCCTTATGCCCGAATCCCTTCGCTATCCAAAGGGCATGAAAAAGAGCCCGAGCACCCACCCTCTGAGCTTTATAAGTATAAGCACTCTGGGGTGCAGTCGCTGCCCCAGAGCAACTACTTTACCAACCTGTCCAACAGCGTGGTAAACGAGCCCCCTCGCCTCTACCCCTCCAAAGAACTCAACTCCCTTTTTGAAAAGGTGCCTGCTTCCTCCAGCCCTCTGAGCTCCTATAGCAGCGCCAAGTCCCTTTCCAAGCCTCCCCCACTCATCAAGCACCAGCCAGAGGGCGAGGGCTTGGTGGGGAAGATTAGTGAACAGCTCAGCCAGCAGGTGGCTATGCACTCACTCAGTACCTCAGTGGTGGCAGCATCCGGCGACCGCCGCAGCCCTGCCGTCTCTCCCTCGGGCCAACTCAGGAGCATGCCCGCTCTTCACCGGGCGCCTGTCTTTCATCCACCCACCCAGCAGACGCTGGATCGCAAGGAGACTGGCTATGGCCGCCTCTCACCTCCCACACTCACGCCCATCCAGCCTGTTAGCACAGCAGCAGGGAAGGCATCCGAACAGCAGAAGCCACCCACCCTACTGCCCGAGCTCAGGGAGGTGAAGGGAGGGGCCGAACAGGGCGAGCCGTGGAGGCCCGGCGCTGATCCACAGGCCCAGTGGCACCAAGACAAGGGCCGGGGGAAGCCACAGGCAGCTGTGGCGTCGGTCATTGTCCGCCCCTCCACGTGCATCAAATACGATGGCTCGCCGGGGTCCAAACTTGCCGTGAAGGAAGCAACCGGTGGCAGACCGTCGCCATCAGGCAAGAGCCAGCTGGACGGCCCCAAACCGACTGAGGTCAGAGACACTGGAAGGGTGATCCAGTCCAGCACGAATTTGGAAGATGTTTTGTCACATTACAGGAAGAATTTCACCAGAGCATCGCAGAGTGGCTTTCCCAGCTCTGTTGTAGCCGGTAATTCTGTGTGCAATAGCAGGACTGACATAACCCCTCCCACCACCACTTTCAGTGTGCTGAGTCGAGGCACAGCTGAGACACCCCATTCTGGCTTGACCACCCCAAGCAGCAGCAGCACTGTTAGAGTAGAGAATTCTGTGTCTAAATGTAGGACACCCACCGGTCCTGAGCTGCAAGAGGGTGGATCCAGAACTGACTCTCCTGGAACCCCGGTGCCTCAGGCTTCTCAGGCCTACTCGGGTAGCTTCATGCACCATAAGAAGCACAAAGCGGCTCTTGCCGCTGCCCATTCTCGTGGCTCCAGCAGCGCCTCTGAGAGTGAGGGCAGTGGCCGATCCACTCAGGACTCACCCACCATTGCTGTCCAGGAGAACTCGACCAGCAAAGCTAGTCCCCTTCCCAACGGTCAGCCGGCACCCATGAGCCAGCCCCCCTTCCACAAACTCAAGAAAGCATGGCTCACCCGCCACTCGGAGGAAGACCGGAACACCAACAAGGCTGAGAAGACGGCCAGCGCAGTCTCTGAAATCATCAAGCCATGCACGGTCAACCTGATCGCATCCACCTCCAGTGAGGCGGAGCTAGGCAAGGACAGCAAAGACGCTGAGGAAAGCAAGACTTCACAGGAGGACAGGAAGTTACGAAGAAGCACGGCAAAGCGGCCGTACGAGTCGGGCTCAGACAGCGGCGATGACTCGGATGCCAGCGATGGCAAGCTGGAGCAGAGAACCAAGCGACAACCCAAGCCCACCTACAAGAAGAAACAGAATGACATGCAGAAGAGGAAAGGGGACAACGACAAGGAGGAGGATGATGTCAAGCCCAATGGAATTTTCAGGAGTGCCAAGGAGAAAACCAAGCTCAAGTTGGCCAGCAGCAGTAAGTCGTTGATGTATCTTTTTTCCTTTTTCTTTTTTTTTTGAGGTCCTTTCCCTAGAGTGCAGGTATTTTTACGGCCCGTGCGTTTTCAGAACACATCAAATCCTTCTTTCAGCTCTCTATAACTCTACCCTGGCTGTACATTACAGAGGCCTCATTATAGCGTTTGGAATGTTTTCATGTCTTTGACACCCTGGATATGGGATACTTAATGCTGAGGTTATTGGTTCCTAAAGAGAAAGGTATTGCATGGCAAAAAGAGAAGTGGAGTTTGAGAGGGGTTGGGGTGGGGGCATGCGCACACATCTGGACTGCAGCTGTGTGGGTTTCAAAGCCGGTTTAGGAATGTTCGACTTTAATGTGAAATACATCTTGCCACGACACGTTAAGTGCTCTTCTAACTGCGGCGCTTTTAGCAGGCCACTCAGATTAGTGTTACACACCAAAAAGAGCCTCCTTGTAACTGAATATACATTCTAATGCACATGGTCACACTGAATTGTCAGGTTTCATAGCTATGGTCATCATATGGAGCTGGTAGTGACTGAATGGTGAACACTTGGCTTCAGAGCACTCACCCGCAGTCTCACCGGCTTTCCATATGCTCATGTTTTCATAAGGTGTTCAATATCACACGTCCGTCATATGCCACGGAACAGCCCTGTAACCCAATATCTGGGGAAAAAAATAAATAAATCAGTGCGAAGAGTGTTTTCATGAATGCTTTTCGTAGGAAAAGTGTTGGCTTTGCGAAAGGTGTTTCAGACTAACCGACTCAAAATTTGCCAGGTGCTAATTTTATGTGGGATCCTCGAAGCGAAACCCGAGTGACTTTCCAGAGAACCTTTGAATATTTGCAGTGTAATTTTGGAAATTGAGGTTTAACATATCTTATGTGATTCAGATTTGGAGCTTTTATGCAGAGCAGGACTGGTTCCACCCGAGAATGGGCCTGAAGACCACTAGAGTGCTTCATGGACCACTGGTGGTCCACAGCCCACAGGTCCAGAAACTGTGGTTTACGTATCGCGTTCAGCATAGCCATCTCCAATGTCATTCCAATAATCCAATAATGTTTATGATGAATTTAAAAATCCACGGCAACAGTGAGTTTAACCTACTTTGGCGACTTCAACAAAAATTAGGAGCAGATAATGGATTGAACACAACTAATTGAAGGGCCTACGAGAACATTCATCTTCTGCAACGGGCCAGATGATTTAGAGAAAACACCTTACCAGTGCACCTTATCAGTGGTCTGCTGATTATAATCTGATACGATCCAGAAAGCTCTCCAAGAAAAGATTTAAGATGACCATTAAACCTTCTGACAATCTTCCTAAAAGTGAACGTGGGAGTTTTTAAACCAAAATAAATCAAACAAATTGGAATGAACTGATGTTCGGGAGGAATGTAGAGGATGATGGTGGATGATTTAGGAGTAAAATTCAGAAAGATTATGCAATATTGTAAAAAGTCCATCAGACTGGATCATCAGAACAGCTACAGGTAAATGTGGATGGAAACGTAATACAAAATTCAGTAGAAATGGCTGAATTTACTGAATTGCACAGAGTTGATGGAGTACTAATGGATGCATCCAAACTCTGGCTGATTTCAAGTGTACATTAGTTGTGAGGTTCGATACTCTAGAGCCTGATTGTCATATTGAATAATCACGTGACGCATTAGCATTTGCTGTGTTTGCTCAGATGGTATCCCGCGCTCCGTGCTGAAGGACTGGAGGAAGGTGAAGAAGTTGAAACAGACAGGCGAGTCATTCCTGCAGGACGACGCTTGTTCTGAGATTGGCCCCAACCTACAGAAGTGCCGCGAGTGTCGCTCCATCCGCACGAAGAAAGGAGAAGAGCCCACTCATTCGCCAGTCTTCTGTCGCTTTTACTATTTCCGCCGGTGAGAGAACATGACACCAGAAATGACAGACGTGTCACTGCTGTGGTGGGAACTCGTGTTGCTATCGCAGTAAACTGAATGTCGCATGCCTTGCGATGCTCGACTGCAAGATCCTTGAACTCTTTGACCTTATTCAGTTTGAAACCGTTTCAGATTGAAGAACCTACAAAGGTTCTTCAAGGATCCTGTAGTTTTGACATTGATACTGTACTTTTTTAAAGACTAAAAATGGTTTTAAATGTCGACGTACAACTTCATTCCAAAATATTTACAAATATTTTATATACTTGGAGAGACTAAATGCAAGGAAATGCTAAATAACATTGAAATGTTTACACATTTCTTAAATATAATATTCTTATATAATATAAAATATTAATATTATGGCTGTGTATAGATTTCAGATGATTGCCAAAAATGCAGTTGATCTGAAATTTTAGCCAACCCTAAAATTCCCAACCCCAAATTAAGTTGTTCCAAATATTAAACTCTGATCAGTCAGAGTCTGCCTGCAGGTTGAGCATCAGCCCCGCCCCCTCTCTCTGATCAGTCAGAGTCTGCCTGCAGGTTGATCATGGACACGTGCATGACAGAGCAGTAAACATGCACTGGAAGCATCTTCAGCATTTAAACTGGATTTATTTCAGCTGGAAACGAGTGAATTTGAGTTGTTTTCCGAGCTGAATTACTCACTGATGATGTCTCTCCTCATCATTCAGGGTTAGATAGGGTTGGGTCCTGTAGTTTTGGCACCGCCCACCAAAACACTGATCGTTCCATCTCTACTCTGCAGCTTTCTCCGTTAAAATGTTACATAAGAATGTCTGTATTCGGTTTAATTCGTATTTTTAACCACTTCAGCAGCAATTCAACTGCAATGTGGATGAAAGAGCAGATTTATACACTTTACCACGAATGTGGACGAGCAGCTAAGGCATGGATCACGCTTAGGCCTGTTGAGCTGTTATCCATGACTTGCATCCCTGCACATCTTCAAGATCAGACCCCTTCATCAGATCAGGGGCCCTTTTCTCCACTCGCGGACCACAGAAATCTTCACGAGACCCGGCGGCAGTCTGCAGAACCCTCCTTCCGTTTTCTAAATGCATTGGTGTTTTTTTTTTTTTTTTTTCCCCCCTCTCATTGCTGAAGCGCTCGCTGCTCGCCTTTAATCCTCTAACAGGAGCCTGAGCGTAGAGGAAATCTGCCAAAGAGGATTTTCCCCTTTGCTTAATCGTACTCAATGGCAGCCCTGGCCACCAGAGCTTACCGTGCTGCAGTGCGAACATCACTCCAGATTAGGTGAATTTTGTCTGCTGTTGACCACTTGTCCAGTTTTCCATCCTAACTTGTCTAGATGTGAAAGCCTGCACAGATGAAGCAGCGCTGTGGGAGACGAGTGGTTTGGAAAAGCTCGGTTTAACCTTTTTTGTGCCGATACATTCTTCAAACAAGTCCCTCTAATAATGCATCCCCTTTACAGCCGTCCACACGTCCACTCACACACACTCACACACACTCTCACTCGTTTCAAGCCGATGATTTTCTTTAATTATGCCATTAAAGCTCATTTGCTCCGAGGGAGAGAAGTGAATTCATTCGTTCTCCCTCTCGTTCCTCTCCTCTCCTCTCCTCTCCTCTCCTCTCCCTGCAGTCTTTCCTATAGTAAAAATGGAGTGATCCGGATCGATGGCTTCTCCTCCCCTGACCAGCACGACGAGGAGGCACTGAGTCTCTGGGCTCCTGATGTGTATGAGGAAAATGATCTGGACCTGGAGACGTCCAAATACATCCTCAGTTACATCGGAGACAAGTTCTGCCAGCTGGTCATGAGCGAGAACACTGCGGCCACGTGGATTAAGAAAGACGGTAAAGCTCCTCGCTATAGTAACGTACACTTATTGACCATTACTTAAGGTCAGAGGAGGGTCGAGTGGTCAAAAACTGTACTCTTTAAAAATAATAGTTACTCGGGTACAAGGAAGTATACTCATTTAGGGCATTACATGTAGTTTACTAGATACTTCTTTCTTTTACTTGAGTAGTTACTTCATCATATCTCTTTTCATACTCAAAGTAGGATTGCAAAATGTTTAGGCAGCGGTGCTGCAGCTCATACACACACCCAATCAGATATACCCTCCTCCACACACCAGATCAGATATATCCATCCGCACATACACACACCAGATCAGACTTTTCCATCCGCTCATACACACACCAGATCAGATATATCCATGTGCTCATGCACACTTTAAATAAGACACATCCATCTGCTCATACACACACCCAATCAGATATACCCTCCTCCACACACCAGATCAGATATATCCATGTGCTCATGCACACTTCAAATAAGACACATCCATCTGCTCATACACACACCCAATCAGATATACCCTTCTCCACACACCAGATCAGACATTTCCATCCGCTCATACACACACCAGATCAGACATTTCCATCCGCACATACACACACCAGATCAGACATTTCCATCCGCACATACACACACCAGATCAGACATTTCCATCCGCTCATACACACACCAGATCAGACATTTCCATCCGCTCATACACACACCAGATCAGACATGTCCATCCGCACATACACACACCAGATCAGACATTTCCATCCGCACAGACACACACCAGATCAGACACATCCATCTGCACATACACACACCAGATCAGACATTTCCATCCGCTCATACACACACCAGATCAGACATTTCCATCCGCTCATACACACACCAGATCAGACATGTCCATCCGCACATACACACACCAGATCAGACATGTCCATCCGCACATACACACACCAGATCAGACATTTCCATCCGCACAGACACACACCAGATCAGACATTTTCATCTGCAGACATATTTATATATATATATATATATATATATCCATCCAAAACATAATTTATCTTCAAATGAATTGTAATCAACAAAATATAAACTTGCAAATGTTTAATAACAGGTTTATCAGTATTTTATTCAAACAGAAATACTGATCCTGGTTCAGGGTTCCTGTCCTTGCTGTGAGGTTAAACTAATGTAGCTTGAATATAGTAAAGGATGAAGATGATTCATTTATCATAAACCTTCAGTTGAAGGGGTTAAGTGTTTGTCCGGTTTGTCTTGCAGCTAAGATTGCGTGGAAGCGGGCAGTGAGGGGGGTGAGGGAGAGCTGTGATGCATGCGAAGCCACCCTGTTCAACATCCACTGGGTCTGCCAGAAATGTGGATTTGTGGTGTGCTTGGACTGCTACAAGGCGAAGGAGAGAAAGAGTTCCAAAGGTCAGTCACCATTTTGATGTTCATGTTTTTAAACTTGGGTGGGGCTACTCTGCCGTTCCCAGGCTACAGTGCCATAAACTCCGCCTGCTGTGGTTTAGTTGTAGGTTGGGTTGGTGTGCTGCATGCTGGGGTGCCCTAGCCCACAGCTGGTTATGTTGATGCACCAGCCAAAGTAGAGAGCCTGGCATTCACACAGCTCTCAGCCTGATGCCACTGTTCCTGGGGCTGGCGGACCTTAAATTGACCTTATTCCGAATATTGTTGATCAAGTATTTTGTGCTTATATCTGAAGAGTGCCTCTTTAAATGTTGCACTGTGTGACATGAGACAAGTGAAGCATCGGTGTAGTAACTTCAGTGCCTTTATTTAAGTAGGTTGAGGTATGAACCCCCATCCAGCACATAGTTCTTAAGATCCTGAGATCCATAGTTTGTGGGCAGTTACTTGCCACCTTCCTAGCATTATATCTCTGGATCAGTAACCTTCAGACATGATACACATATCATAACACACTACACACTTCTCACTACATGCTCAGAAAACAGCAAAAATTGACAGTTTAAATGCCAAAATAGCTTCCAGTGCATGTTTACTGCTCAGCCCACGTGTCCATGCTCAGCCTGCATACAGACTCAGACTGATCAGCCAGTGGGGGTGGGGCTAATTACATCATTGACCCAGATATTTGGTTATAGGGGACAATTAATAGGGAGAGGTTCTTTCCTATCTTTGCTCACAAAGTGTTCAAATTCCAGAATAAAAGTCCTGAGAAAGGATAATACTGATACATTTACATTTATGGCATCTAACTGATGCTCTCATCCAGAGTGACTTACATGGTTGCTCATATTACAGAGGTGTAAGGGGCAGTGTTAGGGACCTGTCCTGTTCTGTCGGATCATGATCAGTCTAATCAGTCTAAGGGTTCTACCATTTTCTGCTCTGGATGATCAGTATGAGGTATAATGTGTTTTTAGTCTTAAAAGACAAAAGAATTGTAGGTGCAAGTAATTAATTAATTTATTTTTTTTACCAAAACCTGGTCAAATTCATACAAATAATTAAATTTGAATAATAAATACATCTGAAATAAAGACATGTTTGAGGATCTTAGGATCTCTTCTAAACAATATCTGCTGTGTGACTGTCTTCTATAAATGCTTTTTGGCTAATAAAATTATGTCAAACTATGAAGACATCATGCAAAATTAGACTAGGGCTCTAAAGATGACCACAAATGTCCATCACTAATATATGATATGATATGATTGCCAAATTTCATAAATGTAGTGAGGCTAACAAGTAAAAGAACCATATGTTCTCTGTTTAACTTTAGAACGCAATATGCACAATGCTGAAGCCTCCTCGCCTCAAACCACATCACGCTGTTTAGTCATCTGGAATAGACTTATTAGTGTGGTGACGTTATCTGCTTAATGACCATGGACGTGAACGGCACAGCCGAAAGCAGTCCGAGTATTTACACTGACAACACCACGCAAGAGCAGTGTGTCTTCTATACACTAGAAAGAATCCATGTACAAAAACGAGATGTCAGTGCTTACATTAAGCAAAACATTGGCCAATGGGGTAAAGCACATTTTAATATGTTAAAATTATTGTAATTTGAGTTAATTATACATGTACACATATATACATTATTTACACTTATTTACATCTTAAGTGTCTTAAAACTAGTAAGAAAATATGGAAAATATGTAAGTGAAGCATTTTAAACATGATTTAAGCCTGAAAAAGGAAGTTATGCACAGTAATGTTAGACTCTCTCTCTCTCTCTCTCTCTCTCTATATATATATATATATATATATATATATATATATGGTAACATTATATCACTAGTAATCAGAGACTCAGCAAATGCACTTCTCATAAGCAGACTCGGCTTATGATGGATTAATTTGAGTAAGAAGTGCTATGAGATTACTATGATCATGATAGTATGACCATGGGTGCTATATGGTCCAAAAAATGAGAACCACTGGCTTAAGCCAGCTGTGTGTGTGTGTGTGTGTGTGTGTGTGTGTGTGTGTGTGTGTGTGTGTGTGTGTGTGTGTGTGTGTGTGTGTGTGTGTGTATATTAAAGTGATGTATTTCCAGTGTTTTTGTACTAAGGTTGACTGTATGATTAGTAATCTATTCAAATTTGAATTAAAAAGGTTTGAAAGGTCAATTCACGTTATGAATGAAAGACAGTTTAACTTATGAATGAATGAAATGACAGCAACACTATATATAAGCAAATTCTCTCTCTCTCACACACACACACACACACACACACACACACACACACACACACACACACACACACACACACACACACTCTTATTCCCTGCTTCCTCCTTCGTTTTTGGTCCTGTCATGTTTACTGTCAGGCTTGTCCGTCTCCACAGTGTGAAGTAGAGTGGTGTCATTAAACCCTTCTTTCTGCTGAGTCTTGTTCCGCTCCCGGTTCTCCACTCTGCCTCGTATTTACTGTGAGCTGTAAACACTGATGCAGCCCAGGGAGAGTGCCAGTGCGAGCTGTTGCGTTTAACCGTTGCCCATGTCTTTTTTTTTTTTTTTTCTTTCTTTCTTTACTTTTCTTTTTTTCTTTCCTCTTTTGAAGAAAGCTGTGACTGATTCCCCCGTGTGAGTAATGTTCCTTTCATTGTTCCGCAGACAAAGAGCTGTACGCCTGGCTGAAGTGCGTCAAGGGACAGCCGCACGATCACAAGCACTTGATGCCAACGCAGATTATTCCAGGAACGGGTATGGAAGCATGGTTTTCACACCCAACATCAATCTTTGAGTCCGTAAAGCAGGAAAAATCAGGTTTCCCAAGTTGCGGCACAGCCCTGCATGGTGGGATACTGCATGATAAGCTCACACAGCCTACAACGGTCTAACACACACCCACAGATACACACAACCACACTCCTCCCCCTCTTTCCAAAGCCAAACAGCATAGAAAAACAAGCTCTTGCCCAAAGTGGGCACCCTGAGAGCGTGGAACAAAGGGGCACTTTGTGGGCCTTGAGGTGTGTTTGACGTGGTGTCAAAACTGTGCCGTGTTTGGTTCGCTCTTGATTTGTAGGCACATGCAGAGTTCAGCGGTACAGAAACAGAGACCCATCATCCACCTGGTGTTTTCAGTTATTCTGGAGTTCACGTGCTTGTAGTTAAATGCTTGGAGGAACAAATCGGTGTCATGTTACAGTAAAGATGGTGAATAAATGGCGAATGACATGGTAATGTCATGGAAACAAGTTGAATTTATTCATTATTTAAATGTAGTTATTGAGATATTAATCATTACAGTATCAAGTTGGTAAAAATAGTAAAATAAAATTGTCCAAAAAAATTGATTAGTGAGCTGGTAGTCAGTAAAAAAAAATGGTTTATTTAATAGTTCTTCATAAAATGTTGATTATAATGAACCAGTGATTGATAATGAAATGGAAAGTGAATAAACTTTAAATACTCATATTACAGTAAACACGAGTAACTGATTAATACTCATAATAATGAGAACATACTTCATTTATAGGACTACTTAACATCCATCCATGCAGTAAACACACATACACACTAGTGAATTCACACACTAGGGGGCTGTGAGCACGTGTCCTTTTATTGTTTTACAATGACCAACTTATGATTAGTGATTAATTATTGAGTAACAACTATGAAATTTGTATTTACTGGATAAGTTACCCACTTATTACCCATCTGTAAAGTGAAGCACTGCCAGAAGCTCCGAGTGTAAACGGGCTTTTTCTGTGCTGTGTTGCAGTGTTGACGGATCTGGTAAACACCATGCACATGCTCAGGGAGAAGTATGGCATCAAAGCACACTGTGCATGTGTCAGCAGCAAGAACATCCTCCACAACAAGCTCCCTTCCACAAACGGCGTCTCGCAGGTCAGTACTTAAAGATGCTGCACTCTCTGCGGGTCTGTTATTATTGGTGCTAAATATCTTGAAGCGTATAGTCATACGTACGCAGACTGCTGTGAGCATTTCGACACTATTGTGGTGCACTACGTTCTATGTAGTGCACAACGTAGTTAGTGAAACTAGGGTTTCCCTACACCGTGTTAAGTAGGGTGTTATGTCATGTAGGGCTTAATATAATTAGTATCCTATTACACACACAATGCAGGACTAGGGTGTGAAATGTCAGAACTTGCCCAGTGCGTCACATGTAGATTACAGCAAACGTGAGGAGGTGCGTCGGGCAGAGTAACGGCAGATCCTTTATTATTTGTGCACACGGAACCATGTACTTTCGTCCTGCAGGTGCTCCAGAACGTCCTGAACCACAGCAACAAGCTCTCCCTGTGTAAGCCCGAGGGTGGGCAGCACAACCTGCCTCAGAAGGTGGAGGCTAATGGAGGCAGCAGCCCCGCCAGCGACACAAGCGCAGACAGCAAACTCACGCCACCTGAATCCCAGTCTCCACTACATTTCCTGGCCGACCTGGCTGAGCAGAAATCCCGCGAGGAGAAGAAAGGTAGGTCGAGGAAGAGAGAATTTAAGAGAATTATTTTTTTTTAATCTCAGTTTGGAAGTGACAATTACCCAACCCTGTTCAAACTACGCCCCTCATCACATACGCTGCATGTGAAGCCACCATCGCATCATCGATGGGCAGACAAGACAATGCGCTTGGAGACCCCCAGCTCCGATACGATGGCCTGATGTGGGGAGAAAGTGCCATTTACCCACCCGTGGCCAATTTTGCTCTCTCTGACTCTGGCTGCTGATGGCAAACAGCACAATTTGACTGCAGTCGCTTGGCCTGCAATCCTCAGATCATGGTGTTGGTGCATTAGACCACTGAGATGTTTAAATTTCACCTACAGTACTGTTCAGGGTGTTCAGGGTGCCTCCCGTCCATAACGAGTGACACCAAGAAATCACCGTACCTCCGTTCCTTTACTTGCAGGCATCTCCAGGAGACCATTTGTCTTCAGGGTGGCTTGTTATCCTCGGGAATGCAGTCCTCAAATAGCAGTCTGAAATGATGAGATGCTTTCAGTACATGAAATACTCAAGACTGTCATACTCCGTTTTAATGGTGGTGGTGGCGGTGTGTGTGCAAAGCTAAGCTGTCCTAGTTTGAGGTATGGCAGCTGTGTGTACACTTGTCAGTCCGCCAGCATTCCACACGCCTTGCATTTAGTGGTATACATTACTGCTGCTCTCACCCTACCGACTGCCACAGTCCAGAGAGTTTACCTAACCACATGTTTATCCAGCCCTTCAGCTGCTTTTACATGCTGCCCTGATGGGCGTCGCTCAAATACAGCTCCAGATAGCACAATTCCTGATCTGGGGGGAACCTTTAGCTTTCTCCTGACCTGTACAAACGATGTTAAATCACAATGAAAACATATGATGTATGTGCTTGTTGCAGAAAATAAGGAGTCATGTGTAGGGAAGGTGAAGGAGGAGAAAGAGTCCGAGGCTCTGGAGGCACTGCACTGTAAAGCCTCCTCTCTGGTGGCCAACAGCACCGAACAGGGCTCCACGCTCAGAGACCTGCTCACCACCACGGCTGGAAAACTGCGCCTGGGCTCCACCGACGCAGGCATCGCCTTCGCTCCAGTTTACTCCACCGCCTCGCAGGTCAAACAGCAAGCGCACACACTGTACAAACAGTACACTCGGGCAGGGGTGTCCAGTCTTACTCAGGAGGAGGTGTTGGCTGCATGTTTTCATTCTTAGCAACCTGATTCCACTTTTTAAATCAGTTGGTCAGTTTTAAAACAGCTGATCACATGCCCTTTCTGCTGGACCGGAATGGAAACCTGCAGCCACATCAGCCCTGTGAGGATAAGACGCATCCTTTCCAGTAACTATATTTTTGGGGACTGTCCCAGAAATATTTGTGATCAATTATAATACTTTCATTTTCAGACCATTTATGACATGATATGCGCTCTCCTCGCTTGTTTAGAGAATGTTCCCACACCAGAGCTGGAATGCGGCTTTAACAACAACTCCATTAGCCTTATTTTTCCAAATGTTCTTGGAATTGTCCAGTCTTTGGGACATATTTTCTAAAAAGCAGTCGAGCACAAGGTCAGGCACTGTGTGCATGGCTGGAACCCTGCAGTTTTGCTCTAAAACGGATCCAGCGGCAGCACGCAGGCTATAACGCTCTTGTGTTTCTTGAATAAACGATGTGAAAGACTGCAACAGCAGTAATCTACAGCAGACTACTGTTCTACAATGGTGGGCAAAGTATGCTTTGTGTGGAGAAACCCACTGCACTCGTTTCCTACACGATAGCCGGTGCTGTCTGCTCACAGTGGGTAATATCGCCATCGTTACTGAGGTCATGTCTCAGCTAGAGCTTAGAGCCCGTATGTGTAAAAAGGTTACGTAGATTTGCTCATACTTTGCACCGAGTAATTATTACAGGCCTACGAAACAACAATGTTCACCTCCAGCTGTTGTTTGTTTTCCCTCAACTCCTAGTCAGCCAAACGTGCATTTAGACCTTCTAAGAGGTATTCGTGGAGCCATTACTCATCCTGTGTATGGTGTGCTGATACAGCATTGACCCTTAGGAAGAAAACAGTCGTTAGAAGCACGTCCTCATCCTCGAGCAACTGTGAAGTGTTAGATTTCTTATCCCGTCCCCATCCTCCTTGTTGCAGACGGGAAAGAGTGGCCGCACCATGCCTAACATCCTGGATGACATCATTGCCTCGGTGGTGGAGAACAAGATCCCAGCAAGCCGCAGCTCCAAGCTGAACCTGAAGTGTGAGCCGTTAGAGGAGGCCCGGGCCGAGCGGAGGAAGCCAGCAGAGGAAACGCCCAAACACCCTGACATCCCCCACTGCTGGCTTTATGACTGCAAGCTGCTCTGGCTCAAAGACCACCGCAACGGCAACAACTGGAAACTCTTCAGAGAGTGCTGGAGCAAAGGCCAGGTCAGTCACACTTCTGCCAACCAGATCAAGCTTAATACACACACCTCGTACCAGCTGAGTAGTAGAAGTGATCGCTTGGCCAAAAGTGGAGAAACATCACCGGACATGAAAGTGTGACTGGCATGAAAAATTGAGTATCAGAGTATCTCAGATAAGTGCGACATTCGATTCCTTGTGTCACTGGCTGCAACACAAACCACAAATTCATGATGACTGACCCACAAACCAGCATTTCTCTGCTGATTTTATCCTAATACTGATATCTCTACATCATTCTCCATCACTTCTAAACTACAATAGCCTCATTCATCTAGAACCAAAACTCAGACATCATGTCGGAGCTGACAAACGTCGTTGTTCACCTTTCAGGCTGATAAAACTATTCAATATTGTGTGTGTGTTGGTTTTTTATGTTGTTGTTTTGAGTTATTCACGTGTTCACACCTTTAATTGGTGTTGCATTAATGACCCAGCGAATAGAATAAATTCTGTTTTTTACAAATGAAGTAAAATGGAAAACTTAAGGCTGTAGAACAATTACTATGAAATATTAGGCTTTAAAAACAGCTCGCGGTGTGAGTCAGTGAGGGAGTCAATCAGTGATTCAGTGCGGCAGTGAGTCAGTCAGACGAAACACTTCAGACAAAAAAACCCCAAAAGCAAACCACACTTTGAAAGAATGACCTTCAAACATCTGTCCACTGTAGTGACCACCATGCACGAGAGGGTTAATTGTGCAACGAGTGCAGCTTTCTGTTGCACAGGTTCATAAGGAACACAGGACGTGCACTTAGTGTAGTGAAGTGTCTGCACGCTTTTTTCATTGTCCCTCCTGCTGAGCTTTGTGACACGCCAGCGTTCCTTCCCTTCCCTTTCCTTTCCCCCTCGGAGCTTCTCCTGCTCCATGAGTCAAAATGACATTTATCGAGCTTCGCTCTCTGCACCATGACTTTATGGCTCCACAGGACGTGTAGTGCCGTAATAAAAAAGGGCTGTCCTGACTGCACGCCGGACACTTTTGAGGGACAGACAGCTGCGTGAGCTGTAGTCTTTGAGAAGACGCTACGTTTGTGTCAGACTGAGACGATCAGTTTTAAAATGACCGAATAAATTGGGATTGTGTGAGGTAGTTATTACACATCTTACATTAAACATTGATTTTTTCACTATAAATAAACCAAATAGTTGGATTAAAAGGACATACTTGACGAAAGGGCAGTGATTGGTCAGCAAAGTGCATAGTGATGATGCATATTTTCAATTCTGCTGTTTTGACCAGCACTTTCCACGCTTGTTAAAGCAGTGCCTTATCATGCTACAGCCATCCTGCAGTCGTTAAGGCCTTTCTCCCCCTCCATTCTGACCAGACTTCACATTTTCCCCCGTACGGTCTGAGAGTTGCTGTGATTCTGGTTGTCATTAAAGTCTCATTTCCTCTGTGGTGTTTTTCCAGCCTGTGCTCGTCTCAGGGGTGCATAAGAAACTCAACGCCAGCCTGTGGAAAGCGGAGTCTTTCAACCAGGAGTTTGCCGACCACCAGGGGGACCTGCTGAACTGCAAGGACGGTGTGGTGTCCAACTCAGGCATCAAAGAATTCTGGGACGGCTTTGAGGACCTGACAAGTAAGTCCCCCGAAAGAGCTTCGGGTTGGAAGAGGAGCGTTTTAACCCCTTCTCCACGTTCGTGACTGTATATATTCACCTTTTTCTACAGAACGTCCAAAATCTAAAGATGGAGAGGCCATTGTATACAGGTTAAAGGACTGGCCCTCAGGAGAGGAGTTCATGGCTCTGATGCCCTCTAGGTACAGTACATCTTCCATACAATTCATAGTAACACTGTAGTGAAGCATGGGGGATTGGTTGCCATGGAACACAACCAATGTCTAAAGCTTTATACATCTTGAAAACCACCTAAGGCTGGACTAACTAGGCCTGAGTAGTCAATCGTAATGATGATAAGCATTAACTGAGTGCATGTGTTTGCGTGTTTAGGTACGACGATCTGATGAAGAATCTTCCTCTGCCCGAGTATTCGGACCCAGAGGGGAATCTGAACCTGGCCTCCCACCTGCCCTCGTTCTTCGTTCGGCCAGACTTGGGTCCACGCCTGTGCTGCGCTTACGGTATTGCATTAGAATGGTCTAGATTCGTCCTTCTCAACAACAGCAGCTATTGAGCTGTTAAGCTATTAAGCATGACCTCCTTAACGCCCCTGGCTGAAAGGTGAACGCGTAAGTGATCTCGAACTTGGTGTGTGTGCTTGTGTGTTGAAGGTGTGGCAGCATCTCAGGAGCAAGACTTTGGCACTGCTAATCTGCACATGGAGGTGTCGGACATCGTCAGTGTTCTTGTTTACGTCGGAGTCGCTAAGGGAAACGGTGTCCTCTCAAAAACAGGTAGGTCTCTGGCGGTCCTTCTGTGTGCGTGCTGGCGTGTGTGTGTTTACAGAGCCTAGCGTCAGTTTTAGGATGTCAACGTGGCGTCACTGATATTCGGGAGGTAGATTACAGTTTATTTATGCTGAAATAAGAATGAAATCTCATAACTGTCAGATGTGACTGTTATTCAGATGGGGATTATCACTATTATTCATGTCAGGAATATTTTTATTGGGCTGATGTTGTAGCATACCCTGTTTTTCGGTGGTTTTCTTCTACATAAACTGGACATTTTGTCCTGATTAAGCGTGAAAACACATCTACCCGCACACAGGCGTTCAAGAATTGTGGAAACAATGGAGTGTGCTTAAGGAAAGACTGAAGAGAAGCATCTGGAAGGAGTTTTCGGAGTCTTTCCCAGCTCACGTGGCTAAGTCTGTCGCTGTTTTAGAGAACAGACAGACTGAGAAATTCTCCACACACACACACACACACACACACACACACACACACACACACACACACACACACACACAGCCCCATCACAGCCCCATCACAGCAGTGTCTGAACTGCAGCCCAGTCACACATTCCACCAACCCCACCCCCCCTGTGCAGAGTCCAAGCATCCAAGCAGTAGACTGACCTTGAGCAGTGTTTTGCTCCTTGCGGGGAGGGAAGCAGCCTTAATGCCCGCAGCTGTCGCCTTGAGCATGAATGGCGCTGAAAGTTCCCCTCAGAAAACAGAAGGATTAGTGCACACTCTGCTCTTCAGTGCCAAACGCCCCCCTCCTTCCCCCTTCGTGTTGGCAGAGATACAGCCTGGCACCAAGCCTCACTGCTCTGACTTCTGTAGAGGAAACTTCACTCGGCTACATCTCTCTCTCTCTCTCTCTTTCTCTCTCTCTCTCTCTCTCTCGCTCTCTCTCTTTCTCTTTTCTCCTCCTCCCTGACAATCAGATGCAACTGTGTAATAAATGTTCAGTTATTTATTTCAGGAGAAACAAACACGAATAAAAGGTGAAATAAGCAGTGTTTCAATTACATACTAATCAGTAACTACTTTTTGAGTATGTAGTGCAGAACAGTTTCAGTGGAGTGTACTCGATAATCCACTACGCACAATCAGCCATAACATTGTGACCGCCTCCTCGATTCTACATGCACTGTTCTGAATGGGATGTTACCGTTGCCATAGCAACATTTTGAAGCGAATTTCTTTGTGTAGGGAGGCATGAACAGAACAGATCAAGTTCTAATAACGGAGATCATCTGCTAGAGTTTTCTATTTTAACTTGTGGGTCAGGTCACTTGCTGTCCCTCCTGGACAGTAGAGGGATACCGTCCTTTTGTCTTGCTCCTGATCAGATGAGAAGGTGGCCATTATTACAGAAGTGTCTTCATCTGAGGGTAAAGGTGCTCCGATATTATGGATCACATTGCATGTAAGAGTTGGAATGTTTTACATTCTTTCAGGAAGTGTTGTTCTGACAGACTGCACTGCTGCTTCTCTCCTCTCCTCCCTCCCTCCCTCCCTCCCTCCACTCTATTTATAGCAGTGTGTCTGCCGGGCTCAGTGTGGAGGGGAGTGTATTAGAAAAAGGCGGACGCCCACTCTCTCGCTCTCTTCCCTCATCAGCATTCATTTTTAAACTTTGCTCTCTCTCTCTTCAAAGGAGAACTGTCAGGCTCGCTGTCTAAATTAAGCTGACTGTGTGATACTGTGTGTGTGTGTGTGAGCGATATAATGTATTCATGTGTTTGTGCTCTGTGTTCAGGAGTGCTGAAGAGGCTGGAGGAGGAAGACCTGGATGACAACATGAAGAAGAGATTAAAGGACTCGAGTGAAACTCCTGGAGCTTTATGGCACGTCTACGTGAGCAAAGACGTGGAGAAAGTGAAAGAGTTTCTGCACAAGGTCGGTTACTCTCTGCCTCCCGTCAACCCCCCCCCCCGTCCTTTTTTCTCTTCATTCGTCTGTCGGATCTTCTCTCCAGTCTCCGTCCCTTTCTCTCTTCCTCCTTATTCCTCCCATTCTTTTGCACCCTCCCACTCCAGATCCCTTGCTGTCTTTATGCTCCCACTCTCCTTTCCATCCCTCCATCTCCCTCATCCTGGTCCACTTCTTCATTTTTGTCCCCTCCCCCTCTTGCTCCAGCTTTTTTCTTTCACTCTCCTCCATTTCTTTCTCGTACTTCTTTCCCTCACTACATCCTATGCTCACTATTTTCTCTCCTCTCCCTTTTTTTCCCCTGAGCTTTTTTCAGTCTCTTTCTCTGCCACCTTTGTTCTCTCTCCTTTATTTGTGCCTCGTTTCTCTCTCCATCTCTCCGTCTGTGTCAGTAGTGGATGTCCTTATAAAGCAGCGTATTTCTCCGGAGGGGAGTTTTATAGGGTACATTTAATTACCTTCCCTCTCTTGAACCGAGTGTTCTGCTCTGTGTGGCTCTTGGCTGCACGCTGTGATGCAGAAGAATGGCTGAATTAACAGAACAGCTCTCAGTGCTGTCCTTAGCCTGACCTTGCATTTACACACGCCAATTACACACCAAATGGAAATCTAGACTTCTTTACAGCCCCCCCACACTCGTCTGTTATGTACAGAGACTGTTGCTGAGGTGAACTACCTGTGAATTCCTGTGGCAGGTGTTTGATTTCCATCTATTCTAGTCCGTTTAGATCACTTCCACAAGACCCGTGATCTAAACTCTCCAATTTCATATCTTGCAGATCGCCAAGGAGCAGGGTGTGGACATCCCACCGGATCACGATCCGATCAGGGAGCCAGGCTGGTACCTGAGCCGCAAGCTGCGTCAGCGGCTGCTGGAGGAGCACGGCGTTCAGGGCTGGACCATCGTTCAGTTTCTGGGAGACTCTGTCCTCATCCCCGCCGGAGCGCTGCACCAGGTCAGACGAAGCGCTACTGCAGCCGCCTCACATAGCATCTTTTCATGCTTCTGTCCCGGCGTTTGTGTTTACTGTTATCTAAACTAAGAGAGACAATAATGAAATGAGTTTGATGAAAGTAATTATGTTTATTAGATCATCTGAAAGCCTTGGTTTATCAAAATAACACCCTTAGCCTTGATATATTGCACAGGCTTTCATCATTAATATGAGGAAATCACCTCATCCATAATAAGAAACTCTAATGCGGTTATTGATTTTACAACACAAGAATATAAACAAGCATTTAATAAATAAGCCAGTGTTACTGAACCCTGGTGCTGGAGGCACCCCTACCCTGCCTATTTTAGAGCTTACTCACACAATTACTTTGAACACCCTGGGCTTTCCAATTTGCAGTGCCGTCTATAATTGCATTAGCCAAACTTACAGACTATATGTTTATACAATAGATGTTTATAGTGTTTATTTAATCTTCGCTGTAAACGCGAGTCGATTTAATGTTTATTCCTGAACCGTGTGTCTGAGAGGAACACGGTTTCAATCTTCTGTAGTTACATATTGCAGTATTGATAAAGCGGTGGGAGCTTCAGCTTGATTCAGCTCATCAGCTCATTAACAAGCCCTTTTAGAGTCGCATGGAGTGTGTTAAAGCGAAAAGGTGGAGGGGTGCCTCTAGGACCAGTTAAGAAACGATGAGTACATATTAGGGCTGCCATGATTCGTTGACGATGCTGAAAATACATTGAGATCAGTATTTTAAGCTGGTTCTTTAATTCAAATGAATGCTTTTACTAAATACCAGTAAATTCCAGTATGCTTGAGGATGGTTGTTTTCAGCTTCACAAAAATAATGGGGTCTGGAGTTCGACTCGGTGGAGTAACAGGTTATCTAACTCGAGGCGTAGAGAGTAAATTATGGGATTACTTGAAATTAGCAGGACACGTAAAGGTGGTATGTTGTACATGGTTTTGATGGTGGACCACAGCAGCACCAGCGTGATGCAGCACCTGTTCAGACACCAAACAGTTCACTGCTCCCAGTTAAACTCATTACTGAAGCTGAAACATCCTTTGAGACATTGTTTTAAACACCAGAAAAAGAACAGCGGGTACAGCAGTAACTTCTCGCCAAAACATTGTTATTAATCTTGGCAACCTTTCCTGATTTCACTCACAGCGGAGCAGGAGAGCTTTATCCCAGAACCGGAATGACGGTGAAACACCGAGCATTTATTACAGCCTGAGCATAAAAAGAGTCCATCATTAAGAGAGAGTGATCTGTACACACGAGCAGCTCCGCCCACCTACACTAAACTATAATTACCATAAACCCCTTACACTCCCAGCACACTGTAGATATGAATTATGAAGTGACTCCACTGCACAGTTGTGTAAACGGAATCCAGAATTCCCCTCACTGTCGTTGGCGTTTGTTGATGCGTTTGGCGTTGGACTCTGGTATTTAGGTTTGGTGGGCCGTTACCATGGTGATGTATTTCATTTCTGCTGTGATTTTAAGCTCATTTCTTTGTGTAGAAAACCATAAAGACCATTTCTTAAAGCAAATAACATTAAAAACTATATGAAACACATATTTCCATATATAGGAACAGTTGGATGTAGGGCTGCACAATTTATCACTTAAGCATCGTTACCACAGTGTGTGTGTGTGTGTGTGCAGGATGTGCGATATCTTGTGGAATATTTATACATTTTTAAAACGTTTGCTGCTTGATCCAAACGGAATATTCACGCTGTTCTCTTTCATGTCTACCAAAGGCAGTTTTAATTAATTTGACTTCAATATGGGATCTACAGTGCATTCATAGGATCATTGACACTTTGAGACTTCTGATAAAACTAAATTCCTGTAACATCACAACGTAAATCACAGACCAACACTGATTGTGCTGGAAAAGGTAGTAACAATGAGATGTTTTTGAATATATTCACCGCAGTGTGTCACTGTTGGAGCTTGTTTGACAGCACCGTGGGTTTCTTCAGTTCTTCCCTAATTGTTAATGTGACACTGAATATGGGAGGTACAGTGTAGCGTGTTAAGACTCACCTGGTGTCTGTTCTTGTCCTCTACAGGTGCAGAATCTGCACAGCTGTGTGCAGGTCATCAATGACTTTGTCTCCCCGGAGCACGTGGTGCACTCCTTCCACTTAACTCAGGAGCTTCGCTCCTCCAAAGAAGAGATCAACTATGAAGATAAGCTACAGGTAAGAGGCTCTTCACTACATCGCTTCTCTCATCGCTCCTCACTCGGCTGAAGTACGAGAGGGGGTTTCCGAACGCCTGTCTGCTCTCATCAGCGCTAAATTAGCGCTCAGGTGTGGATTTTGGACGACTTCTTCCACACAAAGCTTACACTTTTCTCACATTTTAATATTTAATCATCGTTATCAACAGTACATAGACTTTTGATTATGAATATTAAATATATAAAATGCTTAAATAGCCTGCTTCAATAAAATATAACTATCCTGATGAGTTGGGTGGAGGTTATGCTCCTCAGTGTATATTTAAAAGGTAAAGCTGCCTAAAGAATACAGCAGGTTGGTGGTGCCGAGTGGCTCAGTGGTCTAAGGCTCCACCACTATGATCCGAGGATCGGGAGTTCGAATCCCGGATCGTCACCAGCTGGGCTCCAGAGGGAGAGCAAATCTATGCTCTCCCTCATTCTAAGTGTGATGCTGGTCACAATGTCGGCCATTGTGTCAGAACCAGGGATCCAGCGCGCTCCTCCAAGTGCGATGGCTGTCTGGCGATGATGCAAATGGCGGCAGCTCGAACACATACATCACGTTCTCCCAACCTGGCATCGGAAGCACCTGTGTGACTGGGACGATCAAGGGTAATTAACACCGTGTCAAAAAAATGTAGCAGTATCATTTAATTTATACACACATTTAATAGGTGGGAATATGTGCATGTGTACATACATACAGATTTGGGTTCCCTGGTGTGAAAATGCCACCATCAGTACCAGATGAGGACCTGCACACAAAACAGTTAATTATTCGGATTATTATTATTATTATTATATAGTGTACGTTAACACAGCCCTGTGGACTGGTCAATCAATCCAACTCAAATGTACAATACATTTTACAACAGATGTTACAAAGCTGTTTTCCAGAAATCCAGAAACACAATCAACACAAACCCCTTGTGAGCGAGTCAAAGTCCACAGTGGCAGCACAAAGTTCCGCCCCTGCAGAAGAACAGAAAACTACTTAAATGATTAGATTAAACCACGTCTGATTATGCTCAGATAAGAATCATGGTAGTTGATGGGTACTGTGATCTTAGTTTTATCTACTGCATTTGAAGTCAAACCAACTATTTGTGAAGCACATTTAAAGACTACAAGAGCTAACTAAAATAGCACCTGTAAAAGCAGCAGGAGGTCCTAAAAACCTAAAAATAAAGAAAATGAGCTTTTAAGACGAGAAGAATTGTAGAAATTAAAACTAATATGGTTAAAAAAGTGTGGTTAAAAAAGCCAAGGGAATAAAATATAAATATAATTCAGAAAAAGTGCAGGAGGATGAGGTCCTAATAAAGAGAGGCAGATTTGGGGCAGCAGCAGAGAAAGCTCTACTAGAGGACGGGCTTATAAGAGTGTAAAACAGCACAGTGGTTTATATCGAGCGGTTCTCGCATGTCGTTTCCCCCGTAACAGCTGAGCTTGTGTAACTCATTAGACTCTCAGCAGATCAGACGCAACACACTCCTAATAGATGTTTTTCAGCAGCGAGAGACTCTGTGCCAAGTGCATGACGTCCATTAACAAGCTGCTGTCATTTAGTATTTTCACCCTTTTTTCCTTTTAGCAGTCTGTTCAGCCTATTTCAGGAGTATTAGTCATAGTCTGGATGTCATCCGTAATGTCACTGACACACACCGTCTCTCTCTCTCCCTCTCTCAGGTCAAGAACATCTTTTACCACTGCGTAAAGGATGCTGTGGGAACATTAAAGCGGTGCAATGCCGAGGGGCTGGGGGACGAAGGCTCCAACTCGTGACCTTGGACCCTTCGCTGCCGTCGGAACGCCTTCATCACTTAACCCCAAATATGCACACTAATCTCCACATCACAAACCTCCAGTGCCAAGCAGACTTTCAGAGCAAACACCCAAAAGACAGAAAATGCTATTTATTTGTTACTGACGCCACAGCAGTATCGGCCCCGTGCATCAGGATTACTGTGATTTTACAGAGGATTACAAACATCTGCAAGCAACAGCACTGCTGTTCACACTTTAGTATTCGTTCGACGTTGTGTCCCCGTCCCCCCCTCGTTTTTTTCTTTTTTGCTTTCATACTGTATATTGTTTCAGTGAAAATGATGTATTTATTTTTTAGGAGTTCTATGCTACGTTCTAGATCAAATGTAAATGTGACTTGTACAGTTTGCTAATCGTACAGGATCCTAACGCAGCTCACTACACTTGAGACGGTTACTGTGAGAGGATCCGAACACCAGCTATTGCCTGTACTTTGGGAATCGTTGCTGAAATTGCAGTCCTCATGCCATATCTTAAAAAGAAAAAGAAGAAAAAAAAGAAGTTTTAACTGCCAAACTATTGTAAACATTGTAAAATTCTTATGTAAAAAAAGCCTAATGAATAACACTTCAGCGTTTTATTAAGAAGTATTCACTGTAAAATGGAGACATTTACAAAAAAGTTGTAATTTATTTAAGACGAATGGTCTTGTTTTTTCTTTTTTGTTAAGATTTACTATGGTGACGTTTTGAAGCTGATAAAAAATGAAAGACTTACTATGCTGTGTAAATATATACATATATACATTCACTGATGTATTTTTTTAAAAACATGGCTTGCTTCAATTTCAAAATTTTAAAAGTGCAAGTGTTACATGCTTTGTACATTGAAGTTCAAAGGGTTTTACATTTTCCATTAAAATGGATTTATCAAACTCTGTCTTTTGCCTTTTTATACACACTAATAACAATCATCTGCTGACTGTAGAGACGAGATGTTCGCAAGATACGTGTTGAGACAAAATCGGGTCACGATTTCTCATTTTACATCCTTTTTCAGAGAATATGAATGATGATCATCTTTTCCACTCACGGTTAGTGGTTGGACAAAGCCATCTATTGTCAAACGACTGTTTTCCCTTTTTAATGATCAATGACCCTGATCAAAAGTTCTCATACCCTGGTGATTTTGACCCGATAACGTGCACAGAAGTTGACACAAATGGGCCTGATTGGCTACTGAAGGTAACATCTTCGCCTGTGACCTGACTGCTTGTAATCAGTGTGGGAGCATTAAGGCTGAGCGAGTTGGGATCCAGACAGACTCTTCTGAGTCATGGGGAGAGCAAAAGGATTGTCAAGGGATCTGTGGGGAAAAGGCAGCTGAACTGTATGAAACAGGAAATGGATACAAAAAGGTATGTGAGGTGATGATGCCAGTCAGCAGTGTTCAAACCTCTGTGAAAGCTCTGTGAAAACCAAACCAACAAACATTTCAGCCACAACTGCCAGGAAAATTGTTCGGGATGCAAAGAAAAACCCGCAAATAACATCATCTGAAACACAGGAGTCTCTGAAACCCAGTGTGGTTTCAAGAAGAAAAATGGGCTGCATGGTGGAGTCGCCAGAAGAAAGCCATTACTGCGCGAATGCCACAAAGTATCTCACCTACCGGTCCAGCCTTTAAACTTCTAGAACAAGGTCTTCTGGAGCAATGAGACCAAAATCGAACTTTATGGCCGTTACATTTGGAGATGTGTCAACAAGGCCCGTGATGAAAGGAACGCCATTCCTACAGTACAGCTTGGAGGTGGACGTTTGAGCTACAAAGGCACAGGAAACTCGGTCAAAGTCGAAGGAAAGATGAAGGCAGCACGTCGTCTGCAAATCCTGGGGGCAAATTTGCGCTCATCAACCCGGACGCTGCGCACGGGACGTGCTTGTATGGCCAAGTCGACGCGTCATTGGCTACAGCAGAACAAAGTGAAGGTTCTGGAGCGGCCATCTCCGTCTCCTGACCTCAGTATCATTGAGCCACTCCGGGGAGATCTCAAGCTTGCAGTTCATGCAAGACAGACCAGGAATTTTCAGGAACTGGAGGCTTTGTGCCCAGAAGAATGTGCAGCTTTTACCATCTGAGAGAATAAAGAGCCTCGTCCGCAACCACCACAAAAGACTTCAAGCTGCGATTGATGTTAGAGGGGCAATACACAGTATGAAGAACTGGGGTATGTGCACTTTTGATCAGGGTGATATGGATGTTTTGGGTTGTCACTACGATTTAAAGAGAGAAAACGCAGTCGTGTGACAAACGGCTTGGACGCAGCTATAGAGAATAACCAGTCCAGGTCATCTATACTGGCTGTAATGACACTACAATACACACCACGTACATATTTAACACAGCCATCGGCTTTTCAGGAGCATTTTAACATGTATACAAAGAGTTTATTCCGTTTAATCAAAGTGTTCATTCTGCTTTCTCTTTATATTACTGTTTATTATTTTATTTTATGTAGAATTTGCAATTTCCCATTTACGAGCTCTGGGATTAATAAAGTAATTCTGATTCACTGCAGAGGAGTGTGGTTTGGCCAGCCTCGCTAATGGGCCTTGAACATCAAAGGCTTAAGCTCCAGGCACATGTGACTGACTGTGCTTGATCTGCCTCTCAGAGAGAGCGAGAGCAGCAGTCTAGTGATGAGCTAAAGGTCCCTGGGAACGTCTACCTCCAGCTTTAATTAGCCTGCCTCGCTCGTGACTGCTGCAGAACATGCAGCAAAGCTGAATACTGAAGGAACTTTTCGCAGCCTTTAATATCACACGCAGGCCTGGTATCAGGGGATCATTTAACAGGGCAATGCAGAGACCCACCCACCGATGCATGGTGTCCTGCTAATCATTTCTCGAGTAATTAATGTATCTCATTATCGGACTACATCACGTTTTTTTTTTTCCAATCAAAAAAAAAAAAAACATACGCAGCAAACATAAAATATAACCAGCTTCACTTTGTAGTTCATCTGTTTCTCTGCAGACTTTATTCTCCTCCTTTCACCCTGATCTTCAATGATCAGGACCCCACAGGACCACCACAGAGCAGCTATGATGTGGGTGGTGGTTCATTCTCAGCACTGCAGTCACACCGACATGGTGGTGGTGTGTTAGTGTGTGTTGCTGGTACGAGTGGATCAGACGCAGCAGTGCTGCTGGAGTGTTTAAACCCCTCAGTGTCACTGCTGGACTGAGAACAGTCCACCGACCAGAAACGTCCAGCCGACAGCGTCCTGTGAGCACTGATGAAGGACTAGAGGACGACCGACACAAACTGTGCAGAAACAGATGAGCTTCTGTCTCCGACTTTACATCTACAAGGTGGAAACACTCGGTAAGAGTGTCTGATAGAGTGGACAGTGAGTGGACACAGGGTTTAAGCACTCCAGCATCACTGTTGTGTCTGATCCACTCGTACCAGCGCAACACACACTAACACACCACCACCATGTCAGTGTGACTGCAGTGCTGAGAATGAGTGAAAGGAGGCTAAGAAATACAAAAACACCCAACTGTCGTCACCACATATGTAGAAGTTTACAGACCCTAATTAGTTGCGTCTGTTTCTATTATGACCACCATCAACCATCACTACTTCACCACACCTGATTATTACAGCAGACGTCCACAGGGGGTCCAGTGTCCCCTTATCAATAATGTACGAGTAGTCTGACCACAGGCTACTGAGCCTGGTTCCTCCCAAGGTTTCTACCTCCAGCTCTGAGAGTTTATCCTGCACTGTTGCCCTTTGGCTCACCAGGTGGGTTCTGTCTTTACCGATATATCGATACTGATATCTATATCGGGATATAAAGAGAGTGTGATGTGATATATTCATACTTAAATCAGAAAATAATTCACGTCTTCACTGTCAAGTTAATTAGTGTCCATGTTTGAGTTGAGGTGTACCCTCAAAGTAACAAAAACAAACAAACAGATGGCACTAAGACACAGTCCTACCTCTCAGATGATTTCCAGGTGGACAGCAAGAACAGGGTTTGAAAAAGGGGGTGATGTTCTGCCAAAGTGAAAGAGAATCCAGACTCCAGGGTTTCTTCAGGGGTCTCAAAAACCTAGCCTGTATATTAAAAAGACAATTATTATTCACATTTAGCACCTTTTGTGTTTTAATTTTTAACAAATCACAATTATTAATCCACTATTGATCAGTATGGTTTACAATAACCATTCACATGATGGTGTTCACACATAAATCCATATTTCAGCAATAAAATTAATTCAGTCCTTCCATAATAGCCACAAGGACACTTTAGACTTAAGAGCACATGAACGACACACACATGGCCTAAACCCGGGGTTCTCAACTTTACACATCTCACGGGAGAGCGTAAAGACCGGCGAGAAAATGAAACTTGTGTGCAGATGCTCAAAAAACTCTGTTTATATAAATGTACGACTTTCAAGGGTTTTCAAGGGTTCTTTAGGTTCTATATAAAACCACATTTTGAAAAGGGTTCTACACACAAATTATCAAAGATTGTAAAGAAACATGATGTCACAGAGCTGCTCAGCAGCCTCGAACCAACAAGATATTTATTTACAGATGCTCTGATTATTTATTCAGATACAGGATAAAATTATACATTTCCATCTATTATTATTATTATTAATAACAATAATAATAATAATAATAGATCACATATGATTTCTATGACATGATTATTTAAATTACAATATAAAGCAAAAACTACACCCTTTAAGAGATTATGAGTGGTTATGAAACTGTATTTAATGTTGATAATTCAGGACACTTTGTTCACCACTACATTAAACGTGTATTAGCTGAATGAATTACTGTATAGTATCGGTATCGACGATACTAGTCCTGTATGAACAGAATCGCACACCTGTACTCAGTTCCGCCGAGCCGCCAGAGGGCGCTCCTCCAAACACAAAACACTTAACTCACCTGTTTCAATTATTTCTGAACTTTAATAAAACACAGTTAAACTCTAAAAACGTTATCGGAACCAACAGTCTATGAACTCAAAAATGAAGGTTTATTAGAGCATAACGCTCAGGTAAGACTAATTTAACTCCGATAAACCTCCACTCACCCGAATAAAACACCGCCCATCAGAAGCCGGGCCTCTCACGCCTCCCTCGGGGTCCCGGTCCCTCGGTGTCTCAAACACAAACTGTTTATCTCGGGTTAGTGTGTTTACAGCCCGTTTCACAGCCTGTTTGACTAATTCCGCTCGGTTAGCTCCAGGCTATCGCCTCAGTTTGGCTCCCTTCCACCGGCTTGTCGAAAAGGGGCGGTGCTCCAATCAGAAACCAGGTACGGTCGCGCCAACCAATGAGCGTTCTAGTTAACAAAATAGTCCAAGATGATAGGCTACTGCATTTTAATCAATCAGCAAATTAGTGAACTATATTGTGAAGTTATTTTTTATATTTTATTTTTAAAAGTATTTAAACGTTTTTTATCATTTATTAAAATACTTAATCCAATTTTCTTATAATTTAAATTTTACTCTGTAATTTCTATATTTTATTTTGTAATTTAATATATATATTTTTTATTTTCTATTTTTACAATCACTATTTTTGGGGCGGGTGGGTGGTTGGGTCGGTATGACCATCCGTCTGTCCATCCATCCATCCAAGACCATTCATGTGACATGTTGGGCAAGATAACATATAATGAAGTTCTACCCTTTTAAAGAGCAATTAACTTAAATAATTAAGAATATTCAAACATTACAAAATAAAAATTGTTATCCTGTATAAATAAGACAAAATGAAACTTTTTAAACAAAGTCCTGATGAGTTGTGCTACCATGTGGAAGTGAGGCTCCACAGTGTGTATTTAAAGGAAAGCTGCCTAAATAAAACTGCAGGCGGTCTATTTCTGTAAACTAACAGTAAATGCTTCTAGCAGAAGTACAGGTAGGATGTTTGGAGTCTAAATCACAATCACAATATGAGGGTAAAAACAAGGTAACTGACGTGATAAGAAATCATTTTAGTATTTGCAAGTGATTGTATATGGCCCCCGAGGAAAATAATCAGGAAAAACACAGGAAAACATGCTCTCATGATGCATTTTTGCTTTGAAACAGATGACACACAGGATATAAAGCTCTTGTATCTCTTGCTATAATGTGAAAGACTACAGCAGACTAAGGCAAATGTATCCCAGACTACTGGGATAAACTTGGGTTTATCTGCATCACTTGTTGCCGTGTGTGGAGGAACCCATTAGATTCTCTACACGTTGATGAGAGAACAGAGCAGCTCGACTGGCTCTAATACACTATAAAATGGGTAATATCACAATCAGAATGATCAAGGTCATGTCCATTTATTGTACGATAAGTCGATATTGTAATTACCGAGACAGGCCTACATGTAATACTGAAGTAGTAAACATGTAGATACTGTATCTGTGCTGTATAAACAATAAAGGTTTGCTGAGTAATGAGCAGCTAAGAGTGTTCTTGCGTAGGGTGACTTTCCCACAGGCAGTTTAAAGGCATGCTCAGAAGGTCAAGACACCTTACTAGACAAAACAAAACCAAACCAAGTTGCGAGCCATGACATAAATCCTCTTTTTAATATCTTAACCATCATATACTTATAGCTACAACTGCCATTCATGCATGACACGAAAAGTTACACTTTCATCATATGATTTCTTTAAAGATTTTTACGTCACACAGAAACAAAATGGAAGAGAAAAAAAATTCAGATGCACCCTGATTACTGCTGTAAACCAAGAATTAAACTTAAACATTAAATAAAAAAGTGGATTTGGTTCCCTCTTTGTGACACAAATATGACCCATTATTTCACATCAACTCTGCATCACATTTAAAAAAAAAAAAAAAAAAAAAGCATTAAGCGCTCCTTGTACTCTCACGTCTGGCACAAGTTCATTTTTTCTTGATTAGGAATAGCATAACCTGACCATTGTTATGTGCTGTGTGATTGTGTTTACACACCCATCCTGCATATTCAAAGTAAAAATCACGCAGTTACCTGAAAAAATATTAACTGTGTGATCAAAACAATCAGCTGTTGATTGATTACAGTACAAATTAGGCTTCAAAAACAAAAAGAATCATATATATTCACACAGATCAACCACAATATCATGGCCATTCCTTTGTCTCAACACTCACTACCTACTGTATCAGCACCACACTACAGGACTGTAGTCCATCTGGTTCCCTGCATACGTCCTTAGCCTCCTGATCTTCAATGGACAGGACCACAACAGAGCAGGTATTGTGGGTCATTCTTTTCTCTAGTAGACTGCAGCGTCTGCTACACTCGTACCAGTGCAACACACACTAACTCACCACCATGACAGTGACGCTGCTTAGTACTGAGAATGACCCACCACCCACATGATCTGTGATGGTCCTGACCATTAAAGAACAGGGAGAAAGGAGGCACGTAGAGAAAGAGATGGACTACAGTCTGTAACTATAAGTGCTACAAGGTGTATGGTCAGTACAGCTGACACAATAGGTCGTGAGTGTAGACACAAGGAGAGGTGGTCAAAAGGTTATGGTTGATCGGTGCATGTACACGACCAAACCTTAACTTTGAGATAGTTCACAAAGATTCGGACACGGGACAGTTGGGAAAGGTTCTTCCATTCGACGTGGCCGTGGATCTCAGACCAGACTTTTGTGCAGCTATTTCTAAACTCCTAAAAGCCACACAAATGGCCAAGCTTACAAAAGGTACAAGACAAGCAAAAGAACTACATCGGAAAGCCCCCTGTTGATGAATGATTGCTGTTCCTTGTGGAACTGGAGACTGCAGCATGTGTTATTGCTTAGGAATTTGTTGGCTGGTTGTGCGTCAATCTTTCTTGCTTCAAGATCTTGACAATATTTTATTGTGTTGGGGGGCTGTTTCACTAAGGCAAAAAAATAAAGTGGGTTTTTGCGTTAAGCTGTGTAGCGTAACTAAGACTATAATTGCACTGAGGCCTCGCAGCATCAGATCTCTGCAGGACAGATGTAATAATCGAACTGGAAAGGCATCCTGTAGCCGTTTCTCAGGACTCACACTGGAAATGATGGGACACGTTCACGAGACAATGAAGCTGCATGTCCAAGACTCTGCACAGCGATCCACGTCCGCACACTACACCACACCGCAGTCAGGAAACTACATGAACACACACTTACACACGCTCTCACACCAACACACAAAGTTTATGACATAGTTCACAGTGCTCACTGTCTGTGTCTGTGTGGAGAGAAAAATAAAAGCTTTGCATTTTAAACGGTCAGTCTGATATTTTTTCCCATCAGTCAAGCGTTTCGTTTAATTTTTTAACAATCAGGCTTCCAAAGAGCAACAGATGCTCTTGTCATCAGTCCCTTTTTTTCTGTTCATCTCGTAGGACTTGATTATACCATAGAAATATTCAAAAAGGCACAAGTCTTGCAAAAGGAGTTAATTTTTGTTTGTTTGTTACATTTTATATCAAATAGCTGCAGTACCGAGGGAGGAGAACAAAAGGAAATAAAAGAGAAAAAAAAATGATGGCTTAAAATGAGTCCTTTATGCCATCTAAAACTATGCCACTGTGCTGAAGGCCAGAAATTCACAAAATTTCCTCTTCTGTAAGCATCTGACAGCACGATCATCTCCCTTTGGCAAGTGTACGGGCAGGCGCTTAGAGCTTCTCTCCATCCAGCAGCTCTTGCAGCTCCTGCTGGATGTCCTCAGGCAGCTCCAGGGCAGGCAGGTCCTCCAGAGGGATCTCCTGAGGCATCTCCAACGGTGGCAGGTGCGGGATAGGAATGTCCTTTGCCTTGCGCTCTTCGGCTGCCTGCGGCAGCACCCACAGCTCCGACTTCTCCACGAAGTCAGCATCCGCGTACGGTTCCTTGCGTAGCCGGGCATTCTCTGCTCGCAGGCGCTCATTGTCCCGAGACAGCTGCTCATTCTCACCCACCAGTCGGTCTACCAGCCGCCGTAGGTCTTCGATAGTGGTCTGCTGCTCCTCCAGACGCGTCTTGTCGTCTTTGTGAGCCTTGCTGCCAGCGCACGGCTCCTGGGAGGCGCCCTTGTTCTTCAGCAGGTATAGCCAGGTGTCATACTCACGTTCCGAACTGGCAGCCATATCAGAGGAAGCAGAGGCATTAGGCTGGGGGTGAAGGGGCTGTTCCGTGGACAGGGTGGCCTGGAGGATCCGAGGTTTGCCCTCTCGCCTGGAACGCTTCCACCTCTCCTCAATCAGCCGTTGCTGCTTCACATGACTGTCTCGCTGCAGCTCCAGAGACAGACGAGCCTGAATGAAGACACACTACATATGTTAAGCAAGTCCATGCTCATTAAATATGTTTAACAATTCCATTATTACAACAAATCAACAAAAAATAAACAAATACAGTAGTCAGAATGTCCTGTTGCAAAGTAAAGTGACTGATATGTAGGTATGAAAATTTGGATGCAGCTCTCCTGATTTACTTGGATTTTTTAAATGTAGTTCTATTAGAAGATTTGGCATAAAAACAGGCCCTGTCCTTCAAAAAAAAACAGAAGAACTGTATTCTGATTATTTTTACACACTTGTACATAGTCAGAGTGTACACTAGGGGGTAGTGTTGCATTTATGTTCATTTTGTATGAAACCCATCTACTATAGAAATGCTACAGGAAAACTTTGGCCTGTTTTTGTTCAGAATTGAAATAAACAATTGACAGCGAGTGGCAGTAAAGAAAAGACACGCCTACCTGTTCACACTCTGTGAGCTTCATGGCGTCCTTCAGAAGTTCTAAGACATGGAAAAACATGTTAAACTCACATTGCTCAGTTACTTTTCCCCCATTCACACACACTCGCTCAATATTTTATTTATTTATTTACACATAATACAGAAATGTATTTACAGGAGACAAAAACACATGCAAGATACTCAAATTTGTCTCCATTTCAGATGCAAATTTTAATAGCATGTAAATATTTGTATGAATCTGACCATGTTTTGATCAAAAACTTACTAGTGCTTACAAGTATTCATTATAAGAACTAAAAAACACTTTATATCTAAAACAGTCTTTCAAAAATTGATCATCCAGAGTGTTTATGAGCTGAAAATGCAGAAAGTATGATGAGTTATTTGTAAAATTAGATTGATAAAGATATTTATAATAGTCCTTCCACAATCGTCCAAATTAAGTAAAAACAACCCAAATGTACTTTATTTTTGTTGTGTGAAGGCATTAGCATTATCCCTTCTGGGGACTTTTATTCTGAAACCACTGAGTGAGCAAACAGCCCTTCCCTTCTCATAACCCAGTAACCCCTCTCTCTCTGATCACTCAGAGTCTGTATGCAGGTTGAGCTTGTATACACGGACAGAGCAGTTGGAGTTCAGTTGGAAACCAGTGACTTTTAGCTGTTTTCCGAGCTGCGTTACTCGCTGATCTTCATTACTGGATTGCATCACACAATGATTAGACCGTGATTTATATTCCTGGTATTCTCATAAAAGCTATACTGCCTGACCTAACCCTGACCTAGATTCAGATATCAAACACACTGATTACAGAGGCAGGAAGGATGATTCAATATCCTGAACCTGGTTTGTCAAGATGTGTTTCAAGGTGAAAGTGTGCAAATGTTCCCCACAACAAAGATGACTCTACATACAGCTCAGCACTTTGATACTCCAGATACTCCAGTAGCTATTTGACCTAAAACTAACCTGCAGCCTTCCTGTGGCAAGAGATGGCGTCTTCATACTTCCCAGCAGCCAGAAAGCGGTCTGCCTTCCTGCACTGCTGATGGGCCTGAGAAGAGAGAGGAGAAAAACAAGACTCAACAGAACGACCTTAAATGAAGCATGGTCTCCGCTTTTAGAAAACAAAGTACACTTAAATTTGTGCTCTTCTGTATTGAAGTCTGTTATTTTGGAACCACTAAAACACTCCTAAAATATAATTAAATTATACTAACGTGTCTCCGAAGTGGAGACTTTACAGACGAAAGCAAAACTGCTCGTAATTTGAATGGAAGTTACTGTAAAATAAGAGTAAATACAGACATTTTGGAGCATTTCTATTGGTCCATTCATCATAAAATTCTGACACAATATAAAAGTGAGATTCCCATTATGGATAAAACTAAAAACGGTGATACACGATTTACTAAACATACTGCTCATATGTTATTTTCTCCACTCTTCTAATCCAGGTTAAGTATATTAGTCTGAGCTCCTGACTGAACACTAAACACATTAGAAGTGTTTAAATTATTCCTGTAATACAACCGCTTTGATTATTAATCACATATTCAGAATATCGAAATCTATCTCAGGATCTAATGAGTATATTTATAAAAACAGCCAGTTCAATTTAGTGCGGTAAAGTAAGTGTTAGGAGTCTGGATGAACCAGAAGAACCCGGAGGAAACCTGCATGGACAAGTGGAGAACACAACAGATGCCTCACGAATGGCGACCCGAGCGGGAATTGAACACACAACTCCAGGTCCCCTGGAGCCGCACCACTGTACTTTTAATTCACAGTATTATAACCCTTAGAACCCGAGGACAATTTTGAATTTTGACATTAGAAAAGTATTTATAGGAGACACACGTTTCAGATATGTTCAGGAGATCCTACTGTGATCGTCATTCAAGATGTAAAAATTAATTTAGACATTTGTATGATATCGAACCATGTTTTGATCAAAAATATACTTTGTTTTGCTTATAAATATTAAAACACCTTTTATTACTCATAAATTCTGATCATCCAGCGTGTTTTTGATGAGTTATGTGTAATGACTAGATTGACAAGGATATTTATCATTTATCAAGTCCTTCAACACCTGAGTGGTTCAAATAAAATTAAAAATATTTTTTTATTATTGTTATTTGTGTATGTATCAGTAATATCCCTTCTCCAGGACATATTTGAACACCGTATGAGCATACAAAAAGCCTTTATTTTCCTCTATAATCCTATATTTTATTTTATTATGGCATTTATCTGTAATACTGCATAACATCACTATCACACGCCTTCGGAACAACAGCTTCAACTGAGAAGGAAAAATAACTAAATTCATCATGTAAAAGATTTAAGTCTGGGTTATTTTTGAGGATTCTGTTCCGATCTCCATATTGTCTTTCTATTAATCAGTGGGTAAAATGGAGAAACAAGGTTTTTGGCAGTGTGAACAGCTGATTTAAAACAAAGGTGTAGCATTAATCTGTTAATGCAGATCAAGTCTTCATAAGCACTTTTAATGTGTTTAGTGTTCAGTTAGGAGATCAGACTAATATACTTAACCTGGACCACGTTTAGCTGCAGAGAAAACCCCCTTCGTGACCTTTTTTGATCACTTCTCCACGATGGGAAAAAGGAAAAAATAAGCATTGTTTATATTTCTGCTGTTTTCTGAATCTATAGAATCGCTGGAGTGAAAAGTGAATTAAGCCATTTTATTTTAGGGGTTTAGTGAAGGCGAGTCATTTCCCCGTTTTCTGATGTTGCCCCTTTAATTTCCAATAACACAGCAGTTATAGGATGTTGATATTTTTATGAAATAAAAACATGTATTTACTTGAGATGTAAATACTAACATAAGTTTAATATCTTCATGAAAGACAAATTTATACATTTTTTAATGTATTTTTAACTGTAGAGACTCAAAAATGAAATTAAACCTTAGACCTTAGGTCCAGCGTGGCAAAGTGCCCACAACGGGCGTGTGGCAGCCGTGGCCTGGTGGTTCGGGAACTCGCCTCGTGATTAGAAGTTTGCCGGTTTGATTACCTGAACTGGCAGGACATTGGTGAAGTGCCCTTGAGCGGACAGTGTCCAAGTGCCCATCCACAGAGTGGATGAGGTTAAATGTGGAGGGCAGAACAGTGGGAATAGAGCACCTTTACCTTCCCTCAAAGATCCAAACCTGGGATCACTAGGATCTCAAACAGCTGTTCACGGCCGAGCCTTGAAACGTTTTGCTCGGGGGGCCGAACTGGACATTCTCGTGTCCTTTACAGCGGATTTTAACCAACAGGAGCTTCTAAACCTTGGTGAGGCGTCACCGCACCCCGATGGCATTCATTCTGGGGTCTCCAGGCAGGTGTGTTTGGAGGTGGTGTGTGAAGACATTCCTGAGTGAAGAAGCTGCGGTTTCGTCCTGGGAGGGCCTAGGATTTGGAGTTGAACTGGGTTACAAGGGGAGAAAACGACATGGCCAGTGTTCCCAGTACACTGTTTATAATGTTTGGAGGGTATTTTGGGGGGGGGTCCAACCCTGGTCAGATACCTACACCACATTTAGTGTCCCTGCCACTGAAATGTCCCTCATTCAACCCTTTAAAGGGGCTTTTCATGGAAGGGGACACGGAGTCCTCCTCACACTGGGATACTGGGGACACCCTGTTAGCACCGGTGGCTAACTGGACAGCTAACTGGGAGCGTTCACAAATAAATAAAGGTGGAATTGTGTCTGGAAGCAGGTAGTAAGCAGCGTGTCTCTCACACACACTTTCTGGACACGCTCAGGAGGACAAAAGACTGACTTTAATCCACAGAAACGCAGGAAAAACAATGACAAATAGCTAGCATGCTAAGCTAACTGGCGAACAAGGACGGTGTCCCTTCAAATTAAAGGGAGAAAAAGTCAGACGTGTCCCCTGACAGGACACCGTCCCCCCCTGCGGACCGCCCTGCCTCTGTCCGGCCGGGTCTGTCGGGCCGGGGTACCGTCTCCACCGTGTCCACCGAACCGGAAGCATAAAGACACTTACGAGGTTGAGGGGACTGTCCAGCGCCTCCATTCCTGACCGCGGAGACAGCTACATCCGAGACGCGCGGGGACGCGGGACAGGCCGCTCGGCTCGCACAGCGGACACGGAGGGACAGCCGTGTCCCCGCGCTGGCGTCACGTCCTGCCTGTCCGCGCCCCTGTCTCAGTCTGCGGGGACTGATACGTTCGGAGACACGTTTAACACAGAGGACACGAGAGACAGCGACTGTAATGAGAGAAAGATCCTTTAAAAGCGCGGCTTTAATTCAGCTGTGATTACTGCTGCTTTACTCTGTAACTGCGGGTGTTGACCAGCAGATGGCGCCACAGCACCGCTTATCATACTGTTGATTCAGGGCAGCAGAGTACAATACAGTGTATTACAGTATATTACAGTACAATACAGTACAGTAAATTACAGTAGAGCATAATACAGTACAATAAATTACAATACAGTACAGTATATTACAATACAGTATAGTACAGTAGAGTATATTACAGTACAATACCGTACAGTATATCACAGTACAGTAAATTACAATACAGTACAGTACAATACAGTATATTACAGTACAGTACAGTAAACTATATCACAGTAGAGTATATTACAGTACAGTACAGTAAACTATATCACAGTAGAGTATATTACAGTACAGTACAATACAGTACAGTATATTACAATACAATATAGTACAGTATATCACAGTACAGTATATTACAATACAGTACAGTACAATACAGTATATTACAGTACAGTACAATACAGTATATTACAGTACATTACAGTATAATACAGTACAGTATATTACAGTATAGTAAAGTACAGTACATTACAATACAGTACAGTATATTACAGTACAGTACATTACAATACAGTACAGTACAATACAATACAATGCAGTACAATACAGTACAGTATATTACAATACAATACAGTATATTACAGTACAGTACATTAAAATACAGTACAGTTACAATACAATTCAATACAGTGCAGTACAGTACAGACTTGGTTTCTCATAATTTTGATTTAGTATCTCATAGTTGAGATTATGAATTACAGTTTTTCCTCCATATTTTGGAAAAGGGCTTCCATAGAATACACATAAAATCACTGTCAAAGAATAGAACAATTAACAATAATCTCTATCACCTGAAATGAGAGTGATAAATGATAAAACAGGAATATGAGTTCTATGACCTTATCACATGCTCTATTTATAGGAGTTATACAGGATACGAAAGCTTATTAGATGTTTAACTCATCCTCTTAGAGCAGTGTTACTAAATGTGACACACAGAAAAAGCCTCTAGAGAACTGAGACTTCTCTTTTCTGGAGAGTTTTTTTAACCCAAAAAAATACACAAAATATAATAATCATGTCCATCTGTACCTGTTAATATTTTGATAGTGATTAAAAGATTTTTGGGTGCCACTTTACTAGTGCAGGGAATTAAAATATAATAAAAAAGTCAATTCATTATCATTGTTTAACTGAATTATTAGCCAGTTTTTTTTTTCACGTCTAAATTACTATTCAAACAGAATCACAATTTAAACAGTACAACAAAAGAGGCTTAAAATACATATAAAGCATAGAAAACATATGATAGTTTAAGTTTTGAGCTGAAAATACAAGAAAACTTTGATGAGTTATTTGTAATGATTAGATCGACAAGGATATTTACAATAACGTTCTTCAAAATACTTCATAGTAGTTCAAATAAAATATAAAACAACCTGAAAGTCTTTTATTATTTTCATTATTAATGTATACATCAGGATTATCCCTTCTCGGGACTGTTATTCTGAAATGTGTACACTGTGAGCAAAGAAAGAGAGCAAACAGCCCCCCCCCCCTTTTTCATTTTCTTCTATAACCCAGTATCTGGATCAGTGATATCATCAGCCCCGCCCCCTCTCTCTGTTCAGTCAGAGTCTGTATGCAGGTTGAGCATCAGCCCCGCCCCCTCTCTCTGATCAGTCAGAGTCTGTATGCAGGTTGAGCATCAGTCCCGCCCCCAGTAACTGCCCGCAAACAGGCTCTGTTCTGAGAGTTAACTACTGTTTATTTGTAATGTGTGAATTTTCCACAGATCAGGGGTTTTCCATTTCACAGACCACCTGTTTAGAACTAGAAAGAATAATGGCCCACAGGATAAAAATACTCTTTCTCGAGTGCTGATACTGAAAAGGATAGAATTAAGGCCTGAACAGGAGCAAAGAAACAGCAGTTCTTCAGTTCTAAAAGCTGTCTGTGTATGTCAGACCTCCTGTTGACAATCCATACTTATGCTATCATATCATATCTGATATAGTCTGGGTGGTATTTGCTGTACAAGCCTCTACATCTCTAGTTCACTAGAGTCTTGTATCAGATACCAGATCTCTCGATTTTCACTTAAACTAAATCTTTTTTTCAACCCACAGACTTTTATTATTTAAAGTGGACTACCGTCTCCCTCTGAGGATGGGCTTGAGAGTGGCCCACTGGTAGACCCTGGCCCATAGGTTGAGAAACCCTGGCCTAGATCGCATCACCATTATTTCCTTCCTTAAAGTGCATCCAGAACTACTAACCTTTAAACGACAGTGTTAATGTAGCCTAACCGATCAATTATTCAGTGATCTTTAAAGCTCCACAGTGTACAAGGCCTACAGTCCCACTCTTGCTAGTACAGAGCTAGTACATTCCTTACACAGCACCTCACCCCGCTCATATAGCACTGCGGTCGTAATTACCCGATGACATCATCTGCTTGAGTACTTTGTTTTGGTCAGCGCAGCTTACTGCACTGAAGCATCCTGGAATTCCAGCAGATAGAGAGTAGAGTAATCTGAGGTAAGGCCCGATGACTCACAGCCTTGCATTTGCATACAGGTCCATGAAGAGTACAGACGCTGTAACAGACACTGCCGGCCGGTCTGAGAAGATCCACCGATATCTAAATCTATATTTAGATTGGAGGACAGTGGGATCGATCATTATAGGAGCAGAGACGTGAACAATTCTGCTGATGAACTCTTAGAACCTGAGATCCAAACAGGTGCATGCAAGCTTCCTAACTCGGGATCAGAGGAACCTGCAGACATGGTACACATATCATAGCAAACTGTAAGACTTACTCGATGGTGTGTCATCAGTGTGTGATGAATTTTCAGCAGGGGCATCACTAGACATTTCATAATGGGGCACCGAATGGTCAGCATTTCATTTTAACTAATGACCACTTGAAAAAACAGCCTCATTACATTTTCACATCAACGTCAACGTTTGTATCAGATTGAGGTCCGATTAGTAAATGACTGAACTGCTATCCATCCAGTAAAAAGAGGTAGAGGTCAACTATGAGTAACAGGTCAATGTTCACTGGCTTTCTTCTTCACCACCCTCCACCAGACCTGCTTCTTCAGGGTCTCCTCCATCTTTTTTCTCACCCTTTCCTCTCTTTTAATCAAACGCCAGCAAATCCAACAATCTGCTTGGAACGTAAAATTTAACCTGTAAAAATTCTTTCAACTGACTGACCTCTAGGGGCGCTGCTGCCTTTGCAAAATGTTTCTATATCCATATACAGGTAGAGGAATAAAACTAGTTATGAGACTTCATCTGCCAACCAAAAGTCCACATGCGCATGCTCATCCTGCATCTACACCCTGACTGATCAGCAAGAGGGGCGGGGCTAATGATGTCACAGACCCAGACATTGGGATATAGAGGAAAGTGAGATGGAAGGGGCTGTTTACTCACTTTTTCTTACTCACACAGTGTTCAAATTTCAGAATAAAAGTCCTTTTGCATTTTCAGCTCAAAAACATTTGACAGTTGAGCTGGTGATCAACTTTCAATAAGATTTTGAGTCTTTTTTTTTGTTCTTATAAGGAAATAAAATGGTAGGTGCAAGTACATTTTTGATCGAAACACCTCACAATGTTGGTCTTGAGTTCTAAAGGTTAGAACATCAGTGACATAATGGGCTACTTGTTACATGCTGCTTGTTTTATGAATTTTGCAGGTCCTCTGTTTTGTACTAAGCTATGCTTCCTCAGTACACTCGGAAAAGTGTATCATAACATTGTTTGGTAACTGTAACCCTGAATAATACAGCCCAGCCCTGCTGGTCAGTAGGCGAATACACTCGATAACCCATGTTCACCGCACTGGACTGTAAAGACGCAATACTGTAAAGATAACCTGATGCTCAGTATTGTTCCGTGGCTTTGGATGCGTAACTGTGTGGTTTGGATTGTTTGGCCTGACTCTCGTGGACAGGCATGAATATGGTGATTTCATGAGTGATGTGCAAAGCCGGTTCTGTTCTCTCAGTACAATGTGTTCAAATACACGCAGCTGAGTGGAACTCTGTGGGTGTCCAGCAAGAACTGGCGGACAAATGTGAATCGAGTCATAACTCATTGAAAAAAAGGTTGGAATAAAAGTGGTCTTGTTCTGCCCGCAGAACTGAAACACAATCCTGCTTTACTGCTGTTCTACATCAAAATATCTGGAGGTTTCCATAGAAATACACACACTTTACACTTTATTAATGTATTTATATACTTAAATATTTGTTCATTCATTTTTAGTTAGTAAAATAATATCTGAATAACCGAATTATTGCTATTAATAATATTATTATATTGTACTATGGGCAAATAATAGTACATTAACTGGTAAAAGAAAAGGGTTTGCACTGAAGGTTGTACCTCTACTCACTTTCTTAGTTTTGTAACAATTCAACTACAGCAAGGAGTAATTATGTTTAATCCAGTATAATAAGTCTGCTTCTGTATTACTAAACTGGATTAAACATATTAAACAGTTATTATTCACTAACTCTTTTTAAAGACCTTCTCAGAAACTACTATGAGACTAATATGTCTGGACAATATATCAGAAATATTCAAAATTATTTTATACAAGATATAAAAAAACAATGCCATTTGTGTGCCATTTCATTTCAAAAACAAGGTGCATGGGTCATTTATGTGGAAACAGCAAATTATGCGTGAATTGTGATTTTTTTTTCCCCAAATAATGATTTTATTCTCCGTTCAGACAGATATTATGCTTTATTTATCTGGCAATTAAAGAAAAAGGAACTGGTCTATTGCTCTGTGTTTGCTTACATACAAACAAACAAATGAATAAATAAAACCTAACTAACTATATATACAAATAAAAGTTAACTAAATAAATAATAACTAACTAACAAAACAAAACAACGCACATAGAAAATAATGGCTTTTAAACAGGTGTCCACTATAGTGACCACCACGCATGAAAGGGTTAGGAGCACCATCTAAAACAACATATCCAGTTTGATTTGTAACATTATATTATAATTGCAATATTAAGATTTGAGTTTTTTACTCATATCACTCAAAGCTAATATATAAGTAATATGTAAGTGTGTGTAGAAGAGTGAGACACATACAGATCTATAGAATATTAAGAGTCTTAACTGTGGTTTTCTTCTTGTTTGCTTGTCTTGTCTTGGATTGTTTACCGAGCATATAGTAATGTATTTAATAACACTAAAACTTAACCCTTTAATGCCCAGCATGAATCAGGATTTTATTCTCCAGGTGGTTTTATCTCTAACCAGACTGATAGAACTGTTGAGTTGTGTGTTTGTGGGTTTTGATGTAATTATTTAAGAGTTATTCATGTGTCCACTCAGGTGAATGAATGTTCCAATGAATGGAACAAATACAGTTTTTTAAATTCTTTTTACAAAGAAATGAAGTAAAATGGAAATTTTAATGCCGTAGAACAATTTTTAGGCTAAATATTATGCTCTAACATCTTGCTATGAAATTAACATGAACCACAGTCCACTGCCCTGTGTAAGTAAGTATGTAAGTAAGTAAGTAAGTAAGTAAGTAAGTAAATAAATAAATAAATAAATGCACGAGTCTCCTGAAACACTTCAGACCAAAAAACAAAACCAACACACATAGAAATACCGTTTAAATAGCTGTCCTCTGTAGTGACCACCATGTGTGAAAGGGTTCAATCGAAAGTAACCATATAAGCCTTTAAATCGTTTACATTATTAAAGTTTAATATAAAGTCATTTCCCTTAAAAAGAACCCCATTTTAAGAGGGTACCGTCTGATGCCTCTGGCTGACAAAACCATGAAGCACAATACTGGTGTCCATCTTTCCTTGACCTCACCTTACTGGTAATTAAAGTGGCTCTGATTCTGACTCTGATTCAGGAATGATTGCGTGCCTGGAAGAACAGTGTCCACTTCAATGAAGCTGGACTTTGGGCATCTGTTTGTTTGTAACCCAGCAGCCCACGCATTCTGTGTCTGTCCTGTCGGGACTGACTCCCGTGGTGGTGTGGCTGACAGCTGGACGCCCGAGCCGTCCCAGATCCTCTGGAATCTGGGTGTAGGAGGACGGGCCGCCGGGCTTTTTCACCTGGCTGAAAAGTAAGTGATGAGCCAGCTCAGCTCCTCGGGAGGCAGGAACACTCCAACCCACGCTGCAGCCAAGCTCTCCTCTTTGTCCTCCTTTCTCCACTGTCCTGAAGGCCGTGGATTCTGCTTAGGCTGGCCGTTTTTTGGGCGGCTGAAGAGTAAGAGCAAGTTCCTGTGTGCTTTTACAGCCGCTGTATGGGGAAGCCCACACAGCCTCCCACACAGACAGGCCCAAAAGAAAGAAAGGGAGGGCGAGGGGCTTTTGAAGGCAGTCCCTTCATGCACAATGGCAACCCCTCGGTGAGCTAATGTGCTCCACAAATATTCCATTCTTTACACTACACATGTTAAAGCTAGCAGACTGCCCTCAGCTCCTGAGACAGTGTCAGGTGTTCCGCCCACTCTTCAGAGTATGCACTGGATTCTGAGAGACTGACACAAGCTCTCGTACACTGAAAGAAAAGGTTGCTTTGGGTTGACATGATTCAAATGTGTGTGTCGGTTTCACGCGGATGAAACAGAGCAGTACAAGATTTCTGTAAAACTGACTTTACTAGTATTTTCTAAATCAGCGGTTCTCAACCTCAAAGCCCACCTGTTTACTAGAACCCATAAGGGCCCACAAGTAAAACAAAACTCAACTTTCTATAAAAAATGCTTTTACATTTTATTTCTCTAGTACTGACACCGAAAACGTGAGAATTGGGGCCCGAACAGGAGCTGAGAAACAGCAGGTCTTCATGAAAACATCTGATAATGTGGATAATCCACAATCTCATGCTATCACGTCATATCTGATGAAGCCTAAGTCAGGGTTTCTCAACCTATGGGCCTTGAACTACTCTGTGATCAGGCTGCACAATAGTTTCTTTCAGTATCGTTATTGCAGTGTGTGATTAGGCATTAGTCACATTGCAGGATGTGCAATTATTTGTGCAGTGTAAAATTATTTTAATGCACATTTTACACTTTTGGCTGTTTGATACAAAAGGAGTATTCACACTGTTCTCATTTCCATGCCATCTAGAGGCAGTTTGAGTGCATTATTAATACCATATGTTGGATCATTTGATGAGACCGATAGGGCCCCACGAAATCCATCTTACAAATTCCATTCCCCTCTCTATATTTCTATAACAAAATCATGCAATGTCAGTTTTGACCACTACTCTCTAGTTGTCCACAGGCCCATAGTAAGGGGGAGGCGGTAGTCGATTGTGGATCAATAATGGAGCTTTAAATCATGAAGTGAAAAAGAATTAATAAATAAAATAATAATAATAATAATAAAACAGGTGGGATATTAGTTGGAAAAGGCTGGGAACCGCTGGTCTATGTTGCACTTGCAGATGATTGGAGGTTTTAAAGAAACATCTCTGTTTCGCTGACTGTCTGTCTGTATCAGGTGTCCATGGCTGTGCATCACAATGATAATGTTTAATTTGCCTTCACTTCTAACTTCACACACTTCTAATACAACTTTCTTTACATTTATGATTTGAATTAGCATTACTGGCCCACGATGCACAATTGCCTCTCACTGTGGATGGGCTGGAGGACCACAATAAAGTGCTTCACAGTCCACTGGTGGTCCCTGGCCCACAAAATCATCTTCTGACAAGAAAAGAAATGTTTAATGACATCACATTTGAAATGGATTTTGGAAGATGTGAGTTGTTTCACTCTACAATGATACATACTAAAGCCAACTGTGAAGTGTAAGATGACCTGTTACCTGTTTTTTTTTTTTTTACTTTAATATCTACTTTAGTCAAAGTAGCAACACTTTCTCTTCTGCACAGGTCAGGCCTAAAGCAGAGAAGGAGAAGACTGTCTGGATGCTGACAGACAGACAGTCAGTTATTACTAGTGTTTGACCTTGTGTTTACTGATTTTGAAACTGTTTCAGTTTGCATCATCCAACCAACATGAGCAACTGAGCAAATCTGCCAGGAAAATTAGATCACGGTGAAGATCATTCCCAAACATCAAGAGAAGCTGGTAGAGACTGGAGGAACATTGCCTCGCTCAGCTGTTTAGATGTACACTTAATATTTCTGCATAAAACAGACCTTAAACCTCCTCAGAACCTCATCAGAAGTCCTAAAGTAGATCCCAATCGAGCAAACCAGACCACAATATTACACTTGTTCACTTATTTACTGAGGAATCAATCCCATTATTTTAAAATGACTTCGATACTGATTGTAAAACAAGACTAATACAGTGCACATGTTTGGAACCCTGGTCTGAATTGATGTTGCTGTGAAGAAAAAGTGATCACCAAAAACGAACGAATTCAGAGTGAAGAAAGAGCACCAGTGTGTTTTGGTTTGGTTTCAGGAAGAAAGATGGTGCACTGTTCCAACTGTGCAACATCTCAGCAAACATGACCTTCACAGAACAGTCATCAGAGGAAAGTCTTTTCTGCATTCAGTTTTCAAAGAAACATGTAAACAAGCCTGATGCGTTTTGGAAACTCGTCCTGCAGACCTTAATGAAGCAAAGACAGGTTTGGAGAAAAAAGGCTGCAGAGTCCTCATGAATGGAATAAGCTGTAAAAATCGTACTTAAAATATTAAACAAACGTCTCGTCTTTAACTTCATACATTTTGACCCAAATCCTTTCATCCTTGTGGTGAAAACATAGTGCTGATCCACTTAGGAATGGATTTCAGAAGACCCCTGAAGATGTCATATGGTGTCTTGGATATGGATCATGACATTATCTGCAGATCCTTTAAGTCATGAAAGTTACCAGGTAGGGCCTGTCAAGGTGTCATGACCCTTTGCTGGTTCACCACTTGTCCTTCTTTGGAGTACTTTTGGTAGGTACTGACCACTGAATACTGGGAACACCCCACAAGACCTGCTGCTTTGGATGTGCTTTTGAAGATGTTGCCATCAATTTGGAGAGATGATCTTCAGTCTGCCTTTGAAGACAGCGAGTGATTCCTGTTCGGACCCGCAGGGGAAGTTCGTTCCACCACTTCGGTGCCAGGACAGAAAAGAGTCTGGATGCCTGTCTTCCATGCGTCTAGAGGGGCGGTTGGTCAGCTGTACTTGATGCTTGAAGTTTTCTTGGCCCAGATCGGCTTTTGACCATTGCTACCATGTACAGAGGGGTGGTCCATGTTTGGCTTTGTAGTCCAGGATCAAGGTTCCGATTCTGATGTTCAGCTAAGGAAGCCAGTGAAGGGAACACAGCAGAGGAGTTACATGACTGAACTTGGGAACATTAAAGACGAGCCATGCTGCTGCATTCTGAATCAGATGAAGGGCACCATCGGAGGGTCGGCTAGAAGGGAGATGCAGTAGTCAAGTATTGAAATGATGAGAGACTGACCCGAGCTCCTCTCTAGAGAGAGAAGGTTGAATTCTCCAGATGTTATGAAGAAGAAATCAGCCAAACCATATTAATCAATCTGATTCACTTCACCCGTCAGTGGTTTCAATGTTATGGCTGATCGGTGAAGCACTGAGGTGTGGAACACCTACAAGATGATCGTGATTAAGGGATTTCAGTGATATTTTTCACTGCATGTTTGACATCCAGTGACATCCGAGAGTAATTTGTGATGATAAGGACAGAGTCCTACTCCTTCGTCCATGTCACTAAATATGAAATATGACAGAGTCTCCCCCAGAGATTGACCGATATCTTAATTTCTAACTAGGGCCATTTTCAAACGCACGGTATTCAAAAGGCTGCCACGTTAAGACTTCCTTTCGCTATTTTGTCAAGGGAATAAAATCTCTGCATTGAACATAACTCATAATGCTAATGATTCCATAAATGGCTTTTCTATATTGCTCTAGGAGAAAGATACATTTACAGTGCTGTAGGCATTATTGCAGTCATAACTCTACTGACTGGAGCAATAGTAATGAAATATTAGAAATATGAATATGAAAACATTTCTTAGGATCCAGGATAAATCTCATTTCTCTGAACAGATGGATGCATTTGAGTTCTGAAGTGCAAAAGTAAATTTCACCGTGTTCTCAGAGAGGTGGTGTTCGTAGAATAGCAGTCCTGCAGTCTCAGTGAAGAGTATATAAGCAATGTTAAATATGAAGGCTTCGGTCTGAGCGTCAACGTACAGTACACATGAGCTGCACTTTCATGTATAGAGTAACAAACTGTATTTCACCTGTTGGTCTTCCATACACGCACGATACACATAACAATCGACAAGACTTATCAGCAAATAATCCAGTTTGAAATACATACAAAACTCAAATCGCAGTTTAAATTCAAAAGGAGCTTCCAGTGCATGTTTACTGCTCCGTCCACGTGTACAAGCTCAACCTGCGTACAGACTCCTACTGATCAGAGAGCAGGGGCGGAGCTAATGACATCACTGACCCAGATACTGGGTTATAGAGGAGGGACTGTTTGCTCTCTTTATTTGTTCGCACGGTGAACAATTTCAGAATAAAAGTCCTGAGAAGGGATAATACTGATATATACATAAATAACAAACATAAAAAAGGACATTCAGGTTGTTTCTTATATTTGATTTAAACCACTGTCAAGTATTTTGAAGAACATTTTATCATAAATATCCTTGTCCATTTAATCATTACAAATAATTCATCAACATGAATGCATTTTGATCTCAAAAACACTAGATAATCAATTCAACAGGAATTCTTACATAAACCTAAAGTGTGTTTTAGTCCTTATAAAGAAAAAAAAGTCCAAATATGGTCAAATTCACAAAAGTTCTGTTAATTTTAATTTTTGTCTCAAGACAAATTTTAGTAGCCTAGGATGGTAAAAGTACATCAAACTAAAATATACACCCTGTAAAATTGATGTAAGGTTCTAAAGGTTACCAAAAGCTACACTGAACAAGTGAGTTTTTAGTCTAGACTAGAAGCTTGTGACTATGCCTGAGTTCTGAAGATTATTTGGAAGGCTATTCCAGAGTTGGACAGAGTGTCCTGCTGAAGCCTTCTGAATTCTGGGAACCAGTAGGAAGCCAGCTCCCTCTGACCTGAGTAATCATGATGGATCAAAATGTGAAATTAGGTCTTGCTGGTCTGCTTGGCTTCATATGTCAGTAGGACAATTTTATAATCAATATGGAATTTAAGTGGATTCATTTTTTATTTATTAATTACAAGGAAACATGCAATTAAATATTAGTTAAATACAACTTTTACTACTATTTTGCTATTTTGTTATAAAGTTATTATTAAAAATACAATTTTATTATTTATTAAGAGCTTGAAAATAAGCATGTGATTTTTAGGCACATACAACTGGTTACGATTATTTTACTATTTTACCTCTATAATGAATGTTTAATTATTGAGAAACAACTAAACTTTACATTTAATTAATGTATAAACCCAAACAAGATGTTACCATGTCATTACTCATGTATTTGCAATCTGTGATGGTTCCATATATTTAATGCAATTCATTCATATTTGAATTAGTTTAAGTGTATATATGTTTTGATGGAGTGCCCTTGCTTTCACATTAGCGCAGCTTCTCTGTTGTCAAATTAATTTCATACGTATTTTAAAGCAGCCTGTAAATTTGCCGAGGGCCAAGGACATCACAAATATGATTCTCAGCAAACAGAGAGTCCCAGAGAGGATAACAGTCTCTGGGTGGACAGGATGGCCCTCACCCTGTCCCGTCTCTCAGCATGTTGCCATTCAGTGTGAGGAAGAGTCTATACTCCTGCAGGTCTCGCCGGTCCATGCAGTATTTTGCAGCAATTGACTAAATTTCATAGTTAACTGATCCAGTCAGTGTGGGAGCCGGACAACATATACAAGCAGAAAATGAGGACGGAAGAGGACATATACTAGAATAGCTGTTTCACTGATCCAGGTCTAGCTGTCGGAGGTATTACTGTGCAGTGGAAAGGTAGGTGGACCTAATAAAGTGGCCTCTGACTGTAAACAGACTCTGGGGGTTGTTGCAGTGTAGTATCAGAGATATTAAAATGAGTGAGAGTTGTTGAGGTGATGTGGGAGTCCAGAGGAAATCCCCACTCCACTGGCCTCCCACTGCTGCTGCTCAGAAGTCTGGCAGCAGCCCAGCACTATCTGCATGCTTGGGATTTTCCTAATGCTTAAATAAGATTACTGATCAGAAACAGCTCCACCAACACTTTGATCTGTAAAAGTCCTGAACACGTTTCAGCCTCTGCTCAACAGAAATCAAATAAGGGCGTTTGGTCAGACAACAATGACATAAAGAAGGATTATTTTAGATGCTTTGGAACAGAACGGAGCCTCGGTGAAGACCCATTTGCATTTTAAATTGTAATTCTGCCCTGTTCTTTGAGGAAATGTTGGCATTTTTAAAATAAAAGTGTTCATTTTTGTTTCAAAAGTAAAGTACAAAGCAAGAGTGCTGATGTGAAAACACGTATTTTATAATATAGTAGAAATCGAAAAATATTCCAATAATAAGAAATAAGGTATAATTTGTGTTCAATTAAAATTCTCTCTCTCTCTCTCTCTCTCTCTCTCTCTCTCTGTACTACAACCTGCACACAGACTCTGACTGATCAGCTAGAGAAGGTGGGCCTCATCATGTCACTGAGTCATGAGAAGAAAATGAGAAGGGAGCTCTCTTTTGCTCTTTCTTTGCTCACACAGTGTTCAAATGTCAGAATAAAAGTCTTCAGAACTACATCAAACTGAAAATATCCGTCACAATAAATCTAGGGTTCAGAAGGAATTTCAACCAAACCAAAACTAAAACAAATACAGTGGTGTCTCACATTGAGCAAGGTCTTGAACCCAAATGATGTTGTTTTGTCCATGATGACAAGATGTTTTCAAGATATGAATTTTCTCTCTGGGTGTTTTCTAATTTCTAATAGAATTTGAAGTGGAGAGTGTGTTGAAAGGAATGCATCTGCACACTCCAGCTTTTCTTTCAGCATTAAACTGATAAAGCGCTCATTCAGACAAACTCAAACCAATGCAGGTTTATGAAACAAAATGTAAACAGTCTATGAAAGTTTATCCATTAATGCGTAGACCTTTTGCATGGTCTCGTTTCGGCTCTGAGTCATTAATATTTCATCGGGTCCATCAGATGTGGGTGTGTTTCTCGGAAAACTGAAGTTCACCCACTCGCCACAACTGTGTTACCAAATTTCATTACCATACGTCTGTTCAGACTCTATACTTTGGGTTGCGACCTTCACCCCTGAGACACAGACACCTGCTCCGGCACATATTAGCCCAGCAATTACAGTGACACATGACTGTTAATCAAACAGTGACCTTTGACCCCAAGACTTCCCAACTGTCATTTGATTCGCCGGCAGCTCGTGTTAATCAGCCCTCTACAGAAAAGACTGGAGGTAAGTCAACTTTTAATAAGCTGCGAGATTACGCTGCCATGAGATGCCGCATGCATAAACACCTTGTATGATTTCATTAAGCACCTCATAATGACGCTCACGAGCTCACATTTCTCCTGAATAGAATTGATAGGAAACAATATCGGCCCTAAAGTACGCCTAATGCTGTTAGGGAAGAGTGGGAGGAACTGGGGGGAAATATAGCCACCAAAGTCTTTCATTTAGCCACAAATGAGTGGGCGGAAGAGGCATTACTTGGACCAGTCTAAAAAAAAAGAGAGCGAGAGCAAGAGAGAGAGAAAGAGCGAAAGAGAGAGAGAGAGAGAGAGAGAGAGAGAGAGAGGAGAAAAGATAGTTCCTAATGTTTGTACATCAGAGTAGGAGTAAATTAGTCAGTGTGAGTCCCCGACTGCTAATACAAGTTAAACTGGATGCTGATCAGTTGCTTCAAATAACAAGACGTGAACAAGAACCAGTGATGCGATCAGATGCCAGTGGTTTTGTGTGTATATATATATATATATATATATGCAGCGTTTCAGCGTATCTGTGGAGTGCAGACCACCAGTGGCCTGAAGTTCTCACTAGTGGTCCACAAGCTCGTCCTCACTCAGAAGTCCAAAGTGGGCCAGGAATGTTGTACATGAATCAATTTTCATTTCATGTAAGTTAAAATTAAAATGTTCATATCATGCACAGTTTATTAGTATTAATGGGAACGTACAAATATTAATAAAGGGATTTTTGGGACTACAGTCAAGTATTTTGACGTTTTTATTGTAAATATCTATCAATCATCCAACAGGATTTCTGAGAAGTGTTTTTTAGTCCTTATAAGCAAAAAAAAAAAATAATAATACACTGAAAACCACAATATGTGTGTCCTATAAATACTTTTTTTCGCTTAAAGGTTAACAGATACCTCATCTTAAGTATGTACACGCATAGAAAACCGCTCGCCGTACTTCTACAAGCATAACTCTAGTCGGCTCTACTCCAACAACCCTTACTCCAGCCAACACCCCCCCCCCATGCTTCGTCTGGTCTTTGATTTTAAAGTTTTCTCCAACTTATTTTTCTTATTAGAAATCACATCATATAAGACAAATACAGCAGTTACTTCAGCACCTGCATCCTATGATAGAGAGGGAACGAGCATTAAAGTATTTATTAGATATACTGTCACCAGAGAGCGAACTCCCATCATTGGCACAGAGAAATATGATGCAGCTGTGTGAGCTCTTTCTAACTGTTTTAATTGGTGGGAAATAGAAGTCTGAGGCAAAAACATCATTACAGGATAAACTTCCACATCGGGGTATTACTGATTTCATTACATGCTTTATTGCCTCATTTTGCTTGAGAGGACAAGAACGTTGAGGAGTTTTGGGCTGGTTCTTGTTCAGCGATGCATGGCATCGATCCAAATGATATCTATCACAAAACAATTAGGCCATCGTGCACAAATGGATGTTTAATAGAAGCCGATTCGGGGATTTTTTTTCAAAACTCTAAAATACGATTAGATTTGAAAGTCCAAGGCGGCTCAACTCCACCACAAATGTGAAATGTGCCGTTTTTATCATCATACACACTTAGCTCCGTTACATTGCTGGACTTCTGGAAGCGCGTCTCGGCTTTTGTTTTTCAGGACCGACTGCAGACGATATTAACTGTCCTATCCTGTTAGTGAGCACGGTGATTTCTGTGCCGTCTCTCAGAAAGGAGTACTAATGCTCTTCTCAAGCAAAGCAGGCAGAGCTCGATCACTCCACAGCAGGACTGAAGGAAGGGGGGGGTAATAAATGGCCTGGTGCCTATCCTCATATCCCTGGCAGGCAATTTACGCTTGTAACGATCCTTCCAATCACTGACATCTTTATAGATGTTGCAATACTGGCAATTGTAGTAATTCTATTTCAGCTCAATCCAAAGCTAACTTTAGCACATTAATCTGTCCTGGTAATATTTTCTCCTTGACTAGTTTGGCTGGATTTGATTTCTCCTCTGCCACTATCGGAATCGCTCTCTTGCTCCGTCTGATTATGTATGAGGATGAGCCTGCACTGGATCTGAGGAGGTAAATAATGATGTTACCTAAAGGTTTTAATTCTCCAAACTGATCTTTAGTATTAAAAGTATTAACCTTTAGAACTCCAGGCCAATTTGTTGGGTGCTTTCGTGGTTTGACGTGCTTTTATTCACCGAAATATTGAATAAATAAGTATTTACAGGAGACAGTCACACAAACCAGACACTGATATTTTATGGAGATTGTAGGTAACTCAAATTTGTCTTAATGTGAGATGTAACAATTAAGGGAACTGAAATATTTGCATATTTTTTAATTTTGCTTATAAGGACTAAACACTGTATGAGCCACATTATAACCGTGGGAGTGTTTCTGAACTGAAAATGCAATAATGTTGATGAGTTATTTGTACCGATTATATCGACAAGGATATTTATGATGATAAGTTCTTCAAAAAGCTGAACCGTGTTATTCGTGTATCAGCATTATCAAGAATTCTTGATCTGAGTACGACGTGCACTCTGTTAAGTCTGCTTATCAAAAGAAGCAACAGACCTTTTTTTGGCCTCATTTCACAATGCTTGAAGAAAGATAAGTGAAGAGAAAAGACCTAATTTTCTGTTTTGCATTGAGACTGATTTCAGATTGATTACTTCAAATGAGGTCAGATTTCAGATTCCTGTAAATTAATCCCTTTGGGATTCATTAAATAGTTCTGATTCTGTTCTTATAATAAATAAAATATATTCTTAGACTCACAGACCTTTGGAAAAGAACATTCCTGTGGGAGAAAAATAAATTGTCCTGATATAAACATCATTTCACTGCTTAAATCATGTTTAAAATGCTTCGTTTATATTCTTTCTTACTAGCTGTAAATTATTTCAGTGTAAAGCAAAGAGCTAGATATTATTGCACATTTTAAGAAAAATTAAAAAGTAAAATTAAGTCAAGCATTTACATGCCATTGTGCATGGATTTTTTTTTGCAGTGAAGAAACCACTGTGAATTATTGACCTGCTTTAGCGTATCTTCTGGAGTCCCACAGGGGTCTATTCTGGGGGCCATGAAAGAGATGTTAAATATGATGTTAATGTAGTTATAAAAGTGATGAAGTGTGGGTTTACATACAGGGACCAGTGGGTTAAAAGGTATTTGTCTTTGTCCAGTATAAGGACAGCTTCAGTGCAAATCTCTCTCTCTCTCTCTCTCTTTCTCTCTCTCTCTCTCTCTGAGAACTAAGCAGTGCTTTCTCACCATTCTGGGTTACGAACGATCAGGACAAGCGTTGAACAAGACAAGAACCAAGCCACTCGGTACAGCACAAATGCATGCGTGAGAGAGAGCCATTTTGCTCTTTGCATATGGCAGTACCAATTTTATGGCTCAGGCTACAGGGAGGTGAAGAGACCCTTGAGAAAATGGCCAAGCCGAACATCTAAGCAAAGTCATTGTAAGCTGTACGCCTCAAATTTTCCATTTTTTCAAATTCCCCGACGGTAGGCTTAATCCATACCATTATGGATCGGTCCACGCTACGGTGTCCAACCTCCTCATCATACCATCATAGACTCCCCTCATTCAGTTGGTAATTTCTCCACTCGTCAGCAGGACTGTATGTTTTATTTCTGTGGATTATGTGGATTTGTCTTTCTTCATACAGCTTCCTGCCTCTTCCAGCACCTTCCCATTCTCCTCCTAGTGCATGAATGTCCCTCATACAGTACAGAGAAAGTACAGACCAGGCAATTTTCTCTGACATTCACTGGCAATCTTGTTGTGCTCACAAAAACAAAGAGTGCCTGATTGATGGCTTTGTGTGACCACACAGGCCCCCCTGACAGACACCTCTATATTCAAAGCGCCCACTTCCTCTAGTAGGCCTGATCTCCACATGGATCAGGATCTGCTGGAGGAGACTTGCTTTAGCCAGCATGTTAATGTTCAACCAGTAACAGGAACTGACGTTGTGCTTCTGGTGGAAGAACCCCACCCCGAACCCCAGACTAATCAGTCTCTCCTGACAGATAGCTCCACTTTGCTTGTTCTCTGCTTGTAATGTGCCATGTTCAATTAGCTTGCAGGGTGCTCCATCTTCATCCCGACCGACTGAAGAAGGCAGAGAGCCACTCGCAGCAACCATGATGGAGGAGGCCTTGATGGGACGACAAGGTGTCCTGTAGCCCGGGACCAGACCGAGTCGGCTAATCATCAAACCATTTGTTCTCGGACTACAGTGAAAGTGTCTCAGCCGGGCAGGAAGCAGGAAGTGTCAAACTGGGCCCTCAGTACCGGCCGGGAGGAATTTCTGCTGATGGAGACGTGCGGGTCGGTGATTTCTGGAGGAAATCGCAACAAGGCAACGACAATGAGGCTGAAGGGTCCTCACTCAGTCCACTTGTGGCCTTCTTGACTACTTGTTCCCAAAGTTGTGAGACAGTCGTGATGAGGATTTGAGTGAAGATCTTGATTTTGTAGGATCATTTGATAGTTTGATGTACATTTATTCACCAAAAAATGTAATAGTATTTATAGGAGACAGTCAGACACTGCAGATATTGTTAATGTCAGCAGATCCTACTCAAATGTGTCTTCATTTGAGAATTTGAGACACTTGTTTACTTTCGGGTCACTTCTCAGGACTTTTAAGAGGTAAAACTAGTGCAGAGTTATAGTTTGTCCACAGCACTGTAGCATTCTTCAAACATCTTATGAGGAGATGGAAGGTCTTTGGCTTTTTATGACTCTTTCATAAAGATGATGCTTGTGCAGGCAAAGCTGCACAGTGGAACAGTGCACGGCCAGTCACATGGGACCACTGATTTGCCTTTTCAGCATACAAAGCAGTTTTCTCTGAAAGGTTTCTAGGTCTTCCAGGTCTCGTTTTGACCTCCACAGATACCTTAAACTGTCATTTCTTAACTACATTTTGCACAGTAGAAACCACAAGCCACAAAGTTCCTTTAGCCCATTCCTGGTGGGTTTTAGAGCCCATGTTTTCTCCGAAATGCGATTCAACTGACAGTTCCACCAATTACAGTTGATGGCATGCCTCAGGCCTAATTTGCATGTTAAAAAAAGCTTATTTAAGCACTGATTTTGTGTCCAAGCTAGTTCTAAAATTACTTGGAATAAGGCCAGGTATTGACTACAACTCTTTTATAAGACGGTTTGACTTTCTCACGAGAATTTCCAACTTTAGAAGAGATTTTAGGTGTCGTTCCGATGGTGACGATGTGCTTATTGATTGTTAAGTGTAGATCTACTGTAGAAGATTACTGAACATTTCTTCAGTGTTTAAAACCAGCTGTGGCGATTCAGGAGTCTGGGTGTGAGAAAACAAAGGAACAACTGAACTGAGCATCTTCTCCTCTTCTGTTTAATTAACACCGATGGGTCATTGGGGGGATGGAGAAGGAGGTAACTGAACCCCAGATTAAAACAGACGCAAGGCAGAGGAGGCCAAAAACACACTCATTTACTGATAAACTTTCCGCATTAATACTGTCATTAAAGAATAGGATTGTGGAAAGCAATAACAGCTTATAGAATTACACAAATGGGGGGAATATTCCGACGTGCTAATGAGCTTCTCTGCTGAGGCCGCTCTTAATGGGCTTCTGCACGAGTGTTATTACCCACACTGCTCCACACCGGATCCCTCCATGAGGAGAAGAGGAGAGTCCGATAGCCATGCTGATATAATTGTCAGCCTGGAGTCTCTGGGTTTAGGCTTTGTGATTCATCTCCATTCAAATGGGCAGAGACAGCAGCTCAGACTGCACCTCCATCATCATCCACCGCGCTTCCAATTCCCTGGAAAATAATGAATCGCAGCTTCATTTGTAACTGTCAGAAAGACTCCCTGCTCTATGCCGTTCCTTCCCTCAGCAAGGGGAGAGACTAGTGACCAAGTTAGTGGGTTTGGTAAAGCTGTAATGAGAGCTGGACCCTGGGATTTGTTTGTTCTGTTGTGTCCGAGCCATTATGCTTAATAATGTTCAAAATGACATTTACGCCACTTGTTAATCTCTCTCTCTCTCTCTCTCTCTCTCTCTCTCTCTCTCTCTCTCTCTCTCTCAGAATGCTAGCACTCATATAAACTCAAAAATGTGTATTAAATACAGCAGGGGTCACCAACCCTGCTCCTGGAGAGCTACCTTCCTGCAGACTTTAGATTCAACCTCAGCTCTTCATTGGTTGAATGGGGGGTTAGATTTGGGCTGGAGTTAAACCTGCAGAAGGTCACAGGTTTATAATTATATAATTATAATTAATATAACATCAATTAAATAAAATGACATACCCTAGTGTTTCGTCAAAAATTGCATATTGTGAAAAAGTGCATTTGTGTTCATAATTCTGTTGAAAAAGGTAAACTGTCATATGTTAGAATCATGTAAATGACATATTACAAGCCCTTTTTTTGTTAATAGATGGCATATTAAAATCAGAAACCCACAATCTGATTTTTAGAACTTTTAATTTAATTTATAGGTGATCAGACAATGTCAAAGTTAAATTGAAAAAGGCTTAAATATGTCACTGTGAATGTAATGAATATAAATAAAATAATTTTTAAAAAATTCACCATTTTTGAAAATGCACTAGTATATAGTAAATATACTAGTATACTGTATATACTGGTATAGTATATACACACTGAATCTCCATTTTATTTTAAAATTTAACTCAAACTTCACAGTAAAACAATCAACCAAGTGCAGTTTGACAGAAGTGGCCACATTACCATCATTATCAATGAGATATATAACACAGTTCACATTAAAACTGTCACAAAACATGTTTTTTCAATGTTTTTTTCATTTTAGAGTGCTATGAATATCATGGCCAACGTTTCAGTAAGTGTCTCTTCGGGTTTGAGGTCATTATCCTGTTTCAGCTCCAGAACTTCAAACGGATGGTTTGACATCTGTAAAGTCTGCTTTGTGAAATCAATTCTTTCCTTCACCCTTGCAACATTGCCAATTTCACTGGCTGCAACACAACCCCAAAGCACAATACATCCACCCCCATGTTTTACATATGCCATCCAAAAACATCTCAAATGTGTCATTCTTGTCTTTTTTCATCATTTAATCTGGCGATTTCTTTTCCACGTCAGGGCCAAATGGTTTCTGAGAATGTGAAATACTGTTCTGTGCTGGAGTGGACATATTAGACCAGTTACGGTTTCTTTTTTCATGTTCTGTGTTGCTATGACAGGCCCAGAAAATCCTCTGCATCTCATAATAATGTGGAAACTGATGCTTGTAAGCGCTGTCTGCTGAATCGCAACCCTGTGGAAAAACCACAGGACCAGTTCTAGTCCTGCTTAGAACTCTTTGGCCTTGCAGTAGAAAAGAGGCCACTGACTTCCATTAAAAGTTCAGAATGTATTTTTATTCTTCTGTAAATCTGCTGTTTCGGTTTTCTAATAGAGTCAGGAAATGGTAGAGTTGGTTACAGAGAGAGAGAGAGAGAGAGAGAGAGAGAGAGACAGAGAGCGAGACAGAGAGAGAGAATGATAGAGAGAGTTGCGCTTTTTATTGTCTGTTATTCTCTTGTTAATGACAGGACTCTGAGCCATCAGATCCTCTCAGAGGTCGTCCATCTTCCTCGGCCGTCCACCCACACTTGCAGCAGTGCTGCACACGCTGCTCAGGCCGGCCTATCCCAGCCCTGTAGACCACCATTATGGCCGTGTCAGGGTGCATTCCCCCCCACCACCACCCAGTCCCTAGTGATTAATCATCATTTGGAGAGGGCTGGCAGGCCGTTCAGGAGAGAACCCCCCCCCCCCCCTTGCCCCAGGTGGTACGCAGGGTGCAGAGGAGAAAAGAGCCTGCTGCTGGGCCTTTATGCACTCACCCCTGGAGCACGAGAGAGAGAGAGAGAGAGAGAGAGAGAGAGAACCTGACATTCCATATGAGGGACTAGCTCTTCCAACAAATTAACATAAATAACTGAAAAAATTAAAGATCAATACACCTTTCCAACTGTTACTCACGGAGGTGGATCTTTCATGCTTTGGACTTGTGTTACAGCCAGTGGCCTGGTGGACATTTTACTGGTAGAGGAAATGTTGGACTTAATTAAACAAATTAAAGCAAGCTGAGGATGAAAGGAGGATGTCTTCTACAGCAGGATAATGATACTAAACATGTCTCCCCAGTGGACTACCGGAAAAAGCATACCCTGAACATTTTGCCGTGGCCCTCACAGGCTCCCAGCCTGAACATCATTGAAAGTCTGTGGACAGACCTCAAAGGGCAGCGCAGCAAGACACTTACAATTTTAACAAGCATTGGCGTGAGACTGTCCTCTATATATACATTATAGTGCCAGCTTTCTGCACAGGTTGCTGATCTCCCTGCTCTAACAAATATGCTAGTCCTGGTAATTAACAGGTGAGTTGAATCAGGTGTGCCTGAGGAGGAGGAGCTGTGCAGGAGTCTGGCACTCCAGGACCAGAGCTGCCTACCCCTGCAGTACCTGTTATCGTATTCATCAACACAATCAAACAAAAGACGTTTCATTAAATACATTCCCGTCCACCAGGAGCGCTCTTTCGTCAAACACACATCATACTGTCATGCTGAAGAACGCTGCAAAAACATGCATTAAGGAGTGAAAAGTCGAGTGCACACTAAAAAAGTCATACTTTACTGAGGTTTCGGTTAAGGTTAGGGTAAAGGTTAGGTTTGCACGCCTACACGCCTAAAACGAACTGAACAACCTACAAAACAAACCACTACTAACAAGTCAATTGGTTCCCTCGCTTTGTACTGCTTTGTCCATGTGTACAAGCTCCACCTGACTTCAGACTGATCAGTGAGAGGGGACGGGGCTTCTCAATGCCACAGTTGGTTTACATGTCCCTGCACCTACCCCCCTCCCCACACACACACACACACACACACACACACGAGTTCACCTGACCTTTTCGTTTCATTAGTGTATTTATGTGTATCACGGTTCTGTTTTATGCTCTCTGTGGTCAAAGGCCTTTTTTGTCCTCAAAGTTGCTGCTTTCGTTAAGAACAGTTCCAAACTAAAGTAAGGTGATGGTTAGGGTTGGGCTGGGTGAGGGATGAGAGAAATCGAGAGAGAGAGAGAGAGAGAGAGAGACAGAGAGAGAGAGACAGATGGTTTATGCGAATGTGAAATTCTGATTGCCACAGTCTTTCATTATTAACAACAGCTCAATAAGAAAACATTTTCTCTGATAAACACAGCACCGTTCATTTATGTAATGAATCAAAATCAACACGCTCTTCCGTCCGGCCACTTGAGTCTATTTCCCCCATTAACCTGAACAGAACATTACGAGGGTTTTTAATGATAGCGTTTAATATTCGTAAGCCTTCGGTTCATAAAGACCTAATGACACTGATGCACGCAATTCATTACTGGCCGCATCAAGAAATGATGGATCTGCTGCTTAATGGCTAAACTTTGACTGGGTCTGCATGAGGGTACGACTTTAACAAGGCTCCGCCTTTCTGAAACAGTGGCACCAAATTAAAGAACCATTTAGCCCAGCCATTTATTAGTGCAGCCTGACACACAGCGGTTTCCTCCGAGGCCTCCACACACACTCTCACACACACAGACCTCATCATTCCTGCACCCCTCACAGGTAAAGATTAACGCCTTTAATGGCACCATTTGCTTAATGTTCTGCTGCACATTTTTTCCCTCATAAAGAGTCGTGTGGGGCAGCGTTGTTTCTGCGCATGGAATTTCTTCTTACACCCGTGGTCAGGAACCTCTGGAGCTGTTTCGGTAACTTTCACGCCTGTGGTTAACCCTTTAAACTGTTCTTTAACATGCGTGCATCCATTCACCCCCACCCTGCTAGGAAACAGCGCCGACCAACACAACAACAACATTAGGTCGTTAAAAACCAGTGTGTCACACAAAAGCCTTGTGCAGTGGCATGCAAATGTTTGGGCGCCCCTGGTCAACATGACTGTTACTGTGAGCAGTTAAGAAGATGACGTCATCTCCAAAAGGCATAAAGATTCTAAAGATAAAAAACAATCTTTTACATTGTACAAATAGCAAAAAAGGAAAAGGGCCTAAATGTACCCTGCATGGTTAGTATATGGTAGCGCCCCCTTTGGGAAGTATCACAACTTGTCAACATGTTGTGTCGTCTGGTTTTTGTTTTAGACAAAGTATAAGAGAAAGACAAAATGATATTTTATTAGTCCAGTAGTGGGGACTAATTCAAATATGAGATTTCTTCAAAACGTCTTCACAGCGTGTGGTGAGGACACAGGAGAAGGTTTCTTCTAATGACTCTTCCATCAAGGCCATATTTGTGCAGGTGTCACTGAACAGTAGATCAATGTACCAAAGCTCCAGAGTTTGGTAAATCTTCCTGAAGGTCTTCTGCAGTCAAGCAAGTCTCTGATTTGAGTGATCTTGACCCGAGGAAATGACAACCTGAAAATGCTTTGCTATCTTCTTCTGCTCCGTGGATCATTTATAGAGTGCTAGGCAGCTGCTTGGAAGAACCCACTTTATTCATTCACAGGTTCTTTAGTAAATGCAATAGTTCAATACACAAACATCACAACTCAAAGGCCCATTAAATGTCTGCTCTGAAGGCTCTTCTGGAAACCCCTGGTGGATACCCTTTAAAATATTACATAAAATACTTATTTCATTACTAATTACTCATTTGGTACTTTGCATATGTTGTACTGATTAATTCTTAGAAAATCAGAAAACCTAGTGAATGATTGAGGCTCACTCTTCTGTTACAACCCCAGAATGTGAACTGTGTTCTGACCATCAGTGCTGGATTACACTCTGCCTCTTCGTCTCACCTCTACTTTCAGCCTGGAAGCGTGTAAACCTGCTCAGACCATTAATGGAAGAACTGTACCCGAGTGTGTCTCGGTGGACCATGCCCTGCCACAGTGGTCAGAACACTCCTGTCAGTCTCTTTGCTGCTCAAAAGAACATTAGTGTTAATGGCTGCTGGAGTTGATTGAAGAGGCAGAAGTCAATGATGGAGAGGATGGTAATGAGGGAGCCAGAGCTGCTGTGTGACCTGCAACTCCTTAGCCACATGCCTCTGCTCTGCTCTGCTCTGAGAGAGAGAGAGAGAGAGAGAGAGAGAGAGAGAGAGAGAGAGACCGACCCTCGTAAAAACAAAGAATATTGAAATTATGCTGTTCAGTACTTAAGTATTACTAAAGTATAATTAAAATGATATTATGGTACGCATAATATATACTGGGTATACTGGTCATGTTAGTTTCTATACTTTTCTAATACAGTTTAAATATATTAGTCTGAGCTCCTGATTGAACTCTAAACACATTTAAAGTGTTAAAATTATTCCTGTAATGTGACATTTTTTCATTTTTTAATAATCACATATTCAGCATATTTAAATCTGTCCCAGGACATACATTGGACAGCCATTCCAATTTAGCACGGACAAGAGGACAAGAGGAACCTGGAGTACCCAAAGGAACATCTCACAGACAGCGACCTAAGCATGAATCGAACCCTGTATGAAGTTTGAGAATGATCACGTGGACAGAGCAGTAAACATGCACTGCAGGCTCCTTTAGCATTTAAACTGGGATTTAATTCAGTTATAAATGAACAAATTTTTGCTTTTTTTCTGAGCTGAATTATTGATTCATCAAAGTGATGCGA